>PVNU02000026.1:600000-985788 GCA_003013855.2 Liriodendron chinense | reverse complement strand
AGAGAGGTACAGTGGTGGTGCGTAGAGAGCAGAGGCAGACCGAGGTGAGTAGGCGAGGAGAGGAGGTGAGGTCCATGATGAGGCGAGGAGAGGAGCAGTCGTCGGTCGAGCTCGAGCAGAGGTTCAGCCGTTCAGGTTAGGGTTTTTTTCCCCCAAGTCGTCGGTCGAGCTCGAGCAGAGGTTCAGCCGTTCAGGTTAGGGTTTTTTCCCCCTTTCGTTTTTTTTTGTCCCCCCCCCCCCCCCCCCCCCCCCCCCCTTGAAGTGCTAAGACTTGGCTCAGAATTTAGGGCTGCCGGGCCTGGGTAGGTCTCGGCCCAAAATTTGAACTGTTTTGGGCCAGTATATCGGGCTAGCCCTATGTAAATTCTGATTTTCAAGCCCCCCCGGCCCATTGAAACCTACTTTTATTATTTTATACACTATCTCTAATCGGATCGGGTCCTTAACGGGCCAGATCACGGTCGATCTGAATCTGACCCGAATATTAAACGGATCATCTTTGGGTATCCGTATCCGACCTGATTATCCGATTATTGATCTGAATCCGATTAAATCGGATTGGATACGAATCAAGATCCGTGCCATTGACAGCCCTACTCTGAGGTTCATATTTTGTACACATGGGGCTCATGATTCAGCACTAGAAACTGTTGATATTATTGGCCCAACAAAAATTCGCCCCTCCAGAGAAAATCTTCCGTACATGAAGATCCTAACCCTTCAACTGGTGGCTAGGGTATAATGGTCTGGGCTTGGGCTAGGCAAACTCAATACTTTGAATGGACCCGACCTGGCTAGTTCAAAATCCAAGCTGGAAACAACCACAAGACCACTCCTTGCCAGCGCTATTGTGGGCTAGCAAACAGTTAGTTAAGAATGAAAATACATCAAAGATCCACATTGAGTGAGAAAAAAGACCAAAGATTCACCACTAGGATATTCAAATTTGGGTTTTACTACATGGGGCATCTACATTGGGGCATTCACATTAGACGTTTGGATCATTGAACCATGCATTTTTATGGCCAAAGGATACATTTGAAATGAAAATAGTAATAGATACTGCAGGTAAAGGGAGTCTATCAAAGAGCATCAGAAGAAGAAAAATTAGAATTTCAGATTATAGGCATGATTACTCTCATGTTGGCCACAATCTACATAGGACTTAATTGTATGAGTATAGATTACTGTACCAAAAACAAGAAAAACTCTAACGCTTATTTCTCTTATCATGATCTATGATTGGGTCCTCGAACGTCAGGAATTTAGTTTGTTGGTCATGGATAATTTATTGGGGAATTGGGATCTTTTATATATAATTTCCCTTTTGGGGCTATAGGTGTCGTTTTTAAGTTTTATCGGTTCTAATTGTTTTTGCAAGGGTTGAGTGATGAAAGGATCACTTCATTGGCCAGTGTGTGTTGTTTGTTACGCTATCCCTTTAAATTAGTAGAGGTTAATTTCTCTACAAGTATTGTAGAATAAGCTTATTCTACAAGCAATGCACCTAGGGCCCACCAAGGTGTCTATATATCATGCAACCTGTCCATCAAGATCACCCCAACATAAAAGCCAAATGCAGCAAAAATTAGACTGGTCCAACCATCATATAGGCCACTACGTGATTTTAGATGTTTGGATTGTTGTCAATTATTTTATGCTGCAGGGCCTACCATTTTGTGTATATGTTGCCATCCAACCCATGGATTACGTGGGCCCCACCAACTGATTTTTGTTCCAGGTCATCTACATAACATGACTAACTTGAATCCACGAGTCGAATGGCCCAACTAGGACAAAATGGTATGTGGGCTTTGCAAAAGTACTCGTTTTAGTGTTGCGCTATTTCTTAGTTTTGATAATCAAGATTTGGAGTAATCTTCACTTGTAATAGTAAAAAACATGAAAATGAAACCCTAATCGGTACATCTCCTTTGAATAGTGTATCTGCTTCTTCGATTTTGCAAAATGATTCGAGTAAGGGGAGATTTAATAAGTTGAGATGGTAGCCAAGCGAGTCTCGATAATCTGATGTGTTGTAGGATAAAGATGGATAGAGCTAAAGTATTGCAGGGAAGAGGGAGAGATCTGGTGGAAACCCTAAGCAGGAAGAGAGATTTGGGGGATTTTTGTGCAGGGGAATGTTTTGGGGGGACTTCTACTGTGTGATATGGATCCCTGAACGACGTCCACTGTGTAATGTGTGTTTTTTTTTTGGTAAGTCATGCAACGCACCCACCCAGTCAGTCATGCAACGCACCCACTGGTGTTGTCAGCAACATGGATTTTCACCACTAATGGGTTTCGATACTGAGACCCCTTGTTGAAACTCCGCAGAGTCTACCAATGAGGCAAGGACCCGAACCCAGTGTAATGTGTGTCCTAAATTCATGTTGTCCATCTATTTTGAAAACTCATTTTAGAGCATGATAAATAAAATGAAGTAGATCCAAACCTCAGGTGGACCATAATATAGTAAAGAGTGGTACTCAACCATTACAACTTCTCGTGGGCCACAAAAGTTTTGGATCAAGCTGATATTTGTGTGGTCTCTTCATCCAAGTCTTTGTGACCTTGTCAACAGGTTAGATGGAAAATAAACATTCCAGTGGCCTCCATGAAGTTTTTAATGGTGGGTATTCAATCACTACTGTTTAACATGGTATGGTCTACCTAAGATTTGGATCTGCTTCATTTATTTGGATTATGCCCTAAAATGAGCTTTCAAAATGCATAGACGATGTAGATGTAAGATATATACATCACAGTGGTCCCACAGTTAAGGATCCACCGACCTCGATTATCCGGGGATCCAACCAAACTGGCGTGGATTGGGTACTACCTCCACCATGGCTGAGGTGGAGTTGGACGGCCATGTCAGGGGCTCTATGGAGTCCACCGTGATGTATTTGTTTTATCCAACCTGTTCATAAGGTCACATAGACATCTAGGAAGGGAAAACAAAAATATCAGCTCCATTCAAAATTTTCATGGCCCCTAAAAAGTTTTGAATGGTTCGATTTAAATCCCCATTGGTTCATGTGGTGTGGTCCACTTGAGCCTTCGATTTGTATCCGTTTTGGGCTCATGTCCCAAACTAATATGTCAAAATAGATGAATGGATGGGATAAAAGATATATATCAGGGTGGGCCCCACGGAGCCTCTGACATGACTGTCCATCTCTACTTAGATCCCGGTGGGAGCAAATTAGTTGTTACCTGGGTCACAGCTTAGTGGGTGCTACCTAACTGTGTGGGGCCCATCTTGATGTATTTTCTGTACATCCACACCATCTATCTATTTTCCTCTATCATTTTAAGACATGATTCCAAACCTCAAGAAGATCCAAATGTCCGGTAAACTATACCACTAGAGCCAGTGATGAATGGACATTAAAAACATTTTGTGGGCTACAAAAGTTTTGGATCAATCTAATATTTGTATTTTCCCTTCATGCACTATTTTGGACATTATTAACAGGTTGGATGGAAAATAAACATTACCAAAACCTTACTATGGGCCCTTTATAATTTTTAATGGTGAGGCACTCAATCACCATTGCTTACTATGTTATGGTCCACCTGAGATTTGGATCTTCTTAATTTTTGGAACCCCGTCCTAAAATGATATGTAGAAACGGATGGACGTCATGGATATACAATACATAAATCAAGGTGGCCCCACAGTAGGGGTAACATCCACTAAGATGTTATCCGAGGAACAACCAAGTAGCGCCCAATCCTGGTTGGGGTATCCAATTTGCCCCCGGAGTCCCGAACGCGGATTTCCTGTGGAAGGTTTTCCCAGGAAGTTTTCAAGCTGGAAACCTAAGTGGGGCCTACCGTGATGTTTATTAGAAATTCACCACGCCCATCCATTTTTTGAGCTCATTTTAGGACATGAGACAAAAAAAATGAGCCGGATCCAAGGCTCAAGTGGACCGAAAATGAGAGGATTGAACTCCACAGTTGAAATATTCGTGGGGCTACAGAAGTTTTGAATCAGGCTAATATTTGTGTTTTCAGTTCATCCCAGTAGGAATGACGTTAGGAACTGTATGGATGGAATATAAACATCATTTTGGACCTAGGGATGTTTCATTGGTAGGAATTTCCCACCCATTTTTTTACTTTAGCGCAACCCACTTAAGTCTTGGATCCAGTCGTTTTTGTTTTCATATCTTAAAATGAACTCACAAAACGGATGGACGGGATGCATTTCTCACAAACATTACAGTAGGCCTCACCTAGATTCCCAATGCAAGAACTTCCAGCGGAAGGCTTTAGGGCAAATCCCGTCCTCCACCCCCATCTATTAAGAATTTATTTGGAATTATGTGTCCAGTTGGACAAGTTTGTGTTTCATCCACCTGTCCTTTCATTTTTCCAGCTCATTTTTATGGCATGGTCCCAAAACTCATGCAGATCCAAAGCTCTAATGGACCACACCTCATAAAATAGTGAGAATTTAATTCCTACCGTTGAAAAAAAAAATGCAAAAAACTAAAAGTTCAGGGGAGACATTACATGGCTCCGCCTCTGCTTATGCTAGTCCCGCTTAGATCCGCGCCCTTTTTAGGGGAGCTAAGTTTTTTGGGATGGTTTTCATGGCGGATGAAAATTATATTTAATAACAATTTTAACATGCCGTTAAATGTGATATTTAACAACGTTCTTATGAGCATTTTTAACAGCAGATTAAACACCCTCTGTTATGTAAGACATATTGTAAATTACTTTTGACGGCATTTTTCGACCGCTGTAAATTTCTTTTAACATCAATTTTTTACAACTGTAAATTTCTTTACACAGCATTTTTCGACCGCTATAAAAAAGTAGTTCAATTACAGCTTTCAAATGACAACATTTTTAGACCGAATGTGATAAATTGTACTTTTAATGACGCGCATTAAATGAACGCGGTTAAAATGATGTCCTAAAAAATCATATTTGTTGTAGTGAACCAAAACCAAAACCAAACCTCAAGATGGTAGATATACAATTAGTCATCTTAAAATGGCCTTAGGTGTCCTAAAAGACCACCCTTAAGAAGGCCTACGAGGTCTGTGAGTTGTTGTAAAAATACAGACCAAATAACAGAACCCATGTGCTGTTAACTGTCAGTGACCGATCGACAACACTGATAGTCTGGTCGATCGGTCGCCAGAAGCTAAAATGGAACAACAACCAAACTTCAATCATGTGCTTAATTTGATCGTGTTAGTGCACTTTTCTATGGCATACTAGTGCACCTTGTTTGTCAATCACTTACGTCAGTGAGTCTAGTGTCGGTTGAGCCTAACGAAGATGAAGACCGAAGACTCAGTTGGCCCTGCTGCATCAAGGAAGAAGATTCAGGTAAAAGTGATGCCTTGATGTGCCTTAACCTTGTCCAAAACCCAACCCTTTAACCTATTTGATGACCTTGACCATGTTAGGATACCCCTTGTCATCATAGATTGGCCCTAGGTGTCCCAAAAGAACACCCAAACCTTGGCCATAGTGAGGAGGTTGGTGTATACGAAGATCAGCAAACAGCTGTGCTGAACCAGGCCTGTCCGACCGGTCGGGACCGGTCGGCTGGACTGGTCCGACCGGTCAAGACCGGTCGGCCAGACCAAACAACAACCCTGCTGTGTTTACAGATTACAGGTGGACCGACCGGTCGTGACCGGTCGGATGGACTGGACCGACCGGTCAAGACCGGTCAGACGTATGTCCAGTTTCAACAACAAGTTGTTGTTTTGTGCAGGCAGGTGGTCCGACCGGTCGTGACCGGTCGGCTGGGCTGGTCCGACCGGTCAAGACCGGTCGGGCAGCTTTTCCCTCAAGACAGCAGCTTTTCTGTCTTGCTTGGCTCTTTGGCCGACCGGTCGGGATCGATCGGGATAGGTCGGCAGAGCCGTTTTTTGCCCGTTTTATGACCGTTGGAGCTCACTTTTCCTATATATGGAGCTCGGTTTTTGGGCATTGTGAGCGGGATTTCGAGAGGAGTGAAGCCACCATTGTTGGAGACCATTTGAGGCTCATTCCCAACCTATGCAAGGCATCTTCCTTATGCTTTAACACAAGATTAGAGCATTCCAAGCTCATGAAGAAGATGACCTCCATCCCCTTTTGATCTCTAGAGTTTGGAACCTTCTTGATTGGCAAATACTTGTCCAAAACTCTAAGATGAGATCGTTGTAGGAGAGAGACTCTAGGCAACCCATTCTCATTAGTTGTAGAGTTCTCAAACCTATCCTCCTAGCACCTTGGGCATCTCAAAGGCATCACATGCAAGGTGTTTGATCAAGTGTGGCTGAGGCATTGGCGACGCAACGGCAACACGATCGTGGGAGCAAGGGAAGCTGATTGAAGCACGGGAGAGCGGAGATCAAGCAACCCAAACCGGCGCTAAACAAGGGGCTCATCCGACAAGTAGGTTGTCTTTATTGAGAGTCCATTTAGAGTTTGTTTGTCAAGCTCAATCTAGGGACGTTAGCCGTTCCTTGGCCAGTTTGCCGGGCCTAAACTAAGTCTCCAAGGGGGAGCCTCCGACACGAGAGTAAACGTGCGTTAGGTTGAGAGTTAGCCTATGTCTAAAACTCTGGTAATGGTTGAGAGGTGAACCGGTAAAACCTCCGTGTAAAGGTTGAGAGGTGAACCTCATTTAAAACCTCCGATAGTGAATGCCGGTGTGCTCAAAGGAGTTGAGTACTTGAACCTGGAGTGGAGTAGACCCAAAGTCGAACCACTATACATGCTTGTGTTTGTGATTGAATTGAGCACATTTATATCTTAGCATTGTTAGTTTAATTGTTTAATTATGAATGCTTGATAGGAATGTATGCTAGGCACGTACTAGGCTCATCCACACACAAGATGTACCTTCACTAGTTGTGTAGACTTGAGCTCATTGATCCACTCTCATAAGTATACACAAGTTGCATAGGTTAGGATCTTGATTAGTTGAATCATTTATTTACCTATGCATGCTTTAGACTAGGATTGCTTATTGATTAACCATATGCTAGTCTTGTGATTGGACCCACTTTGGCTTGGAAGCCTAAGTGTTATTGCTTACTTTATTTTATTTGATAAAATATGTTAGTAGGCGAAAAGATTTGATAAAGTCCTAATCACCCCCCCTCTAGGTCCTTAGACATATCTCTGAGTATCTCTATAAGCGGTAAAACCGCAATTTCAGATCGGTCGCCGCACATTTGCAACCGATCGACAACCCTTACCGATCGGTCGACAGCTCATGTGTGACCGATTGACAGGTGGCCATTATGCCCATTTTATGTCCGTTGGAGCTTCACTCTTATGTATATGAAACTCAAATTTTGGGCATCGTTAGAGGAATATTAATGTATTAGAAGCCACCATTAGTGCAATAATATTTAGGCTCTAATCCTAAGCTACCTAAGTCATCTTTCTTATGACTCATCACAAGTTTGAGCATTCAAAGCTCAAGTGAAAATGAACTTATTTCCTCTTGATCTCTAGATGTTTGAAACACCTCACCATACGTAAATCCTTTGTATGAACCTCTCTAGAGATCCATTTAGGTGAAAATTTTTAGGCTTTCAACTCACAACTAGTTGTAGATGCTTCATCACCTCCCATCACCTTGGTCATCTCTAAGAAGATCATATGCATGACGATTGATTGTTTGAGCTGAGGCATTGGCAATGCATCGACAACAAGATCGAGGAGGAAATGAGAGCTGATTGAATCATGGGAAAGCGGAGATCAAGCAACCCAAGCGGCGCTAAGAAAGGGGCTCAATTCGACAAGTGTTAATTGTAGGAGTCCAATAGCACTTCTTCCTTTTGCTATGAATGAGTGTGAATTCAAGGTTGATGGTTAGCCTATTGAAAACCACATAAGTCTCCAAATATGGAGCCACCAACACGGGTGTATAAGTGCGTCGGGTTCTTCTGTGGGCCCAAGGTTGATGGTTATCCTATGTAGGTTCTTGTGTCGGAAATTGGCTCTTGTGTAGAGCTTAAATTGTCTAGTCTCCAAAGGGAGCCACCGACATGGGTGTGTTCATGTTCCACCAACACGGTTGCGTATGTGTAGGTTGAGAGGCGAACCTGTAGAACCTCTGTTCAAGTTGAGAGGTGAACCTGTGTGTAAAACTTCTGTTTAAAGGTTGAGAGGTGAACCTGATTTAAAACTTCTATCGTAGTAAAATCCGATGTTCTCATGAGTTGAGAACGACAACTGGGAGTGGAGTACACAAGTAGTCGAACCACTGTACATGCTTGTGTTTGTTATTGTCCTTCGAGCACATTTCTATTCTAGCATTGTTTCTTTAATTTTTAATTACATGAATGTTTAAATGAAATGCATGTTATGCACTAGATATGTAGAATCACCCACAAGATGTATGTTCACTAATTAAGCTAGTTACTTGATAATTATATCATTTGTAGTCTAGACATTGCACATAGATTAGTTGCTCTTTTAGTTGTATTATTTTATAATCTATGTGCTTAGGCTAATTGATTAATTGTTCCATCTTTTGTAGCCTATGTGATTGGACCCACTTAAGCTTGGAAGCTAAGTGTTAATACTTTTATTAGTTTAATTAAGGCATGGATTTTTAAAAGGTCCTAATCACCCCCCTCCTTCTAGGACTTAGCCATAGTTCTAATAGCTCTGCCAAAAGCTTCTGCACGTTAAGCACCTTAAGTGTGAGATATAGGTGCAATTTCAAATCTATCTTGACACTAGAGGTCGAAGGCATTTGGTTCAGATCGAGTCATATCCGGCTCTAGCACACTCAACATTGCACACATGTGTCAATGATCAAATTTTGAGCCAAACATTTTTTAACATACATGATCTTTTGGCTCATGTCCTGATAGGAGGGATTACTCAAATGAAAGAGAAAATGGATGCCTCTCCCACAAATTTAAAAGATGAGAAAATAGGAAAACAAAGCCCGTAAAATTAGACGAATCCGGATCCTATGCTCTTACCGAGTAGAGAAATCCTGCTTTTCACCTCTCTAGTTGGGCCAGCTCAGCCTGACAGTGTTAGAGCTCAGCAGCTCTGACATTGTCAGGCTGAGCTGGCCTAATTAGAGAGGCAGCAATAGAAGTTCTCTGCTCGGTTAAAGCAGAGGATCCAAAGGTTGTATTCATTGACCGAAGCACCCAAGTTATGTAGGGCCATCAGGTTGTGCTTGACATCTACTCCAAACATCATGTCCAGCCCTTGTGTTTGGACCCTAGGGCTAAGATTTAACCCCATACATAACTCAAGGTCCTAGGGCTAATATTTAACCCGATCTATAACTCACATGGGCCAAACCCAGGGGACACATCTCTAGATAGTGATGCTCACGGTCACCCGCTTAGCTTTGTAACATAGATATTCCTAAGCCTCCATTGTTCCAATCATTGTTCCACCTACCATGTGGGCCCTAGTGGCCCCGACACGACAGAGGCAAAAATAACTCCGTGTGTTTGGAGTTTTTAGGAATTGTTTAGGGGGCGTTTGATATCTCTGCAAATAAGGCCCACACGATGAACGATCCATAGTGAAGGTGGGCCCCACATGATGAATGACCCATATCAAAGGTGAGCCTACATAATTCATAGTCACATCAAAGGTGAGCCCCACATGATGGATGACCTACTTCAAAGTGTGGCCCCGCATGATGAATGATCCACATCAAGAAAGCCCTACCTGATGATGGTCCACATCAAAGGTGGGACCCATACAATGGATGGTGGACATTGAATGTGGGACCACATGATGGAAGATTGACATTAAAGGTGGGACCACATGATGAATGACCCATATTGAAGGTTGAGCCCCACATGATGGGCGGTCCATAGCAAAGGTGGGACCTACATGATGGATGGTGGACATCAAAGGTGGGTCCCACATGATGAACTATCCACATCAAGTGGGCCCCACATGATAGATGGTCCACAACAAATATGGGACTCACATGATGGATGTTCCACATCAAAGGTAGGACCCACGTGATGGATGGTGGACATTGAATGTGAGACCACATGTTGGAAGGTTGACATTAAAGGTGGCCCTACATGATGAATGACCCGTATTAAAGGTTGGGCCCCACATGATGGATGGTCCACAACCAAGGTGGGCCCCAAATATAGTGGTCCACAACCAAGGTGGGACCCACATGATGGTGGTGGACATCAAAGATAGGCCCTTCATGATGAATGACTCATATTAAAGTGGGGCCCCACATCAAGGTGGGCCCACGTAATGAAAGGTTCACATCAAAGGTGGGCCCCTCATGATAGATGGCCTGCATTAAAGTGTGGCCCAATATGACAGAAAATGCGCATCAAGTGGGTCCCATTTGATGGACAGTCCACATCAAAGGTGGGACCCACATGATGGATGATGGTCATTGAAGGTGGGCCCACATGATGGTTAGTTGATATCAAAGATGGGCTGACATGATGAACGACACATAATGAAGGTGGGGCCCCACACAATGAATGGTCCACATCAAGGTGGACCCACATAATGGACGGAGTGGGCTTCACACGATGGATGACCCACATAAAAGTGTGGCCCCTCATAATGGACAATTCACATCAAGTGGGCCCCACCTAATGGATGGTCCACATCCAAGGTCTCTCATGATGGATGACCCATATCCAAAGCCGTATGATGGATGATCCACATGGAACGTGCACCCCACATGATGAATGGTGGATATCAAAAGTGGGCCCCACGTGATGGACAATCCACTTCAAAGGTAGGGCCACACTATGGACACATCAAATGTGGAGCCCACATGATGGGTAATGGGTAGTGGATATTGAGGGGCCCCACATAAAGAGCAATTAGGAATGATGTTGGGCCCCACATGATGGATGGTCCACCAAAACAACCATTTGGATTGCTCTTATATTAAAGTTGTGATCTTTAAAAATGACGTCAACTACCCTTGAAAAAGCTCTTATTTGAAAGTTTTACCAAACGTGCTTATTTTAAATAAGAGCTTTTTTTTGGAGATTTTACCAAACTAGCTTATTTAAAATAGAGATAGAACAAAAAGGACTTATTGAAGTAGCTCTTATTCAAAAAGCTCTTATTGAATTAGAGTAGAGATGCCAAACAAGCCCTAAGTAAAAATAATAAGAAAAGGGAGAAAGAAGCAAAGGAAAGTCAGGAGTCATAAAAATTGTCCATTTGTTTATTACTAGCTAGCCTCGCAAAAAATAATGGAGCTCCCATATGTCTTTCCTGCATTCACAAGCTCACCTTCACTAGTATATTCGATTTGGCAAACAACAGCTTGCATGGATGATTGCTGAAGAGATGAGCTGGTTGTTCGATCCGCTTGCGATATTGATCAATAACACATTCCATCCTACCCAACCCAACCCAACCCATGGCATTGAACACCCCACCTAACAAAATTCAAGTTGAATAAGATTTGTGGGTTGGGTTAGATCACGCAAAGTTGAGTAGGGTTGGGTTAACACCTGCATGCTAGGCCCAAAAGAACTAGAGTACTGCGTGGGAGCAAAATATGTGGTGTATGGCCTTGTAATAAAGTAGTGAGCTGTAACCCATGAACAGTTGATGAAGAGCCCTTTATGGGAGGAGATGGAACATGTGTGCGATATCTTGATGGACACCACAACATGTTAGAAATCTATGCCATTCGTCAATCACTGCACAATAAGCATTGCAGAATATGCATATGCCAGGACTAAAAGTAATAGTGGTCCATTAATCATCAAGTTAAACTTACATGAATCCTATATTCTATTTAGGCCACGATTTTAGGTTTAAATCATGTACATAAGTTGCAACCACATTACACATGTATGTTTTGAATATAAGGTGGGGTTGAGTAGGGTTAGTCAGGACTCAACTCAAATCTAACCCAACCTAGGTTGGGTTGAGGATTTTCGAACCAACTCCAACCCAACCTCTCGACCCAACCTGAAGTTAGGGTTGGACCAATTGAGCTTAGCTGACCAAACCCAAGTTGCACACTAATCTAGATGAATTATCCATACAATAAAAGGACCGCACTAGGTAGACATCATGCACCCGGTGCTTACTCCAGGAGATGTTGACTATGTAGCCCATCTTAAAGAAAGCTCAGATGTCGCACACGTGCACAGACAAGCTTCTGGAAAGAATCACGTGAGTCAAATGCATCGCAATCGGTGACATCTCTTGCTGCTTTGAATTCCACATCGTATTATTGACATTGAAATTTTCATACAACTGTAGAACGAATGGTATGCTGGCTATCTGAGATTTTTATGCAAATCATGATGTAGAGGTGTGGCAGACACATTTATGG
Organism: Liriodendron chinense; assembly: GCA_003013855.2. Lineage (NCBI taxonomy): Eukaryota > Viridiplantae > Streptophyta > Magnoliopsida > Magnoliales > Magnoliaceae > Liriodendron > Liriodendron chinense. The sequence continues at coordinate 973,475 of PVNU02000026.1, read as the reverse complement.
CGACGATGGACTAGAGGAAGGATCAGAAGGAGCCCAAAATCAAGAAAAATTGATAGTTGACAACATAGTTTGATTGGTCGAATGCCTTAGTCGACCGGTTGAACTCGATCAAACACCTATTGAAAATTGCCTGAAATTCAATCCAACTCTTTGGACATGTTTTGGCACTTTCGATCGATTGACTGATCGAAAATGCCCCGAAATTACACAAAGAGTTGGCTGAACTGATCATATATAAGGGTATAAAGGGAAAAGAAAAAAAATTCTAAGCCGCAGTAAAATAAACGGCGAGCAGTTCTTTCCACTCTCTATCACCAAGCTTGCGGCTATGAGTCCGATTTGTTTACATAAAGGATTCAAATTCAGATCGGTACTAATCCGCTGTGAATCCGATCTGTTTACAAAAAGGAGTACTAGTTTTGATTGGATCGAATCATATTTGGATTTTGAAAAATTTAAACGAATTGGATTCAATTCAGACACTGGGAATCTGAATCAAATTCGAATCATGCAAATCCTTAATCAGATTGGATTCAGATCAATATTGATCTGGTCCGAATTCGATCCATTGATAGCCTACCCATCTTAAAGAAAGTTTAGATCTTGCACATGTGCTCTACATAGGCACATTACGACATGTGGATAGAGGAGCCTCTGGAAACAATCATGTGAGTTCGGTCAAGTACATAGCGTGTCGTATTGTCGCTTTGAATTCCAAAGCAGGTTAGTTGTTCTACTGAGATGAACTGAAAACACAAATATTATCCTGATTCGAAACTTCGGTGGCCCCACAAATATTTCAACTGTGGAAGTTCAATCGTCATGTTTTCGGCCCACTTACGTCTTGGATCCCGTTCAATTTTGGTCGCAACGCCTCAAATGATCTCACAAAACGGTTGGACGGCGTAGATTTCTCACAAACTTGACGGTGGGCCCCACCTAGATTCCTTGCGCAGGAGATGCCTGCGAAAGGCTTTCGCAGGCAATCCGTGCCTGCTGGTGACTTGGCTAGTGTCAAAGCTCTATGGGTCCTACCATGATGTATTTGTTTTATCCCCGCCATCCATCCATTTGTACAACTCATTTTAAGGCATGAGACAAAAAATGAGGCAGATAAAAGCTCAAGTGGACCAAACCATTGGGAACAGTGGGGATTGAACAATTCACCATAGGAAAATATTTTAGGGCCACAGAAGTTTTGGACCAAGCTGATATTTATGTTTTCCATTTATCTATATCTTTGTGATCTTATGAACATGTTGAATTACAAATAAACATCACGCTGGTCCTTGGGAAGGTGACATCATTCTCCTCACTGTTCCTATAGTGTGGTCCATTTGAGCTTTGTATTTACCTCATTTTTTTTGTCTCATGACTTAAAATGAGCCATACAAATGGATGGGCGACATGATAAAATAATTACATCGTGGTGGGACCCAAAGCTGGCTGGTGTTCGGGTCACCAGCCAACCGGGGTTCTTGAATCATATTGAAATTGAAATTGAAATTTCCGTACAACCGTGGGAAGGAATCGGGTTTCCTACTAAAGTTGTTCCTGCACTAGGATTCTAGGTGGGCCCAACATGATGTTTGTGAGAAATCCACCTGGCCCATACGTTTTGTGAGGTCATTTTAGGACATGCGACCAAAAATGAAGTAGATCCAAAACTCAAGTGAGCCATATGAGAGGTAAAAACTTGGGAAATTGTTTCCTACCGTTGAAACCTTCCTGGACTCCACTTTGATGTTTATATGCCTTCCAAAGTGTTTATAAGGTCATTCTCACTGGAAGAAGTGAAATCACAAAAAACTTAGTCTGGTACGAAACTTTTGTGGCTGCATGAATGTTTCAACGGTGGTCACTGAATCTCCACTATTTCTTCTCGTGTGGCATGCTCAGAGTTTTGGATCTACCCAATTTTTGGTCGCATGGCCTAAAACAAACTCAAAAAACGGATGGATGGGGTAGATTTCTCACAAACATCATGGTGGCCCCACCTAGCATCGCAGCAGAACTTCTTGCAAAGGGTTTACGCAGGAAACCGTGTCCTCGTTGGATGAAACAGAACGCTGGGTGGTTGAGATACTTATATGCATCCTAAGTGATCCCACTCGTTGATTTCCCCCTTCTTTCAACCATTTGTTTCCTGGCCACCAGTTGAATGGTCAAGTTTTCCAACGGTTTTGATGCAAGTGTATGGTTTGGATGCAAATGCCTAAACTAGTCACGTAATTGCAAGTGTATTTAATGCATTTATTATAAGGGTGCGAGTGCGAGTGTGAATTGTTGAAAAAAAAAAAAAAAAAAACCCCAAAACAAAACGAAAAAACAAGAGAGGGAGGGAACGAGATTCTAGTCTATAGCTTAATGAGTAAACTTTATGTGGCCTACCATGATATATGTGTCATCTTCACGCAGTCCATCTATTTTACCATCTTATTTTAGGAAATGAGCCTAAAATGAAAGCATATTCATAGATCAAGTGGACCACACTCCTGGAAAACAGTACCGATAAAACGCATACTGTTGAAAAGTTCTTGAAGCCACAGAAATTTAGGATTGAGTTGATATTTGTGTTTTCCCTTCATCCGTACACATCACTATGTTACCTAAGAAGGCTCACTGGTGAACATCATTACCACCATTATTTCCTGTGGTGTGGTCAACATATCCTTTAACTTTGGGCTGATGTTCTAAAATGATACGGAAAAATGGATGAAAGGCATGATTGAGACACATACATCCACTGTGTGCCCTGCAGAGTTTACCCAATATGCTAGACCAAACCGAGTTAATCAGCAAGCAATCTGCCTCCTCACTACCCGCGGGCCCGACCCATTAACCACCTTAGGTCCGCATAGAGCTTTTGTTGCCAAGGCTTCCTGTTAAGGGTTTTTGGATCGTCTCTTTAAATTTATTTAAAAAAAAAAAAAAAAAAAAAAAAAAAAAACACACAACGGAGAGAGACGATGGTAAATAAAATCACGGTGGGCCTTAAAAAGGTTTAAACGGTGGGCATCATTTTGGAATTGTTTTATGTGATAGAAAATAAAAGACAAGAAAGGAAAAGATAAAGAAAAAAAAAAAAACAGAGGAAACCTGGGATTCGAAAACAGTATTTGTTCATTTATTATTAGTAGCCTCAAAAAAAAAAAAAAAACAAAACAAAAAACAGAGAATACACTTCATATCTGTTTCCTCCTATAGCTTTCCTGCATTCAAAAACTCAATAATGGAGCTCCCATCCATTATGCTAAGGGCAATTTTGTCATTTCTCCTTCTCTCCTCCATGGACGTTCCAGTTCCATGCTTGCTGGGATCTGTCACTAACTTCTCCAACGAAACCGATCGGCTTGCATTACTACACTTCAAACATCTGATAACCGACGATCCTCTCCATTTCTTGAGCTCCTGGAACCACACTCTCCCCTTCTGCCACTGGCAAGGAGTCACATGCAGCGGTCACCAGCATCCTCAAAGGGTCACCGCTTTGAACCTCACTAACCAGAACTTGGTGGGCCCCATATCTCCTTACATTGCAAACCTCACCTTCCTCATGATAATCGATCTGGCAAACAACAGCTTGTATGGAACGATTCCTGAAGACATGGGCCGTCTGTTCTGCTTGCGGTATCTCAGACTGAGGAACAACAGATTCACCGGCGAAATTCCAGCAAATCTGACCCACTTTTCGGAACTCAAAGTCCTTGATCTTTATGGGAATCAGCTCGTAGGGAGGATTCCAACTGAGCTTGGCTCTCTGTCCAAGCTCGCCTATTTGAGCATTGGTGCCAACAATCTTACAGGAAGCATCCCACCTTCACTTGGAAACCTCTCGTCTCTCACGTCTCTCGAACTCAAAAGAAATAGTCTGGAAGGCAGTATCCCAGATGACCTCTGTCAATTGGTGAACTTGAAGTTTCTTAACATGCGTGAAAATGAACTTTCAGGTACGATTCCGCCATGTCTATACAATCTCTCCTCTATTAACATTTTCAACTTGGGAGTGAACAGATTGCATGGAAACCTTCCACCTAACTTAGGCCTTACTCTTCCTAATCTCCAAGAGTTTTATGCCGGAACAAACCACTTCACTGGACCCATACCAGTTTCATTATCCAATGCTTCGGGACTTTCACTTATCGACATTGAAAACAATAGCTTCAGCGGAACAGTGCCTATGAATTTTGGAAGCCTCAAGGATCTGTCCAAGTTACGCTTGTGGAACAATAAACTTGGAATTGGGAAAGGCCGTGACTTGAATTTTCTCGATTCTTTGACCAATTGCAGTAGTTTACAAGTGGTGGATGTAAGCGATAATCATCTCAGCGGCGCGTTGCCTGATTCCATGGTTAATCTTTCGACCCAGTTGAGAATACTATGGTTAACGGGTAACCGGATATTTGGAACAATCCCATCTGGGATCCAGAATCTTGTGGGCTTAACATTACTGAGAATTGGTTGGAACCTTTTAACGGGTACCATTCCCATTGGTGTTGGGATGCTTAACAAGTTGGAGGAACTTCACTTGGATGGAAATGAATTATCAGGGCAAATTCCGTCTTCGTTGGGCAACATCACCAGATTGTACAGACTCAGTTTAACTGAAAACAATCTATCGGGAAGCATACCTTCGACACTTGGTAATTGCATAAGCATGCAATTCATATACCTCTACAATAATAACTTCAGCGGTACCTTACCCAAACAACTTTTCAGCCTTCCCTCTTTGATTGAACTCCATGTTGGAAACAACTCTTTTGCCGGTAATCTGCCACTGGAAGCTGGTTACTTGCAAGCTCTTGGAAAGTTCAATATTTCTAATAACAAATTGTCAGGTGAAATTCCAAGCTGGCTAGGCAATTGTATCAGCCTAGAGTATCTCTGCTTGGATGGGAACTTCTTTCAAGGATCAATTCCTCCAACGTTTAGTGCTCTAAGAGGCCTTCAATCCCTGGATCTTTCAGGCAACAACTTGTCTGGGGAGATTCCAAAATACTTGGAGAAGCTTGCTTTACAGTATCTAAACCTATCCTTCAATAATTTCGAGGGTGAATTACCAAAACAAGGGGTCTTTGGAAATGCCAGTCAAGTCTCAGTGCTCGGAAATAGTAAGCTTTGTGGGGGTATTCAAGAATTACAATTGCCTCCATGCTCTAGCCAAGCTTCCAGGAAAGGGGGAATGTCTCTCGCTTCAAAAGTAAAATTCTCAATAATCGGTGTTTTCCTCAGTCTTATTACCTTATCATGTTTCTTTACCACTCTTTATTGTGTAAGAAAGTTGAGAAGGACACCTTTTCCTGTGCCTTCTATGGAGGATCCTTTTATGAAAGTGGCTTATGCAGAGCTTTTTAAAGCAACAGACGGGTTCTCTTCTGCCAATTTGGTGGGCACTGGAAGTTATGGCGCTGTTTATAAAGGGATTCTAGATTGTGATGGAACTATGGTAGCAATAAAGGTCTTCAACCTTCAACGACAAGGAGCTCTGAGGAGCTTCATGGCCGAATGCGAAGTCTCGAGAAACATTAGGCATCGGAATCTTGTTAAGATCTTAACTTGTTGCTCAAGCATTGATTTTAAGGGCAATGATTTTAAAGCTCTAGTTTATGAGTACATGCCTAATGGTAGTCTAGACAAGTGGTTGCACAGAGATGGTCATGATCAGCTAAGAAAGAACTTGAAGTTTACTCAAAGGCTAAGCATAGCTATTGATGTGGCTTCTGCGCTGGATTATCTTCATAATCATTGCCAAACGTCAATCATTCATCAAGATTTAAAACCGAGTAACATTCTTCTTGATTATGACATGACTGCTCGTGTGGGCGATTTCGGGCGAGCTAGGTTCTCATCTGAGGTTGCTCAAACTAGCTCAGGTGGAATGGAGGGAACTATTGGGTACATCGCTCCAGGTAACAATTTTATCTATTTCCTCACACATGCACGCACGCACTGGTTTGACCGGATGTGCGAGCAACGTATAGGTGGCTCAGGTGTGCCCCACGTGTCGTGTATGTGAAATCTACTTCAACCGACATATGCGTTAGCCCATGTTAGGACCAAGGTCCAAACATCAGATTGGTCCATGATTCAAGTGGGCCATACCAAAGGAAACAATTGGGAAGAGGGATGCCCACCTTTAATTTTTACATGACCCACTGCAAATCCACTCCAGCCATTAGATGTGTCATCCTAGCTAGGTTAAGGGCCAAAAAATTAGGCTGACCTGTGATACATGTGGGCCGCACCAAAAGAAAATGTTAGGAAAAAGACATCCACCCTTATTTTTACAGGGATGATAATATGAAATCAACCATTAGATGACACACTAAAATTAGGCCTAGGACCTAAAAATCTGGCCCATCTGTGATTTAGGCAGGCCATATGAAGAGAAATAGTTTGGTGGATGTATGTTGCCTTGTACACTGGTTTTAATCGTATGGTCCATCTGAATCATGGATGGGGCTGATTTTTGGGCCGTAGGCCTAAAATCGGGTGAAGCACTTGGTGGTAGGAGTGGGTTTCAATAAACATCATGGTAGGGCCTACCTGAGCAGCCAATCCTAGTGTTGGCACAGATGGTCTCCTGGGACCATCTCTCTCTCTCTCTCTCTCTCTCTCTCTCTCTCTCTCTCTCCCAATCAATCAATCAATCACAAGTTACAGTTCAACCAGCAGATAACCTCCAACCTTTCATGTACTTGTAACATCCAGTCCGTGCAATCGGTTGGCCCCATCATGAGGATTTCCTTATGAAAAAAATCAGCTATATCTACTAATTAAGCCTATTTATCAATGGCTAGACATTGTTTTCTAGATGTGACCTACCTAATGAGTAGATGGAGCTGATTTTTTAAGTAAGTGATCCTCATGGTGGGCCCGACCTATTGGAAGAGTTGGATCTCGCATTTACTTCAGAGGTTTGAAGTTCTCCATTGGTGGAGCTAGCTTGTTATCCAACCAGTTGGACTTGAGTTTTTGGTTGTGCTATGGATGTCAGTAGTGAATATTAGAACAATGGAAACAGACCATCGGCTCTGTTTCTTAATTTTGATGGTTCAGGTTGCTTAATGAGTGGACCATCCTTGTTTTTATCCAAAGTCATCTTTATGGTGCATCCAACCCTTTGCATGACTTGAATTTTCTATGTAAGTAACATGGGGAGGGAAACATGTTGCATGTAAAAGTATGCTTACAAGGTCAAATTTCTCAATTTAAAGTTATCTTGCCTGTCAAATGGATGGATTCTCTTGGTGGTGCATTTACCGCAACGGCGGACATGCTACCATGGCACCCACTCAGAAAATTATAGCCTTCCATGAGCTGGGGCCATTTCAAACATGCACTGGGATAACATTCTCCTTCTGAGTTGAATAAGTAGACCTGCGTACATTGATCAGTTACATGTAGTACCTTAAACATTTGTCATGTTTTACTAAGCATCCAAATTTTCTAATACGTGTGGCTGGGGCTGAGGAGCGTGAGAGAGTATTATATAGTGATAGCTGTGAGTTGGGTAGTTTGGTGGGATCTAATAGGCGAGCCCGAGTTTTTTTGTATCTATCTTGGACTTGCCTTTTTTTTTTTTTTTTTTTTTTTGTCTTGGACTTGCCTGAATGTAAGTACCAGCTGCGAAGCCTTGTTTATATATTCAAGCCTTAAGAGTTAAAAAAAGAAGAAGAAGAAGAAGAAGAAGAAGAAGGAATTTCTTACTGTATTGGTCTGGAATTTTTCTAGTGAGTCCCCCACCAGTTGAGTAGCTTAGGTTTTTATACATCCTACATATGTCTAAGGCCCTGTTCTTTAGGTGGGCTATAGCAAGTGTGTTCTTGTGATCAACTAGTTGTGTGTGAGCATTTCTCACATATAAAAGAAATTTTCTCCCAAGAACTAGTTCTCACATGAACTTTTGATAATTAACCCTTTGAGAACATATTCACATCGGGTGTGCACAACATCTAATCTGTCCACTAGATGAGTCACCTCGTGAAACTACTATCGCCCAATAATCAGGTCGGCCACAACAAAGTGGGAGGGGATGCTCACGCTTTCATTGTGATTTTTTGCCCAACCTTTCATCTAAGCTAAATAAAGAGTCTATATGGCCTAGGTTGCACATACACAACACATGGAATGAGGTTTGCTAAGCCACAAACATGTATGAAATCCTATTACACACCATGCTTGTGTAAAAGTGGGATGTGTGCAATCTAAGCCATGAATCGGGTGGGCCCAGTCAAGTACTTTACCTAGACTAGATTCAGACCTGTCCTGAGCTTAAATCAAAATGAAGGTCCAAGGACTTGATGGCTACCCAAACCCAATTTTATCTGGATCCAAGTCCTCAAAAAATGACCTCAGATTTGAAGGACCCACACCCGCAAGATTCAAACTTGATGGCATTAAAATCTCATTGATTTCAAAGATCTAGATAGACAAAGCAGTACTCACACCCCACATGAATCACACCATAGAAAGGCAAAAATACCAATTACTTGTTCAAATAGAATATCCCCCCCCCCCCCCCCCCCCCCCCCCCCCGGCTTGCTCTCTCTCTCTCTCTCTCTCTCTCTCTCTCTCCAATTTCTCAAAATTCAACCTTTGATGTCATTTTTATCTAAATGGTCACTTACATTCTAATATGAGATGTATAAATTACAGAGTATGGGATGGGCAATAAAGCATCTACACATGGAGATATTTACAGCTATGGAATCCTTCTATTGGAGATGATCACTGGAAAGGGCCCAACTGATGACGTGTTTAAGGACAATCTAAGCCTTCATCATTTTGCTAAGTTGGCTTTGCCTAAACGAGTAATGGAGATTGTTGATCCACGACTGCTTGTAGAAGAAGCTGAAATGACTCAAGGGAATGAAAATCATATCAACACAATAAATAGAATGCATGACTGCTTGATTTCAATGGTCAAAATCGGTGTGTTGTGTTCTGCAGAATCTCCAAGAGAACGAATGTGGATGAGAGATGTTGTTGGAAACATGCATGCAATCAAGGACTTGTATCTCGAGGAGGGATTTGCCGAGGTAGATAAGTTAGGTCACAAATATTAGATGAAGGTTTGTCTTTCCTCATTCATTTCTAAGTTATTATTGGTAGTTATATTGAAAAAGATTTCAAATTAAAGTGATCTTTTTTAATACCTTTCTAAACAAGATCTAGATATATAATTTAGTCTTGGCTCAAGAGTGTCCTTGTATTGATATTGAATATGTGAGAAATTATGTTTCTTTTAATTTCTTTGTTTTATCTTGTGTTAGGCGGAGGGAGATTATATCATGAACTTAATAAGAAAAAGACATCATCTTATTTTAGTAAGAATAATATTTGGTTACTAAGATGTTTAATCACTAATCTATTCTATGCAAAAATTTTAAAATGATGTGACAATCTTAAGGAATTAGTTTAGTTGTTGGATTACCATCTTGATATTAGTATGATGAATTATTCATCCAATGAGTCCCACTTTAGATTTGGCACAAAAAAAGTAAGAAAAGAAAGAAAAGAAAAGAAGAAGAAATTTTATAATCCAATGGTTCCATTCAACTGACGAAGTTCGATCTTTTGCCTAATGAATTCGAATCATTGATCCATTTTCAAATATATGTTGATTCACTACTAACAAGATGGTTAGAATAATCAAACCATGGTAGTAGTCTCTGACGTAATGGATGGCACAGATAGACTATGTGAATACCAACAAGTGCCTCTTTCCCTCTTAAATATAGATAGATAGGCGCTTGAGAGGAGGAATTCATTTCTTATGTTGGAAGAAATATGAACGGAGGTTTGTGGGGAGGATTAGTACGGAATGGTATTGGAAAGAAAAGGTTTGCTGCGCCCACATGCGAATAGAGCCCTGTCCATTGCATGCAACCACCTATGCCAATGTGAAGTATGTGTGACATATGAGCCTTTCACCGGCTGAGCCACACATATTAGTTCTTTTGATTAAAAATAACCCAATATTTTGAAGTTGGATGGACCGTTGACAGAAACTGTCAACTGTTCACATTCAACTAACAAATCAATGGTTTTGAGTCATTCTTTGGCATGGGCAATCTACAAATCCATGAACAATAGGTGACAATCATCTGGCCTTTGCTTCTAGTGGACGAAAGTTGCTAGCCTCATTCACAACTCTTTTTCTTTCTTTCTTTTTTTCCTCTCGTCTCTGAGGTTTGCAATAGGATTGATCCATAGTTTAGCAATTGGATCATGTTTTAAATAACTGTACCGGGTATTCACTCCTATATCCAGGCTGTTCCGGGTCAATACAGGCAATATTATTCATGGGTGATACCAAAATACATACAGGGTGATTTACCAGTTTTAGAAAATACAAGTCTTGGATTGGGACATGGCAATTTTCAGGCCTGAGGTTGGTTCTCTGTACAGATTACGAGGTTCTTTGCTACAGCCCTGTCTAATCCTGTAATTTTCCCTGCCATGGCTGTCTCTCATCTTGTAATTTTCAATTTTTTGTTGTGGTTTATAAGATAGGTGAAGCCCTGTCCTCTTGTGGCGCCCACCCCCAAATGAATTCACAACATACTTTCTGCTTCAACAAAAAAGGCCTGTGGTTGGTTCAGGCTAAGATTTTGAATGGTCCAATCATATTCAAAATGTTGATTTTTCTAGGCCCAGTCTCAACTCTCAATGACCCAAGATGCTTGATGGTGGGCCTTATCGTGGCTAGAGGATACCCAAAAATACTCCCAAAACGTTTCAAAATGTTGATTTTTCTAGGTCCAGGCCCAGCCCATGGCTAGCTCATAATTTTCAATGACCCAAAACGTTTTTATTTTGGACCTTAAAATAGATAGAGGATTCCCCAAAATACTCCAAATTGAAATATTTGAAGTTCTAAATTATTCAAAAGTTAAAGAGACCAGACACGTTCAAAGAAAAAGTGCTAAAGTTCATATTATTACAGTAACGGTTGGCTATTCAAAGTGAATCAACAGCCTAAACCAATTAATGACATCAGAACCAACAACAAGAATGATAATCCAAAGAAATAAAAGAACTTCTTGTGTGACATTCATGGCTGCTACAAGAAATATTGCCACTATTCTAGCAACTAGGCCATGAAATGTCTGTGGAATTTGATAGACCATCCAAATTAATGATTCGAAGGTATATGCATCTAAGAGCACTCAGGATACCGAGTGCATCAATGTGACCAGGCCAACCATAAGTTATATGCCTATTAAAACTGTATAATGGGATACTACCGAACCATGAAAATGCATGCAATCATATGTGAAAAGATATTCAACTTCCTTCAATATAAAGTTTGTGCAGAAGGTCAAGTTGTCTAACAGTGTCTCCGATTGTGCATGTGCCTAACTGAAGATCAATGTTATCTGATGTAGGCCACGGTTGTAATGAAAGACGAATCATAATGCACCAATTGATATTCCTTCTGATGGACCCTTTGAGTGTGATACTGATAGCATGTAGCATCCACATCTGCCCGAAACCATCTTAACCTTATGGTGGTACTGGTAGCTCAAGAGCTCTCCTCTCTCAAGTTTGGATCATGGGTTTTTTTTTTTTTTTTGAAAAATTCCCCAAATCAGTTTTTGATCAACCAATCTTAACAATCTGAACTTAGCCAGCAAGCAACAGTAACCATCAATAATTTATAGGAATCAGATGGTGATTATCATGCATATGAGTACACCTTTTGGATTATCGCCCATTCACAACAGGGACCAACTGATTGGATTGTCTGGATCAACACGGAACCCTGACCTGTCACACTTGCAGTTGGACGGGACCATTCATCATGTACAGTGCACTTTAAGTGTGCAGTGTACTAAAATCAAGCTGGTTCTCACACATCTTGTTTATGACCTGTGTGCGCTGAGTGTGTAATATTGTTCACATGCTTAATTTCGAAGAAAGGTAATCCAGTAGTTTTTAAGTACGAGGTTATGAATTTAACTGTAATTTTACGGCAAAAACAGAGTCTTGCGAGAGGCTTTAAGCGCCACCAAATCCAATTCAAACATCAGTATTCATGAAAACGCAACAAAGACGTCACTCAGTCCAACAAATATCCGACTGCAGCTATGCACTGTAAGTACATCTCTAGGAATCAGACAGATAGCGAAATCTGAAACTTTTTATTGGGTATTTACAGCCCAGGTGTTTGGCAGCGGAGAGTCATGCCTCGAGCATGTGCTCATGTTTGGCTGGCAGATTCAATTAATTCATGGAGCTTTACATATCATGACCAGAGGCAGCAACACAAAGAACTTGTCCTGAACAAAACTACTAAAATACCCTTGTTTTTCATTTTGGCAGACTTATTTGATATGCACGCACTCACCCAAGCTAAGTGATTACCACAGCTCCCAAATCAGGGTAGTTGAACTATCACTCTCCTCCGAATTGTGAGCGCTTGTTTGCTGATACAGGACTGTTGGATATTTGTCATTTGAACCTTCCAATACATGTCCACCAATCACATCATCATATAATTAGTCAAGTGTAATTTTTTTTTAGTCTCATTATATATGCCGGGAGGAATATACATACATTTTTGCACCTGCAATTTGTTTTAGGACAGCCATGACCTATTAGATTTTACCAGAACTAAATAAGATTTTCAAGATTTTCAAGAGGGGTATATTTGTGCAATTTTGAAAATCTAGTTGCTTGTAAAGTAAGGGCCTGGATGTTAGCTGCCTCAGCTAATGGCTTTGATTTTATCTGCTCCAATTCACTATTTTATGTGCAGGAGTAGTCCACTCTCATTTTCTTTGGGCTTTGCATGTAATGGCATGGTGTTCCTTTGAGAGCTATCCAACAAAGGCTATGTGGGGCCTATTGTCACTACAACAAAACGGGGTATTGCCGCCCACTTGGCGAGACACCTTCCCGACACTAGCACAAACCAGGTCCTGCCAAAGGGCCCATATAAATATAAAAAAAACCCTACCCTCGTTAGCTGACAACAACCCGACTCTCTCTCTCTCTCTCTCTCTCTCAATCGCCCTGATCTCTCGCCTTCCCCTTTTCCCTCTCTCTATCTCGAAGCAATATTCTCATACGGCTCCGATCTCAGCAGCAGCAAAGCTGCTCTCTAGGGTTAGTCTCTCTCTCTCTCTCTCTCTCTCTCTCTCTCTCTCTCTCGTTTTTTATCTTTCGAAACCAGATCTGGGGTTCTGATCTCAAGCTACAAAAACATTTCAGTGCAGATCTGGAGTTCTCTCAAGCAGTTAGCAGACCATCCACCACCACCATCGTGGGACACCTCTCCTCTGAAGATCTAGGGTTCTCTCTCTCCCTCCCTTTTTCAGGTCTCTCTCTCTCTCTCTCTCTCTCTCTCTCTCAATCTCTCTCTTGAGATCGAGCAACTACAGTGTTGAATGTTGAAACCCTAATTAGGGTTTTACAATGGTGACTTCCTAATTAGGGATTTTCAAATTAAATCCCTAATTTCCAATCTCTCTTTTTTTAATGGGAAATTAAATCCCTAAATCTAGGAAAGAAAATGCATGCAAAAAATCTTCTTCCTTAGTAACTGTCTGGTCATATTGTTCTTGATACGCTCTTCCCAGTGTAAGCCTTTACCCAGCTATGGGCATCTGTATCTGTTTAATTTTCTGCAGATGTGAAATTCATTTGCTGATTGCATATAAGTGATTAAACTGGTGAAATTTCTTTTCCAGTGGTTTTTTCCCCTTAAATTTCTTTTCCACTTAAGCTTGGATTCTGAAGTCGATGTTTCTGTGATGTAGTGTGTAATATGGAAGTGTTATGGTAGAAATTGAAGAAACTGGAATCTTGTTCTGTTTAACTTTTTTGTGAACTTCTGTACACAAACACAAAAAAGAAAAAAAAAAAAAAAATCCAGCAGCTGAGATTTTATAAACTTATGACACCTTGGCTGAAAGCAGAGCATTGTATGTTCAAGTTCCTATACAATGTGGTGTCTGAACATTTCTCTTGGTAATTATCTCTTGTCCATGAACAACAAACATAAAATACTGTTTTCTTCAAACATAAAGTAGTATTTCCTTCCAATTGCACATGCCATGCATTCTAGCATGTGTCATTCGATCCACATGTTGCCATATTTTGGCATTTTCAAATTTCTCTGATGCACCAATTCCATTCAGTTTTGTGGTTTACAAATGCTCTTCCATGTCTTCTTTGAATCTTAAATAGTGCCTGCGTCTGTCACATCAGAACGAGACATCTAATTTAACCCAATGTCATGCCATACATAGATAGAAAAAATTATCTATGTACGGAAACAGTTGATCTGAACCATTTATCTATGGGACCCACCTATTAATGAGGTTGGACAATCCTAGTCATCATGCTCTTTTTAAATGAGGCCCCCGTTGAAAAACCCCAATTTGGATTGTTGATTATGATACTCAAACTGATCCGTATATTGTATTCAACATGGACCCTTGTTTTTCTCCAACCTGAATCACCATACCACGAGTGTCTCAGATCTTACACATTTGTCCCACTCATGCAAGTGGGCATAAGCCAAGGCCAAGCCGATCATGAGCACAGGAATTGCCATTTGGTCTACCTTGACAATACATAGGATGTGTTTTGGGATAGCCCGAATAATATTGGACTGGGCTTGGACAGCATGAAAACTGGCCCCACGAGGGTGGTTTGAATCATCTGAATTTTTTTAAGGAAGTCTATCAACCGTTGGTCAACCAAAATTAAAGGTCCAGATTGATGTACAGGTTATCCGTGTAAAAACTTTCACCTAGGTAATGGGAAGGCTTTCATACAACCCACTTGATCATTTCTCTAGAATAATTGAAGTGAGTGGATATTCGTATGTGTTTGTCTACAAAAGCATGTGCACGGTTGGCATTTTAACTGTTGATTCTTTGATTGGAGTATTGTTCTATCTTGCTCAAGACAAGTAGACAAGAACTTTGTTGATGAAGAGACGATAGGAGATTTCATGTCATAGAAGAATGAGTACTGATGCATCATGACAAGGAACACTGATGAGACCCTAACTCCGTGCAAGTGGGCCGTATAGGTCCATGATCCAAACTGTTATTACAATGAGCACCAATGTAAGGTCCTGCTGGGTTTTCCAATTACAACCTTTTTTAGAAAAAAAAAAAAATCTTATCCACACTGCAAAAGATACTTTCAGGCAGTCCCTGGACAGCAAAAAAGCCCGGGGCTGCCTATCATACAACCTTTGTATAATGATGGTTGTAAATGGGTCATGATTATTTTACCTTTGTAATTTTGTGGTCACATCACATGCATTTGATTGTAATGGTGATTTTTTTACACAATTTGTTTCACCCTGAAATCACCCTAAAAGTGGTGGTTTTCTAATATAGAAATATAATGATTACATTTTCCTTTACCTCCTCCTTTCAAAGTGTATTTGACTCTTGATGTACCAGCCTTAATTACTTACTAAACAAACACCTAGGGCCTGTTTGGATACTACCAAATAAGTTGCTTTTCAACTGAACTTAAGACGTTAAGTTACTTTTGGCACTTAAGTTCGTTTGGTAAGTATTATTGAAAAATAACTTATATCTTAAAAATTACTTATCTTAATAAGTATTTTTTTTTAGCTTTTTGACTTTTGACTTTTCTACTTATCTCTCTCATGTCGCGCTTTTTTTTTTTTTTGGGGGGGGGGGGGGGTGGTGTTAGTACACACCCACACTGTTAGTCACCCTCCAATGTTAATTAACCACCCTCCAATTTGGCTTTTCTACATATCTCTCTCAGGTCACACTACATATCAAAGTTCTCTTTCAAGGTTCACTCAATTACTGCTCTCTCATACCGTCCATATCAAAGGAGGCCCCACATGATGGACTATACCATCAAAGGTGGGCTCACACAGTGGACGGCCCACATCAAAGATGGGCCCTACATTAATTGGTGCAAGATCCAATCCACCAATCAGGTTGATCTGATCTTCTACGTCTTTCCCAAAAATGGTTCTAGTCCACTCACCATGTGGACCGACTATTGGAAACAAGTGAATGGGTTAGAAAACTTCAGCGAAGTCTTCCAGAACCGTACATTTGTTTTGCAGATTGTGGCCCACCTGACCAGTGGATCAACCTGATTCTTGTGCCAGGGCATCCATATAGTGGTCCTGTTCTGATGGATGGAATGTATCTCGGACTAATCATTCTATGCTAGCACATGCATGGCATGTACATTAGCTTTATTGCATGCACATGGGATTAGAAAAGCTCATTCTGTTAGGAAAACTGCCTCAACGAATAGCTTTTTCTTTTCATGTCAATATGTTGCTTATTATATGTAGATTTGAAATTTTATTTCGAAAGGTTACTTATCAATGTTTTATTACCAAACATACTTATTTACTTATTGGCTGATAAGTATGTTGTTTACCAAACATACTTATCTGCTTAATAAGTAAAAACCAAGATAAGTAACTTATCTGATAAGTAGCTTATCTTAAGTAACTTACAATCCAAACGGGCCCATAGAAATATAATGATGGCTCATTTACTTGGCATGAAATTGGAAAATCAAACAGGCCCTAAAATGAAAGCAGTTAAAGACTAGAAGATCCTAGCCATCCAATATTTGGATATTTTTTCCTGGACCATTACCGTATATGCAGCCTCGGGTATTGTATTGCCCTCTTCTTGGTTTTGCATCATGTATTACCTTCATTTACATGTCATTGGGAGATTTGAGTTTCCATTTTCAACAGCCCAAGATGGGTTTTGTGGAGAGGGATGGGACCCACTTCTTTGCGGGTGGGAAGGCATTCTATGTGAATGGTTGGAATTCTTACTGGTTGATGGATCAGGCTGTGGAGGAGTTCAGCAGGCCCAGGGTGAGGGCCATGTTTCAGGCTGTTGCCAAGATGGGCCTCACTGTTTGCAGGATCTGAGCTTTCAATGATGGAGCCTATAATGCTCTTCAGATCTTGTCAGGTCACTTTGACGAGCGTGTCTTTAAGGTAGTTTTTTTTTTTAATACTTTTGAATTGCTAGCATTGTGTTAAGCTGTTGAAATTTGAATGCAACTTGGTTGTTTTATATTTTTTAACTTAGCTGGAAAAAATAGGATTCGTAATTGCCAAGAACTGAATTCGAGCACTTTCATGGTTAAAGTGGAGTGGTGATTGTATGTGGATTGGCTGAAATGAATTTTTTTTCCTTGATGAAAATTGCAGTGTAAATTCAGTCAGTAAAATGCTGACTGGTATAAATGGGAAATTTTAGTAAATTCATAAGGTTGAGATTTACAGGATTGTGTTGATGACATTGCCATTTTTTTTTTCTCTTTACCTTTATTCTGTCTTATTTGCTAAGTAATTACTTTTGTATTGCGAAAGTAACACTCCATTCATCATCAGAATCGCTTTTGGAATTTTGCGTTTCCTTTTCCATTTCTTAATTCCTGTACTATTGCCGCTATAGCGATTCTTCATGAATGATCTCAAGCTTGAAAGCAAAGAAAGATCTGACATCATAAGATGTGTAAAATTAGCTGAAGATTCGAAAAAATTGAAGATTAGAACCTGTAAAGATCCATAGTTTGCTTCAATCATTTCTTTTCCTTCTCTAATGTTCTATTTGCCTACACATGTGTCAATGTTGCATATAGTGGCATGTTTGTAAATACTATAAGAAACGTGTATGTGGTGCATTTGTCTATAATATCATGTGTAAAGAAGTAGAGCGCACAATCATAGATTACTTTTGTAATTTATAAGGCTGATTAGACCTACTTCAAACCTCATCAACCATATGTAAATATTGTATCTTTTTTTCTTTTTTTTCTTTTTTGGGTCTCTCTATTTTGCATTCCATAATCAAATAGGATGGCAGGCATTGGACCGAGTCATTGCGGAAGCACACCGACATGGAATCAGGTTGATTCTTAGCTTGGTCAATAACTTGCAACCATATGGCGGGAAGATGCAATACGTTAAATGGGCATTGGAAGAGGGCATTGATTTGAGCTCTTCTAGGGCCCGTTTGGATCGTAAGTTGCTTAAGATAAGTTACTTATGCCACAAGTAGCTTATCTTAGTTTCTACTTATTAAGAAAATAAGTATGTTTGGTAAACAACATACTTGTCATCTTTTCCTCTCTTTCATCTCTCCAGAAAAGTTAAAAAGCTAAAAAAATTAGCTAAAGTGATTATGTACTTTTAAGTAAAAAAGTTACTTATTACTAATCATAAACCAAACTCACTTATCTGAAATAAGTTACTTATCTATTGTTGTAAGCAGAAAAAGTAACTTATTTGGTAGTATCCAAACGGGCCCCAAATGATTCTTTCTTCTTCGATGCATCCATTTGCAATTACTTCAAGAATTACCTCAAGGTAGTTTCTCTGTCCCATCTTAATTAAATGTATTCTGTTTGTGAGATGTATCTTAGCTTTCTCTTCTGATAATAAATCTTGTTAACGCGATCTCATGGCAAAGAAATGAAAAATCATGGCTTTAAAGATCTAATTTAAAAGTCGAGTAGATTTCCCAACTTAAGACGATTATTGATGCACCGATCTTGGCGTAGAAACTGTGGTTCATGACATTTAATAGGAACTCAGATGATTTATTCCATGCGTCATGGTTTATAGAAACTGCTCGACTAAATGTTTTTGCTTCTTTATTAGCTCATGAGCAAGGATAAGCAGATTAGACCAAGCAGAGGCTTTTCCAGGCCCAGCCAATGAGACAGGGAACTATGTCTAGGGATGGTGCCGACAGCTGGTTAAGCATCCATGCCCAAGTGCAGCTCAGACTTCAAGCTGAATACCTAGCCCAACAATGTAAAATAAGTCCAGTCAGCCCAGGCCACTTCACCAGGCCAGACTTAAGCTTGGGTCGACAGGCCAGACTTAAGCTTGGGTCGACCTGATTGGTAGTTGGGTCCTAAAAAATTGGCCCAGGACCGTCCCTCAGACCTCTAGGCTCAAGCTGAGCATTGCTTAAAGAAGGTTGGGTCCACCCATTTGAAGCCATAATCATGAGTTATGACCTTATTAAATTTCGCATCATGTTAAAGGTAAGACGGCGAGGATGGTTAAAATAATTTCTTGTCCACATTAGTGTTTGCAATTCCTGAGTATTAACTGTTTCTTTTACATTCGCTTAGGAATTTCGATTGTAAAATATCTGAACAACAGCCCTTAATTCTAATGAGAACAATGAATATCTAAGATGCCGGCTATTAATTGGATTTTCCAATTAAAAAATTATTAAGATGTGCTTCACCCATACTTTTGGGACAGTGGTAGACTGAGTGAAGATAACCTCGTTTCAACACTGAGGTCCTGGTATCAATTCCCAACGTGGGGGGTGGCTAACATTGAAGAGTGACTAACAGTGGGATGTGTGTACTAACCCAATTTTTTTTTTTATTAAGATCTGCTTCTTTTTTAGTAATTCCGGAATTTCAGAATTCCTTAGATACTTGTAAAAACATTAAGTAGCACTGTTGCTATACCATCTTTATCTCCTTGGTCTTGCTTCTGCTTTCTGTCTACAGGCTGTACTGACAAGGAGAAACAGCATTACTGGAATGGAATGCAGAGACGATCCGACCATCTTCGCATGGGAGCTAATGAATGAGCCCTGATGTATGTCTGATGCTTCCAGCGACACTCTGCAAGTGGTCTTGCCATTCCTGTTGTGTAGCCAGTATAGGCACTTGAAACATTCATGGTAACTCTCAGATCATCTGATAAATGTAAGATGAGAAGACAAGGAGGAAAAGGCATCTAGGTCCCTTAACCATGATATGCGGACGCCACCATGATTATCATTGAACAGATGATATCAGGTGTCTCTCCTTTTGATTGCTTATATTTACAGTCAGATGAAACATAACTCATTTTCTATTTTTTCTTGGGTCGATGGCCACTAATCAGATTGGCTACTTTGTTGATGGAGGATCCAAAAATCTTGCAGATTGGAAGATCTTAATCCTTGGGTTGATGGTCTACAGTAAACAATCCCAAAAGTCTTGCTGATTGGAAGATCCTAAACCTCGGATCAGTTAGGTTTAGGATATTAGTCCGGATGAATTGCAAGAGAGACAGGTCAGTTAGGTTTTACCAATATTAGTCATTTTTGTCTTTGACTTTGGAGTGCCTTTATAAGTCAAGGATCTATATTTGTGTTTTGTTCTTTACAGGCAAAGGCAATGCAGGATCCAGAAATTCAGAACATTCTATATGACCCCATCATGAGACAGGTATGCTCTTATTCCTCTTGATACACCTGTCCTATAATTCTTGTTAAACATTCCCATGATCCCATCAGATTTTCCTTTAAAGGTCAATTGGCATGCCTTTGAAATTCTACTTGCATTGAATGATGTTACTGATTTTTAACTCAATGGCCAGTTAACTAAGTTTTAAATTCTCCAACATTTTAAATTTATTGGTCAGGCTCTCCCATGGTATTTTTGGAAATTCAGGAACTGTTTCTCTGTGGGTATAGTTGAAAGGAAACGAGCTACACTCTTAGATTCAATAGAGAACTCAAATATGAACCCATCATCAGGTAGGCCACACATTAATTTGGAGGTTTTAAGTGTAGTGCATTATTTTATATAGTGTGGCCCGCCAGATTATTGGTGTTTTGGGGACCTAGGGCCTTCAGAACCTCAAATATGGTGTTTTCGGGCTTGGAAACAGGCAGTATGAACATTTTAATAAGGTTTGAAAAAAAATGAAGTTGAATATTGTGTGCTTTTACTCAACACTTCTATTATCTTTGGGTTGCTGCTGACGTTTGGTTTGTGCTGTATTTCAAAAAACAGATAGCAAAGGTTGTGGGTGAATTGATTGCCGAACAGGGTATGTATTTTGGATGGCCTGATTCCATTTTCTTTTTCTTCTATATTTGGATGAATTAAAACTTGATCTCATTCCTTTGATTCTTGTAACTGGACATTTCTAAATTGCGACTCTTTAGCATTTGTGGGATTCCATACATGTTCTTGGGGAGATTTTTAATTGTCCTTTCTACAATATATTGTGCTTTCTTAGTGGCTCACTGCAGTTCTGCTCTGCTTCTTTATTCACAGGGCACTTGAACTTCTATTAGGAGCAAAGGAATATTCAGCAGGTATTGACATGTGGTCATATTGGGCTGTATAATGGCTGAACTTCTAGCAAAGGAACCGTTATTCAATGGGAAAGCTTCGTCAAGCGGCCGCAAGTGCTTATTTCATACATCTAATGTCCAAGTCTCTATGGTGCAGTAGATCTTTACTTGTGTTCTTATTCCCAAAAGCTATGGGTGAATGTGGTCAGGCTTTGTGGTTTGCTATGGTGGCACTCTCCAGTTGCACGGTACATAGGCCATGCTTGTAGTAACTAGTGACCTGTTTCTTTCAGGTGCTAGTGTTTTTTTTTTTTTTTTACTGAAGAAAAATCCTTCATAAATTGATATTTATAGATAGGTTTTTTTTTTTTTTTTTTTTTTTTGTTATTTGGGATGTAATTAATTTCTTTTTGTTATTTTGTTTTGCAGGTTGTAAGCAGAGACAGATGAGGCTTGGATGGCGGTTTTTTTTTTTTTAAAGGAAAAAGGACTCTATTAAACTCAAAAAAGGAATATACAGCCCTTCGGGCGGGCCCAACAAAAAGGCGAGGCCCCACCTATCATATTCCTCGTTACAAAGCCCAACTTGGAGCCTAAGAACACAAACCAAAAACCAAGGACAGGGGCTCAACCCATCTGGCGGCACCTCCTGACATTGCCAACCCCTGCCTTATCAAGCACAAGCGCACCCCTACTATTCCTCGGCAGCTCATCACAGGAGGAAACAATTCTGTCTGCAAGGCCGGAGCTGGCCATCTTCGCTAGCCCATCCGCCATTGAGTTCCCTTCACAAAAGGTGAGCGAGAGAGACAGGTAGAGTTGGGAGAATTTATGCTGAATCTTGCCCAGGGGATACCAAATAAACAAGGACCGACAGCAGTTGGATTTGGACCATTTTTAACTTACGTATTTGGACAATTTTTAACTTATTATTGTAACTATTATATATTTTTATTGTAAAGCAATATAATTTTTGTTTAATATTCATTTTTAATTGTGCTCTACAATATTATTTAGGTTTCAAATATTAAAAAAATATAGATTTAAATCAAAATATAAATTAAAAAATTATAGGTGTGTCCGAAGATTTAAACATCATTTACAGGAGGCCTTTCCTTGCTTGGCTTTTCCCGACACCTTGAAAGGTCTTTCTCGACGTTTTTCTGGCCTTTCCATGCACTTCGGAAAACCTTTAGCGGTGGTTGACGATCTCTAGCAAAACTTCACCCTGTACAGGATTCATCTAGGCTAGCCCATTACCAATGCGAAAGCTTAAGAGCTTTAATGCGATGTTAATGGAAATTGGGGGTGCTCTGTGAATGGTGTCTATAAATGGTGGAATGCAAAGCATTTCTTATTAAGTTAGTCTTTCTTGAGCTGTGGAAGAGAATAGTAGATGGTGCAAGGCTACTGCTGCGGTAGCTTAGTGCTCTCTGTTTCGGATGGCTGGGGTTTTGTCCTGCTGCTGCCATGCTCTCCTGCTTCATCAGTTCCCAGCTCCCTCTGGATGTTCAAGATAGCAAGCTGGATCTGTCTTTGTCCGGCCTGAGAGTATGCTGTTGTCTGTCCCATTTGGCTGGTGTTGGCCTGTGGTGTTTGGATGTAAGTGTTAGGGTCGTTGCTGCTGTGTTCTCATGCAGCTGTTGTAGGTGTTGCCGGTCAATGCAGCTGCTGTGGTTCTGCTGCATCAGTTTAGTCTCGCCTTGTTTTGGGGGGCACCTCCCCAAATGGTCGTTCATGTTTTTTTTTTTTTTTTTTTTAAATGAATTGACACTGTTACAGGTGGTGTGCTCCCACCTTTCTCTGAAAAAGTATAGATCAGCCACGTGAATATAGAGCATCGATCTAGTTATATTTTTCTATGTTTTCAAATTTTCCCACACGAGGGACCCTATTGACCGTATTCATTAACAGAACTTTCTGTCTTGGCCTAATATTTTCACAGTGGGTCTCGATGGTTGAATGGCTTAGGCTTTTACTACTTCCACGTATGAGTGAGGCCTGTTCTTTAAGTGGGCCCAACCCTGCATTTTTCCTTGGCCTGGTTGATCTACTGATCACATAGGCGACTCCTGTACGCCGAATGTAGATCACTGGAAGATCCTCTATCCGTCCATTTTAGTACACCTCTTACGTGCATTATGATAAGACTATTCAAAATCTTAGGCCATGGCACATTCACAGTCGTGTAGTGAGAGTAATATTCCTGTGGCTACAGTCGAGTAAGATTCTGATAGCTACTTACATGAGTAGTCCTAGTAATTAAGGGTTTCGAAATTTAAAAAAAAAAAAAAAAAAAAAAAAAAGTTCAATGTAGCAGCACTATTTCAGCTATTGAATTTCCTCATCCAACCCCTTGGATGATGCGAATGCTAGCACTTGGTACTCTATGATTGCAGAAGTTACAGGAGTTAAAAATCCAAATTGTATGTATCCAGCACAAGCATGTTGTTGACAATCTCAATGCAATCCACCCAATTCAGAACATCACTCTCATCTCAACCTGGGACATCTATAATCTTTTGTATTGATTACATAGTGTTTCTCCATTTTTATTTTTGCCACATGGTCGCTGTCTCCTTTTTCATTTCCAAGCAGTTTGTTTTGCTTGCTTTGGAACCTTTGGTTGGTCAGCTCTAGCTGGGCTTTGTGCCCTTGTTGCTTGTAATTGGGCTTGGTGCACCCATTTGTTGATTGTAATTAGGCTTAGGCCGCTCCGAGATGGTAATACAGTGCGGCTTACATTAGAGGGGGAAAAAGAAAGTTCAAGGGTTTTGATAAGATTCAGTATCCGCTTACCAAAGTATCATACACTATAAATTTTATTGATAAGTGAGCGAACTACTTACATCTCAAAAGATTGGGATCCAAGAACCCCACCTGTCCGAAGCAAAATTCAGCCAACAAGCAGAGAAACAGGGCTGAGAATAGGTCCCAAAACAAGGCCCGAGATAGAATACACACAACATACAGACAACCCCAAAAACTAACCATACTTGCTGATAGGTGTGAAAGCGAACAGACCTGGTCTACTGGCTAGCGTTGATGCTGTTGCAACTCCACACTGCTGAGCTGAACAGGAAACGCTGAAACTGCTTCTAAAAAATCTGAATTAGAGCATAACTCAGGAGCTTTGAACACTTTCTAATCGAGAGCACAAACCCCAAATTACTGAAACTGCAGCATCAGAGAATGTATCCAGGAGCAGATCACTGATACAGAAGCTAGGAAAATGAAGATTTTTCGGGATAGAACTGATGCGGCTATAGCTGCTATTACTGCAGTAGAAACAAAGACAGCTGAAAGTCCATAGATGGAAAGATCTTTGCTAGATCAATGCTCTTAGCCGACTTGATCTTTGCTCTCTTGTCATATATATATATATATATATATATATATATATATATATATATATATATATATATATATATATATATATATATATATATATATATATATATTGTCTTTTTAAAGAGCAAGCCTCCTCCAGCCAGCCCATTAACAGCAACAGCACTGAGGGCACTTCCCTGCTTCAAGAATGATGCACCAATGTAGCCAATTCCAGCAACAACATCCTTACAAGTAACCATCATCTCAACGGTTTACAGCAAGGCCTTCATCAATGGATACAAGCCACAAACAACAGGCTGAACACTATTCATGTACAATCACCCTAACCTCTCTCTCTCTCTCTCTCTCTCTCTCTCTCTCTAGCATTCCTAACACTGGCTCCTCCTTTGCCCCTAAATAGCATCCACCATATATACAAATATGGCATCCAGCAACAAACACAAGCTTGACCTCAATCACATCTAGACATACATACCTGTACCCTCCAGCAACAACCATAGGACCAGCCCCCCATACAGCATCCACAAAACAGCCAAGCTCAAGCTAGAATCACTCCCAAAGCACGAACTACGTACAACTCCACAGAGAAAACCCCAAAACAAACCAAGCTTTCCATTGCAGCCATAGCTGAGCGTGATGCGCCCTCCAACAGCTTCCTCATGGCCTTCGACCACAGCATCTCCTACTCTGAGAACGTTCCAAACTGAAGCTTAGCAACACACATTCGGATGGAGACTCAAAAAAAAACCAGAGCCCCACCTATCATTTGAAATCTGTACACAAACCATACCAAAAGGCTAATGGAGGAGGCTGAATTCTACCTCTCCAGTGCTGAACAACTACCTTGAACCTACTCTTTTTTTCTCCTGACAATCCCTACCCCTGCATTGTCTAAAACTAATGATCCCCAGATCATTCTCAGAAGGTCAGCTCAGCTTGTATAGAGTTTGTTGGGGCACCCTTCACTTGCCAGCCTTGCCAAGGCATCCGCTATGGAATTTCCTTCACAGTATGTGACGCAGGGAGGACGTGGTAGGTCGATCACCGTCTCCCTAACCGAGTGTTCTTGAATCCACGAGAAGAAAATAAAAAGATAAAAAGAGGAAATTAATTCCGAATAATTGTTGTTTGATAATTGAATGAATAAAAAACGGAATTACAATGCATATAAATAGGAAACTAACCCTAGGTAAAGTATCAGAATCCAACTCCAACTTAAACTCCTAGAAAACGCAATTTACTATAAATAGTAAACTTACTATTTATAGAAGTCGTTCAATCCTACTAGAACTCTTGGTTTTCGGCCAAAAATAGAAAGTTATCAAACGGCCTCAACCACGTTGTTCTACTAAATATTCTAAGCCCTTTTCATGTTGGGCACTAACTCTAAAGCCCTACAGATGCAAAGTTATGATCGAATTAAAACTTACTATAAATAGTAAAACTGAAAATAAACTAGCCTAATGACCGTCGATACGGTCGAATCTCGCGATTCCGGCTTGGGCAACCCGGCATAGCCGGGTTGGTTAGCTAAAGTAGCTCGAGCTACTCCAAATTGATATATTATACGTCCCGTAACTCATTCCGGATTGTGAGATACTGTCGATTTACGGTCCTGACGGTCCAGATCACTTTCGACCCCGACCGGTCTTCTTTTGCTGCATCTGGGCCATGAAATAATCAACGACCCATTCTACATCAGTCTCCTCCACTTCGAAAGAACTCGACCTCGAGTTCTCGTCCAGCTTTGGTTCATGATATTCGTACAGATCTGTCACGTTGAAAGTCCTTGAAATTTCCATGTCATCCGGAAGATCAACAACGTAGGCATTGTCATTGATCTTGCGAATGATCGTTACTGGTCCAATCTTCTTGTGTTTCAACTTGTTGTAGGTCCCGGTAGGAAATCGCTCTTTACGTAAGTGGACCATCACCTGATCACCTATTTCGAACACTTTGGCACGTCGATGCTTGTCGGCCGCTTCTTTGTACTTCTCGTTCGAAGTCTGTAATTTATTGCACACGTCTGCATGTATGTCCATGATTCGGTCTGCCATATGTTCAGCTGTAACGCTCATGCGCGGAAGCTTGGGCAGGGGAACCAAATCGAGTGTGTGACGAGGCACGCACCCATAAACAATCTGGAACGGAGACTTTCCTGTCGATCGGTTTACCATGTTGTTGAACGCAAACTCTGCTTGAGCCAGGGCCATGTCCCACTAATTCGGTTTGTCACCTGAAAGGCAACGGATGAGATTCCCTAATGTGCGATTGACGACCTCAGTCTGCCCATCTGTTTGTGGATGATAAGCACTGCTGAAGTGAAGTCGTGTACCGAACCGATTCCACAAGGCTCGCCAAAAGTGGCTAACGAACTTTGTGTCCCGGTCTGAAGTGATCATCTTAGGAATCCCATGTAGTCGCACAACCTCTCTGAAGAAAAGGTTCGCAACGTGTACCACATCAAAGGTCTTCTTGCACGGAATGAAGTGTGTCATCTTGGAGAATCGGTCTACCACCACGAATACTGAGTCCATGCCGCGTTGTGTTCGTGGGAGCCCTAATACAAAATCCATAGATAAATCCTCCCAAGGGGCATCTGGCACGGGTAATGGCGTGTAAAGACCTGTATTTTGAGATTGTCCCTTAGCAATCTGATAAATATGACATCGTTGTACCGCCCTGCTAACATCACGAGCAAGTTGCGGCCAGTAATACCGCTCTTCCACCACGCTCGAGTCTTATCTCATCCTAGATGACCGCCGAGGCCACCGCCATGTAGCTCGATAATAATTTTGTCCCGCAATGAACTCTGCAGAATGCAAAGTCGATTTCCTTTGAAGAGGAAACCATCTTGAATTAGAATGTCACTTGGGTGACCCTCTTGGCACTTTTTCCATGCAGCTGCAAAATCCTCATCGTCGGAATAAAGTTCTTTGAGACAGTCGAATCCGACCACCTCACTGCTCACTGTAATAAGAAGGGATGCACGTCGGCTTAGTGCATCTGCCACCTTGTTCTGCTGCCCTAACTTGTGTTTCAGAACGAACGTGAATTCTTGTAAAAACGAAATCTATCTAGCATGCATACGATTCACATTAGTCTGAGTATTGACAAATTTTAAGGCCTGATGATTAGTGTACAGTATAAATTTCCTTTGAATAAGATAATGGCGCCAATGGCGCAGTGCCTGAACCACTGTATATAATTCAAGCTCATAGGTCGACTACTTCTGTCGTGCGTCGCAGAGTTTCTCACTGTAAAAGGCAACTGGCTTGCCCTCTTGAGAAAGGACTCCCCCAATGCCAACAATAGATGCGTCACATTCTACCTCAAACAACTTATCGAAATTAGGGAGTACCAGGACCGGGGTAGTGGACAACCGATGTTTGATTTCTGCAAAACTCTTCTCTGCACCTTCGGTCCATTGAAACGGACCCTTCTTCATACAGTCAGTAATCGGCGCGACGATACTGCTGAAGTTCCGCACAAACCGACGATAGAAGGTCGCCAACCCATGAAAACTTCGTACCTCATGAATGTTTGTCGGAGTCGGCCAATCTCGAATAGCTCGAACTTTCTCTTCGTCCACTCGGATACCCGTGGACGACACAATGAACCCCAGAAACAATAATCGATCCGTTAAGAAGCTACACTTTTTCAGATTTAAGTATAGCTTGTTGTCGGCCAACACTTGTAGTACTTTTCTGATGTGGGTCATGTGCTCTGTTTCATCCTGACTGTATATTAGGATGTCGTCAAAGTAAACGACAACAAAACGGCCAATGAACGGCTTCAACACTTGGCTCATTAAATGCATGAAGGTGCTTGGTGCGTTGGTCAGACCGAATGGCATAACCAGCCACTCATATAGCCCTTCCTTGGTCTTGAAGGCCTTTTCCACTCATCGCCTGGCCTAATACGGATTTGATGGTATCCACTCCGTAAGTCCAGTTTTAAGAACACCTTGGAGCCCTCGAGCATGTCAAGCATGTCATCAAACCACCGTATTGGAAATCGATATTTAACTGTTATTTTATTGATCGTGCGGCTATCAATACACATGCGCCATGTTCCGTCTTTCTTTGGGGTAAGGAGTGCCGGAACGGCACACGGGCTCATGCTCTCTTTAATAAGACCCTTACGGATCAGTTCCTCCACTTGTCCCTATAGAATTTCACACTTTTTCGGACTCATCCGATAGTGCAGTCGGTTGGGTAAACTGGACCCTGGGACAAGGTCAATGTGATGTTGTATGTCTCGCATGGGAGGCAACTCATCAGGTAAATCTCCAGGCCAAGTACTTCGAAATTCTTCTAGCAACGGTTTAAGGCGTTGAGGAATATTAGAAGATCCTGACTCCTCGCCCTTTATCATAACGGCATATATTTCGCCCGTTTCCTTTGATTCCTTAACGAACTCGCGAATGGTAAGGAGAGAGTTCCCCTCCACTTTAGAAGCTTCAGGGTGTTTCTCTGGTGTCATAGGGGCCAAAATAATTTTCCGACCATCCTTAGTGAACATGTATATGTTTTCCTGTCTACCGTGTGTCACATCTCGATCCGATTGCCATGGCCGCCCGAGTAACATGTGGGAGGCTTCCATGTCAACCACATCACAGAGGACCTCGTCCTTATAGCTTTTACCAATGGAAAACGAGATAATGCATTGATGAGTTACCTTTGTTTCGTTTACCTTCTTAATCCAACCGATCGAGTAAGGGGTAGGGTGCTTCGTCATAGGTAGATGTAACTTCTCCACCATAATTTTCGAGACAATATTTTCGCTACTCCACTGTCTATGATCACATCACAGATTTTGCCGTGCACGATGCACTTTGTGCGGAAGATATTATATCGTTGTGGGTGCACTTCCTTCCTGGGAGCGTAAAGTAGTCGTCTCACTACTAGCGATTCCCCATGATCTTCAGTCAGCCAATCTACATCTTCTGTATCTCCCTCTTCAGCATGTTCCAATTCAGGGTTGTCTTCCGTTATTTCACCTTCCATGCCACCTTCATTCGTAGTTAAGTGGGCTGCAAGGCGTTGAGGGCAAGCGTTCGACTAGTGACTTGGTTGGCCACAACGGAGACAATGGTCTGGCCTTGGCCGACCATATGGGTTGGGGATCCTGCTAGGACCCGCTGTAGTGGGAGCTGCACGTTGAGGTCTTGAGGGACCGCTTCCCCCTTCCCAGTTCGTGACCGTAGGAGGTTGAGGACGCCCTCCTATAGGTTCCTTGCCTTTGGCCAACGTGGTATCTTGAGTGGGTCCGGCGATGGGATTCCGTGTTGCCGGATAGGGTCGAACAGGGGGTCGTGACAACTGTATTTCTGCTCGGGTGACCAATTGGTTGGCCTCACTCAACGTCCAGACTGGATGCATCTGGACCCGATCCTGGATTGCAAACCGCAACCCACCAATGAATCGTGATACTTGTTGTGCTTCTGATTCCGATAAATTATTCCGTGTAGTCAATCGCTGGAATTCTTCAAGATATTCGGCTACGGTTCGATTTTCCTGACGACAATTTTGATATTGTTGGAACAAAATTTGTTTATAGTCGCTAGGGTGGAATCGAGCTCTAAGAAGCTGTCTCATCCGAGGCCATGTTCGGATGGGTGTCTTATTCTGACGGGTGTGGGAAACCTGTAGGTTTTCCCACCATGCTGAAGCACCGAATTTAAATTTATATGCAATTAGTTTTACCTTCTTGTCGTTCGGCACTTCCATATAGTCGAAGTATCGCTCAACCTCTGCCAGCCAGTCGAGGAACTCCTCTATTCGAAGTAGGCCATTAAAGCTGGGAAGATCAGCTTTGCCCCGATAGTCTCGTTCTGCTCGTTCCACACGCTCGTTCCCTAGCGCAGGTCGTCGTACCAAAATGTCTTCGACCTCGTCATCGCTTGGTTTTGATTCGTCTGGTGTAGCCCTACGATTATCCACCTGGGGTGCTCTACGGACAACATGATTGTCCCGTATAACAACTGTTGGTGGTTGTTGGTCCCCTTGGGCTCGAAGCGGAGGTAGCAATGCTGCAATCTGGTCGAGGGTCGCCTGTATACCTTGCAGGATCAACCGGTTCTCCCGTTGCGTTGTTTCGAAAGTTGTCGCAGTTAGATAGTCCCTTGGAGCATCGTCCTTAGGATGAGGATCCAACCCTTCATTAGAGGTCATCGTCCTGAGGAAGAAACCTCTCTCTGAAACCAATGACGCAGGGAGGACGTGGTAGGTCGATCACCGTCTCCCTAACCGAGTGTTCTCGAATCCACGAGAAGAAAATAAAAAGATAAAAAGAGGAAATTAATTCCGAATAATTGTTGTTTGATAATTGAATGAATAAAAAACGGAATTACAATGTATATAAATAGGAAACTAACCCTAGGTTAAGTATCAAAATCCAACTCCAACTTAAACTCCTAGAAAACGCAATTTACTATCAATATTAAACTTACTATTTATAGAAGTCGTTCAATCCTACTAGAACTCTTGGTTTTCGGCCAAAAATAGAAAGTCATCAAACGGCCTCAACCACGTTGTTCTACTAAATATTCTAAGCCCTTTTCATGTTGGGCACTAACTCTAAAGCCCTACAGATGCAAAGTTATGATCGAATTAAAACTTCCTATAAATAGTAAAACTGAAAATAAACTAGCCTAATGACCGTCGATACGGTCGAATCTCGCGATTCTGGCTTGGGCAACCCGGCATAGCCGGGTTGGTTGGCTAAAGTAGCTCGAGCTACCCCAAATTGATATATTATACGTCCCGTAACTCATTCCGGATTGTGAGATACTGCCAATTTACGGTCCTGACGGTCCAGATCACTTTCGACCCCGACCGGTCTTCTTTTGCTCCATCTGGGTCATGAAATAATCATCGACCCATTCTACATCAGTATGCATAAATCTGAGATTGAGGGAGCGACATTTCGTGCATGGCACCAAGTCTGTACCAAATATTCCATGGGGTAGATGCTCGGGGATCTTTGGCCACCCACGGTTGCATCTTAGATGATGATAAAAATGTCCATGTTTTCACTACCACCATCATACACTTCATTGATAATCCTGACCTTTTGACTCTAGGGTTTGAATACAAGCCAGGAAAAAATATCATTTAATGTTCCTTATTCATCTTCATATGCAATCAATGTCCATTCAACAAATTTTTTTTTCTTAAGATAGCCCATGTAGCATAGAATCCAAAACATGAACAGTTCAGACCATCATGTAAGATTAACTCCCAAGTGGAAACCCACCTATACAGTATTGTGATAGGAGACGCCATGCCCTATCAAAACCTTTTAATTAAAT
Source organism: Liriodendron chinense (assembly GCA_003013855.2). Classification (NCBI taxonomy): domain Eukaryota; kingdom Viridiplantae; phylum Streptophyta; class Magnoliopsida; order Magnoliales; family Magnoliaceae; genus Liriodendron; species Liriodendron chinense. The sequence goes on along the minus strand of PVNU02000026.1, from coordinate 941,708 downwards.
TAACATTAATAAAAATAATGGAAATTGGTACCAAATTCCCTTGTAAACGGGCGTTTTTAACTAATTGGTTCAAATGCAACAAGAAGACCAGAAGTCTAGGTTTCAAAAAAAAAAAAAAAAAAAAAAAAAAAAAAAAAAAAAAAATCAAAGTTACTATTGAGGATTTATCTTGTATTTTGTGTTCATGTATTTTTAAGTCTGTCAGCAGGTACCCAATGAATATGACCCGATGCTAATGGTTGCCCATTAAAAAAATAGGTCATGCATGTTTAGTTCTACCATTTGGACCCAAGTCTAGTCTAGGTCGCTATGGTCCATTAGGTCATGTTTAGTTCTACCATTTGGACCCAAGTCTAGTTTAGGTCTCTATGGTCCATTAAGAGGTGGTAATGGGACTGGCTGGGGCTAAGCTGAGCTTGGCACTAGCCAGGCCATAAAGTACTAAACCCTAGATTGGCCCAGGCCCTAATGGTCTAAAGAAGTCCTGACCCTTGCCCTCACTCTAGAGGACCAGGCTGGGCTACGGCTGCATTAGGGTTAGAGCTAGGCTAACAAGTCAAAGATACGGTAGATGCATGATTCATGTACAACTGGTGATTCCATGCTTATGAACCATCGTGCTTTTCAGTGGAATCAAAGTTATTTTTTTTTTGGGACACCTGTATTAAATAAGGTCATTCATCAATCAAGCCCATGTCCCAGTACTAATATATTGTTCACCATCTAAAGAAGGGTACACTATTTGAACAGTTTAAAATTGCCATTGTATTGTCCATCATGCTACCAAAGTATCAATACCTATGTTTTATATATACATAGTATACAAACTTTGTAATTTATGTATACCTATTTAGGATATATACTAGTATATGAACTCTATAGTTTACATTCCTAATACCAATGTACTATCTTGCGTCCCCCAGGGAAATGGGCCCAGGTGGACCTAGCTATTCGTCATTGGCCTTGCCGTAGCCCGGCATAAACACTGAGAGTAAATTTCAAGCTCTCTCAGGGTCACTTGGGCTGGGCTGGGTAGCCAGGCCAATTGCCATCCCCAGCTCCATTATCTTAAGACTTGGTTTGTTTTTATTTATTTATTTATTTTTATTTTTTTGAAATTTTCTATTTAGCTGCCTGCTTTTTTGCTCTATGAAAGCTTCCTACATTTTTACAAAACCGCCTCTTTTTCACTGGGCCTTTGTATTTTCATCTTGATGAAAATGACATCACCACACTTACAACTTCCATGATGTGTTTGAGAAATCGACACCATCCATCAGTTTCGCCAGTGCATGTCAGGGGGTGGGCCCAGAAAATAGGCATATCCAAAACTCTAGTGGGGAGGGAAATGCCCATAGTTGAAGCCTTTTCCAGGTCTACTATGATGTTTATATGCCATCCAAACCGTTCATGATGTCACTTAATCTGCTGATAAGGCATTCTCACTTGAATGGACTGAAAACATAATTTGCGCCCACAAGTGTATCAACTATGAGCATTCAATACCCACAATTCCTGTTGAGTGGTCCACTTGAGATTATTTAGAGAGAAAAAAAAGAATTATAGGGAATTAATGTAAGATTCAGTCTAAACATTAGATATTTAGTACCATATTAGGTCCAGAGATAAAAGATCAGGCTGACCCGCAATTCTAGTGGGTCACACCAAGGAAAAAAAATGGGGAGAGATGTCCACCCTTGAGTTTTACAGGGCCTGCCCTGGTAGTTATATGAAATCCATTCCAACCATTAGATTACCCACAATATTTTAGACACCTAGCCAAAGTGTCATATCCATATGTGATTTATGTGGATTGTGGACCATACCAATGGAAATAATTTGGAGGGTTCAGCGTTTCTGATCATGTGGTTCACATGAATCATTGATGGATCTGGTATTTGGGACCCTGGCCTAACGTGGGTTGACACACCTAGTAGTGGATTCTACATAAACATCCGGTTGGGCTAGCCCAATCCACCACCCCATTCACTTGCACCAAGCCATGACAGAAGGTAGTGGAAAGACATGTATATCCATTAATGAGATAGCTTTATGAAAAAGGTAGCAGAGTGTAAATTATGTTAAGTAGTTTTATTTTTTATTTTTAACGTAAAATTACTCTTGTGTGACGGGTCCAACCAAAAATGTTTCTATCTTATCACAAGTCTTGTAATAGATATGATATACATATAAATGCCCATTATTGAATCATTCACTGTGCATATCATTACTCTTACATTAGTGTTCCTGGCTCGGTGAGTCCTTTCTTCCGTGATGAACTATTGGCACCAGTCCTACATTTTATCTCACTGGAAACGGAAATGAATACATGAACACTATCAAATCAGGGCTTTGGGTCTTTAAAAATTGAACCTAGACCCAATGGAATCTGGACTTTGGCAAGATCCAAACCTGATGATTTCTCGGGTATAGGTACAAGAGGACCTGATCCAAACCCCACCCATCCAAAGCCCTAATATTTTTGCAACTCTTTGCTGAATAAGAAACTCCCTAAAGAACCTTCTTGGACATCACAGATCTAGATCTCCTGAAAGGGATGGAACTCTAGATCCCATGGCGCAGTAGCTACGGCAAAGGTCCTTAAACCTTCAATAATTCAAGAGTATTATTATAAGGAAAAAAGAAAAAGAAAAAAAGAACTTGGGAAATACATGGAGGCGCCCAACCTTTTTGACTAATTTATAACTTGGTGCGCCACTGACTCCACGGGAAAATGATTTCGTTTCTTCCATGATGCAACTTTGGGAAAAAAAAAACCTTGATAGTATAGTTTTCAGTCCACTGATCAATAAGTACGGACCATCATCTGTGGAAAAAAGCAATAGTTTAATTTCCAGTCTAGCATTCATTGAGTCTGGACCAATATATGTGGGTGGGATCCCTGACCATATATGGGCCCCACCTTGAGGTATGTGCCTTATATCTTAAAACTCATTTTAGTGCTTGATCTCAAAAATGAAGTAGATGCAAAACTCACGTGGACCATAGTACAGGAAATAGTGGTAATCGACTATTAAAAACCTATCGTTTGCCACATAATTTTTGGATCAAGCTGATATTTTTGTAGTCTCTGCATCCAGCTCTTTGTGACCTTATCAACAGGTTGGATGGAAATTAAACATTCTAATGGCCCCATGAAGTTTTTAATGGTGGGATTTAATCACAATTGTTTCCTGTGGTATGGTCCACGTAAGATTTTTATCTGCTTCATTTTGGGGATCATGCCCTAAAATGAGCTGTCAAAATGGATGGACGGTATAGATGTAGGGCACATACATCACAGTGGGCCCCACAGATCCACTGGCATCGGGGATCCACCCAAACCATGCCCGGGAAAAAGCTTTGCTAATATAATTTCTAGTTCATTGTTTAATGAGTGTGGATCATAGAAAAAAGCTTTGCTAGTGTAATTTTCAGTCTGCCATTCAATTAATGCAGATCATCATCAGTGAGATAAAATCTTTGATGGTATAATTTCCAATCCATGACATACAGAGAATAGGAACGACAAGTCTTATCCGTCCAGAAATTCAAAGGAAAGAAAGTGGATTTATGGATGGAATCAACTTTTGTGGACCACACTAGATGGAAAATGACAGAGATGTTAGTCATAGGTGTGAGTCCATTTCCAACATCGTGCTTATCTTCCATTCAATCCATTCATCAGGCAATCCTTAGCGGGTTCCAAAGTGTCAGCTTGATTCATAGGCAGGCCAAGCTGCGTGCATGAGCTTAAAGATTTTAGGGATTACTTTGCCTTTGTTCCCTATGATGAAGAGGTCTGGAGATGGCCGAGGCTAGCCATTTAAAATCAATATTTTAAATGAGCACAGCCTGGTTGGCGTCGACCTGATCACTAGCTCAGAGTCCAGGATTGGACCACCTATAGGTGTGCCAGTTGAGGCTTGTTGCTGGTCATTTGAACCAATTGGTGTAATATTTTGGACTGATGGCTTGAGATGCTTCGTATGTTTTGGACTCATTCATGCTTTAGGCTCTATATTGGTGTAATATTGAAATTTGAGTTTTTGAGTGGTGCAGATTTTATAGCAGCCGGTGGTGATTTAGAAATAATTAATTCCTTCCTACCATGATGAGGGTATTTTAAGATGTTTGGCTTAGTTACGACGGTGAAAATATTTGATCCAACATATTTTAATGGCCAATATATATTAGAGAATTCCATCCATCAAAATTCAATTTTCCACGCTGATCAAATGGCAGGGACCATCCTGTTGGAATTGCAAACCAAATCTGGGCCGTCCATCTGATTCTTGCTGCCCAAGGAATTCCAACAGCTTCCTCAGCTGGATTGCTTGCTGTGCAAGGAGAAAAATTTCCAATGCACCAGTTCATCTCTCAATGCATTGAAAATAAACAATATTAAATATTTTGTGTTGGGTTTGTAAATCAGTAAATGTCATTGCCCTTGTCGCTAATGAATGTAAGGGTATTCTTGTCTGGCGAAACGGACGGACGGACACTATCCACCTTTGTAGGTCGATTCACCCCGAAATGAAATTTCAGTAGGAATCCATATGCTGTACGTCTCGTAACTACCCCCGATCAAAAGTTATGGCCGATTTATGGTCCGCCTTCTTTTGGTCCATCCATGCGAAAATTGTCGATTTTTATCAACTTTTCCTTGATCTTTGTCCAATTCATGTGCGATGCGAATGTGCTTGATCCACGCCCTCGATTAGGTGGTTCTTGTCCTAAATCATTCTCCCCTACTTGAAAAAAAGTCGTCATCGAGTTTCGCTGTAGGTTAGCAGGTCAAGATCTGCTTTTAACTTTGGAAGTCGATGTTTGCTAGCTTTATTCTGAAACTCTACAACAAATTTCTCTGACTTCTTCTCTATGCCAACATGAATAATCACAACCTGCTCTAACACATCGAAAGTTGACTCTATTTGATAAACGATAATTTCCTAAATTGCTGGCATGACACCTTCTGAGATGCTCATGGATTCCGTCAAAACTGACTCCATAACGTCTAGGATAATTTCAGACTCTCCTTCCCTATCCTTTAGGATTGAGGTGTTGATTTCCTCCACCTCCTCAGAATTCTGAACATCCTCTGAGATAGTGGTGGGGTTGTACTTCAACGATCTCATCCGAAGTTGCATTACCTTGGAAATCTCTTTCAACATAATCCTTGCGATCGTTCCCACGTGCAAGTCATTGTACAATGATGTCTTCGACCTCTTTATCGCGGAGTTCTAACTCTTCTAGGTAGCCCTGCGATAGGCCACCTGAGCTGCTTTACGGAACATGTGGTTATTCCGTACACCGAGCATAGGTAGTTGTTGACCGTTGTCTTAGGCTTGGGGCAGATTTAATATTGCTACGATACGGTTTAGGGTTTGCCTGTATACATTGCAGGATCAACCGATTCTCCCGTCGTACTTTATTGAAAGTTGTCGTCGTGATATAATCTCTTGGAGCACCATCCTTAAGATGAAGATCCAACCCTTCATTAGAGGCCATTGTTTTGAGGAAGAAACTCCTCTCTAATACCACTGACGTAGGGAGGACGTGGTAGGTCGATCACCGTCTCCCCACCTGATAGATACCTTGAATGCACAAGGTGTTTTCGAGTCCACGAGAGGATAAAAAATAATAATTCCTAGAAAATTCGTAATAATTGATTGAATAATTATAAAATCATCCCTACAATACTTTAAATAATAAATTAAACCCTAGAAAGGAGTATTAGACTCCAACTCCAACTAAAACTCTTAGATAACGAAAAATTAAACAAACTAAAATTTGGAATTACTAAAAATAACAGGTTTTTCTTAAAATCCAATTTTTCTGCTGTAATCGCGCGTTTTCTGGTTAAACGGATGGACATGACCCACTTTAGTGGGTCGGCCCAAAACGAAATTTCAGTAGTAATCCATATGCTGTGCGTCCTGTAACTCCCGCCGGATTAAAAGTTATGGCCGATTTACGATCCACTTTTTTTGGGTCCATCCATACAAAAATTGTCGATTTTTATTGACTTTTTCTTAATATTTGTCCGGTCCATGTACAATAGGAATGTGCTTGATCCACACCCTCAATCAGGTGGTTCTTGTCCTACATCACGATAGCTACTATTACTGCAGTAGAAACAAAGCCAGTTGAAAAACCATAGATGGAAATATCTTTGATAGATCAATGCTCTTAGCCGACTTGATCTTTGCTCTCTTGTCATAAACTTTTTATCTTTTTTAAAGAGCAAACGTCCTTCGGCCAACCCATTAACAGCAACAGCACTGAGGGCACGTCCATGCTGCAAGAATGATGCACCAATGCAGCCAATTCCAACAACACCATCTTTACAAGTAACCATCATCTCAACGGCTTACAGCAAGGCCTTCATCAATGGATATAAGCCCCAGACAATAGGCTGAACACTATTCATGCACAATCACCCCAACCTCTCTTCTTCTTCTTTTTAGTATTCCTAACATTGGCCCCTCCTTTGCCCTTAAATAGCATCCACCATATATACAAATATGGGCTCCAGTAACAAACACAAGCTTGACCTTTGTAATACTCTGAGATTTTCGACTCTCGTGGATATCGCGACGAGCCGAGTTCCCAGGTGTTAACTCGAATGCGTCAAGGACAAAGCCATCTATATTCCATTAATCATTTAAACATTTAATACATGTGGCTTCCAAGCACAGTGACGAAAACAAATGATCTTACTTCATGAATTTTTATATTGAGTCAACAACAAAATGTCCTTAAAATGAATCATTAGAATAATCAATTATTGACTTCACTGGAAAGTCTTATTACAATTTCGTTGAAAGTAGTCAACTATTCTAAAATACATAAATAAGTAAAATCTTCATGATGTTGCTCCAACTACGTCATTCGTCATCTATTGCCACAAACTTTCGTATAATCTGGTTCATCTGCTGGATCTTTACCTAGATCACCTGGAATGTGTTTGGATAGTGTTAATAGCTATCATAGTGAGGTATATCCATCCAAGACAATCATGATAACAATGATAACACATAGTATATACAAGCAGGAAAATAATATTAACTAAATCAAAGCATATAAAGAGAATTTTGTTAATGAAATACATGATATGTATGCTCTGGCTAAGGCAACCTGGCTAAAACCATAATACGTGAAGCAATAAACTCCCTATTATGACTTCACGCTAGCCACTAGTCACCAGAGGTTTTTAGAACACACGAATCCGTAGTTTTGCCCGACCAAGTGAGAAGTAAGACGCTCATAGCCCAAATCTCACAAGACTGTACGGGAGAAGTAGGACGCTCTAGCCTATTCCCAATTCCGTACACCCACATGGAGCAAAGTGAATGCATGAAATTAATTTCACCTTTAGTTAAGTAGTTTCATGTACATCCGTTTTAAATATAACTTAATGGTCACTATGGGGAGTTGCAAGAAACCCAGCATAGGCCGACAACACAGGCTTAGTGTCTATATCACCAATCTCGGCTCATGAGACATCATATACCAATAATGCTCACTCATTGTCCCTCATTATGAATCAATTAAGTCTCACAATAGCCGTTGTCTTTCAACAAGGCCAACCACAAATAAAACATACATGGATCCACTCTAAGTATCAATGAATGTAAGGATCCCATGGCATATACCCCATGCATTCTCATATTCATGCCAAAACATATTATTCCACATGGACGCCTCTCACGACTCCATCTTTTTATCTCAAGTGTGCTATCTATCATGGGATCAAGGAGTGTTCATTAATGAAACCTTCATATGATGATTCATATCCATACGATGTAAAACATCAATCTTAAACATCATCATCATTAGTTAATATAAATCAAGAGAATCTACACATATCTCTCACAAGGACACATAGGATACACATGTTTTCACCTCAAACTTTTCAAACATGAAATCACAACCTTCACGATGATACCTTTGGTTAAATCCTACATAAATCACCATACTAAATAGAAAAAAAAATCAAAACTACATTACATCACACATATGAGAAAATAATTTAAGAAAAACTTGATATTTAAGATGAATGACTTGAAGGGACAATCCTCACCTCTTGAAAGGACACATTTGGAGGTTGAAGAGGCTGAGTATGTGGCTAGAAAATCAAAGAACTCTCTCCCTTTCTCTTTGCTCTCACTCTCTTTCTCTCTCCCCCTCTCTCTCTCTTAGGGTTTGGACGTGCAAGGGGGTAGAGATGACGGGATTTTTCCTTAAGCCAACCTCAATCACCTCTAAACATACATACCTGTACCCTCTAACATCAACCATAGGACCAGCCCCCCATACAGCATCCACAAAACAACCAAGCTCAAGCCAGAATCACTCCCATAGCACGAACGACACCACAAAGAATTGCTATCATGCTACCAAAGTATCAATACCTATGTTTTATATATACATAGTATACCAACTTTTGTAATTTATGTATACCTATTTAGGATATATAGTCTATGAACTCTATAGTTTACATTCCTAATACGAATGTACTATCTTGCATCCACTAGGGAAATGGGCCCAGGCGAACCAAGCTATTCATCATTGGCCTTGGCCTAGCCTAGCCCACCGAGAGTAAATTTCAAGCTCTTTCGGGGTCACTTGGGCTTGGTTGGGTAGCCCGACCAATTGCTATCCCTAGCTCCATTATCTTAGGTGTTGTTATGAAAACTTAAAGTGTTAAATTTAAGTACTTATAAGTACTAAAAAAAGGTTTGATAATTTGTCTGAAAATAGTTATGATATTTGAAAATAAGCACTTTTTTCACAAAGGCATGTTTCGTAAAAATAAATCACAAATGTCTGAAAATTGAAATTTGTCATATTTGCTCCTATTGTCTCAAATTTTTATTTTTTTTTTGTGTGTGTGCAGAATGTGAGACGAAACATGTTATTGTCATGCCACTAAATTTGCTACACCTATGTTCCATTCACATACATCTCTCAAGCATAATCCTCCAATTGATGGGCCATGTGCAATACTCTTCTTGATAGAATAATCATAACATTTCGGTTGGTGGACCATGACGTGTCACACTAGCAAGATATTGGGCCATTCATCTATAGGGTCCCACCTACATCATGCTTTTGGATCAATGACCTTGAATAAATAAATAAAAATTGACTTGGAAAAATATCCATGTCCCGTCGAATAAGTGGGCCAATGTACAATTTTTTTAATCTTATAAGTGAGCACACCACCAAATATTTATCATGCATCATTTAACAAATAAAATAGTTTCAATTGTATATCTATGCATACTATCAAACTAAAATAAAGATTAAATTCTATATCCACCCAGTTCATCTATTTTGCCATCCTATTTTAGGGCCAAGCCTAAAAAATGAAGCAGATGCAAATTTCAGGTGGACAGACCACACCATGTGAAACAGTGGTCATTGAACAACCACCATTAAAAACTTCCTAAGGTCCACTGTAATGTTTGTTGACCATCCAACTTGTTGACAAGTTTTCAAAGACCTGACCTAGATGAAAAGAAAAAAGAAATATATATATATATATATATATATATATATATATATATATATATATATATATATATATATATATATAGGGAAATGGTACTATGAGGTCGACCTCATGGGAAGTTACCATGAGGTCGAGCTGTGTGGGCCCCACTGTGATGTTGATCAGACATCTACTCCATCGGTCAGATGCATCATTACGTGATGGGCGAAGGTCTTAAAAATCAGGTCAATCCATGACTTAGGTGGGCCACACCACATATAACAGTTGACAGAGGTGATCCGCCCATTAAAACCTTAATGATCGTTTATTGGGTCCACCAACATGTTGTTCACAAATCCAGACCATCCATTGTGTGTGCTCCGCTTAGACGAGGGGTCGTACCAACTTTCAGCTGCATCCAAAACTCAGGTGGGCCCCAACAGGCGCTTTTAGATGTTTTAGGCATGTCTTTACATGGTTTTAGATGTTATGGCCCACCTGAGTTCCATGTACGGATGATTTTTGGGATATCCCATGAACTAAAGGGTACCCATCAAGTACACGATGTTGATGTCCGATCAACATCACGGTGGGTCCCACACAGCTCGGCCTCATGGGAACTTCCCATGAGGTCGACCTCATAGTACCATTTCCCATATATATATATATATATATATATATATATATATATATATATATATATATATATATATATATATATATATATATATATATATATATATATATATATATCATATTGATTCAAAACTTTTGTGATCTAGTGTGGCTCACTTGAAATTTGCATACACTTCATTTTTTGGACCACACCTTAAAATAATATGAAAAAATAGATGGACAGCGTAGATATACAATGTATACATCGAAGGTGGCCTTATTGTCAGGGTCGTAAATCTGGCTCCCTGGTGGGGGTAGTCACCAATGGAAGCGGATTGCACCGTGTCACACACACCACCGACCTTGGTGGTTAGTTGATGTTACCAAGTTCTATGGGCCCCACCATGACGAATGCGTTAAATCCACACCCTCTATCCATTTTGCAAGATTATTTTAGGGAAATGGACTCGAAAAATGAGGCAGATCCAAAATCCTATGGGCCTCACTATGATGAATGCCCCAAAAAGTTTTAATGGTAGGGCGTTCAATCACCACTGTTTCTTAAGGTATGGTCTACCTGATATTTAGATATGCTTCATTTTTTAGATAATGCCCTAAAATGATATGGAAAAATGGATAGACAGCATGGATACATAATATATACATCAAGGTGGGCCCCACCATAAGGGCTGCACCGTATTATGTCAGTCCAGGATCTCACGTGTTCCAGTTTTAGCAAGCAAGCCGTGTTCCAGCGTGTGCAATACACTACCAACATCTTTGTGGGTTTACATCACCAAGTTTTGTGGGCCCTACCATGTCGTATCTGTTATATTCAAACCGCCCATCCATTTGGACATCATTTTCGAGCATAAAAATGAGGTAGACCAAAGCTCGAGTGGACCATGTAAAAAAAACGGTGGGGATAAAACGTCTACCATTGAAAACTTATTGCGGCCACAAAAGTTTTGGATCAAACTAAAGTTTGTGTTTTCCCTTAATCTAGGTCTTTGCGTCCTTATGAACAGGTTGGATGGAAAGTAAACATCATGGTAGGCCCTCAGAAGGTTTTAATGGTGGGCGTCATTGTCTCCACTGCTTTTAGTGGTGTGGTCCACCTGAGGTTTGGATCTGCCTCTTTTTTGGGCTCATGCCTTTAAATGATCTCTACAAATGGATAGACTATGTGGATATAATACATACATTACTCCGGGCCTATAGAATTTAGGGGGTGTTTGGTGCGTGGTATCAGGAGGGATGGAATAGCATTAGGTGAGATTAACATCATTTATTACGCAATGTTTACATGTCTCCTAATACCAAGGATTTTCACCATCCAATCCCATGCTTGGGATCAAATTTTTGCTGTGGGAAAAACGCGGGATTGCAATCAAAGAACCAAATTCACAACCCATGTCAGTCACTTGTACATGTATATAACTATAATGTCACATGTAAAAGGCGTCTATGGATGGATGGCATGGATAAAACACACACATCAATGTTATCTAAAAGAAGAGCTAGCCTATATTACTGATTGCAATTTGGTTTATTTCATATGGTAGGAACCTTGTATGTCAGATGGTACGGAACTGAGCTCATGTCCTGGACTTGCCTTTCATCTAGGCTTAGCCAATTGTGCTGTGCCTGGTCGCATGGATGAAAGTGATCAAGGGTAAGGCTTAGAGTTACAACTCCTCTTTTGGCATGACTTTTCACTCTTCTCAGGCAATGTTTGTCTAACTTCCAAGTCCTCACTGGGCAGTTTATATGTTGGAAATCAGTCGTTGGATAATAGTTTGTCCTTATGACTGTAACTTGGATTCAGTTTAACCTTAACCTGATTGACCCAACTCAGAATTTGGGTCGTGTTGTCCTCTGGTTGGGTTCGGATTGGAATATGCCAACCTGATTTGGATTCAGGTAAGGTTGGTGGTGGGTTGGGTCCTCTTGAGGTTGGGTTGGCTCAGGTTGACTTACAACCTGAACCAACGGATCAGCTTGAGCCCTACCCGCCTGAGTTGCGTCCCTAGTAGTCCTTGTTTATAGAAGTAAATTTACTACTTGAGAAAACTCGATTTCATATGCATCATTAAGAAGCTTTGACATTCTCTAATTAAGAGATATCAATGGTTTCATGTCTTTAAAACTTTGATAACGAAGGTACTGCAACTCGGTTGGGTTATATACCAGGCCTAGTCTGAGTGCGCCCTTCATCGACCTAGGTCTTAGAGGACCGTGGTTTGGTCTGAGGCTTGAGTTTTAGGCCCAATAGCTGGATGTGTTGGGCCTTTGCTTTTTGAGCCTTCTTGAAGACCTAACAGCTTGGCAAAGATTGGTGTTGAGGCCTGTGGACCAATCTCAGACCATCTTGTTAGCTTGAGGGATGGGCTTGGATTCAGGTCTTCTACTCATGGGTCAGGCCAAGAAGATTGGTGTTGAGGCCTGTGGACCAATCCCAGACCATCTTGTTATCTTGAGGTCTGGGCTTGGAATTAGGTCCTCTGCTCATGGGTCAGGCCAAGAAATTAACAATTTGAAGAAGCGCAGGCCAAGTGTAGACCCTGATTAATTGGTAATTAGCCCAATTTAGTAGGTGGTTAGTTATTTAGCAGAGGATTTCCTGCTATGGGCTGACCTGTAAATTTAAAGGCCAGCACGCAGGCAACTCCTCACCAACCAAAAACAAGTATAGATGCAGCCTCTGGGGTGGAGCCTAGCCACAACTAAACATACTTCATTCACCATCATTAACCATAACATCCACAACTACATACGTATTGTTGGATGGCATATTACATGATGGAAAGATTTTAACCCTTTGTAAGTGGGACGGGGTCATTTGTTTTTCTTTCCTCTATAAAACATGACTTTTACAAGCTCTTTTAGGTTGGTTCTCATTATTGGACCAAGCTTGTTTCTTTGGAATCCTGGGCAATTCAAGCTGAGGCCCACTAAATGTATGATTCAAATTGATAAATGGGAGGGCTCTTCCAAAAAGTGTTAAAAAAGAAGAAGAAGTTACTATTACTCTTTTCACTCGGAGGCATGCAGATTCTTCTTCTTCTTTTTTATTTTTTACTTTTATTTTATGTCTGGATTCACTGACGTTTTGTACTGACATAAACAGCAGGTCCTGACTCATGCTGACTCACAAGAGTCAACCGAGTTATGGTTTAAAAAAGCCATGTGGTGTGTGTGAAAAAATAAAAATAAATAAATAAATACATAACCTTACCGTGTGGGGCAACCTTGACGAACTTGTTGTATTTTCACACTGTTGATCCATTTTTCCCGATCATTTTAGGACGTTATACAAAAAATTAACCAGATTTAAATCTCAGGTGAACCACACCACTGGAAAAAGCAGTGAATGACAATTTAAAGATTTTTGTATACCACGAAAGTTTTGGATCAACCTGATATTTATATTTTCCCTTCATCAAGGTCCATTTGACTTTATCAATGAGTTGGATGGCAAATAAAATTTAAGTATCTGCTTGCAGTGGGCCTTGGGAAGTTCTTAATGGTAGGTGTTCAATCAACACTGTTTCCTAGTGTGTGGTACACCTGAGATTTGGATCTGCTTATTTTTTGGGACTACATCCTAAAATGGTCTGAAAGAGTGTATGGACGGCATGGATATATATATATATATATATATATATATATATCATCAAGATGGGCCCCACGGTAAGTAAGGGTAACACCTACTTAAGATGTCACCCGGGCAACAGTTAATTAATCCGCTCCCACCCAGCCAGTCATCCCATAGAGTCAAAAGGTGGATTGTCGCTGCTAGTCGGTTCTGCGTGCCCCCAGCATAATGTCTGTGTTTTATCCAAGCCGTCCATTCATTTTTCTCACTGATTTTAGTTCATGAGCCCAAAAATGAAGAAGATTCAAATCTCAGGTGGACCACACCACAGGAAACAGGGTTGATTGGACGCCCACCATTAAAAATTTATGGGGCCATAAAAGTTTTGGATCAAGATGAACTTTGTGTTTTCCCTTCATTCCGGTTTGTGTGACCTAATGAACAGGTTAGATAGGGAATAAGCATTATGGTGGGCCCACAGAGCACCAACTCCCCTGCTTGGAGGTAGTATGCAATCTGCGTCCCCCAGTTCTCTTTTTTCCATCTCTTTCCAACTAAGAAACGCCTTTTTTCTTTCTTTCTTTCTTTCTTTCTTTCTTTCAGAAAGAGAAGATGCCCAATTCCTTCCCCTTTCGCCCACCTCTTTCCAACGAACGCCTTTCTTTCTTTCTTTCCTTTTTTTTATTTTTTATTTTTATTTAAATAAAGAAGATGCTCAATCCCATTAATCACCGAAAGAAACACGGTACCAAAAGCAGGGCCCCTTAGAAAGGGCGCTGAGGTCTCAAGTTCAACATAATGGCCCACCATGCGGTACTGATTCCAGCGAAACCCTGGAGATCCAAATCAAATGTCAAATAGTAGATGTGTGTACTTTGAACGCACTATTTAGTTGAATTGTAGGTACTACACTATGAAAGTGAAATGATCCAATGGAAATACACCCAAATCTAGCCATTGGATCTGAGACCACTGTGGATTGGATATATGGAGGGAAAAAAATCTCAGATTAGTATTATGCCAACCCTTTGACCATTTAATGCTTTTTGTGTGTGTGTTTGTTTGTTTAATATGGACCTTCTCCTCATACATTGCTTCTGGGCTATTTGTGTGTGTGTGTGTGTGTGTGTGTGTGTGTGTGTGTGAGCTCAAACACAACCCATTAAAATTTGGGTCAGGTTTGGATAGAATACCTACAAAGTTCGGAGGACGACCTCATGTAAGGATTTCTATATTGCGGAATACATAGGACCTTGCTGTGCATCAGAGATATGGAGATCAGATAACTAGAATAAAGACTTACCTGTTTGGTGAGCCATCTCCTGTCTGAGATCTGGATCTTCCTCTCCTGGGATTGCTGTAGAGAAAACCTTAGATGGGGGTTGTTTTCAGTGTAATCCCGGATTGGGGACCCAGCACCCTTTAAATAGGGCTTGTAGTGGGTGTGGCAGTATTTGAAACCCACCAAAACACTGCCACCCTTGCTCCACACGAATTTGGCTATCAGGAATCCATGTTCAACTACAATACTGCCATAGGCAGTGTAGACGCGCAACCCCTCTTAATTCTGTAGATCACGACTGTAGTGGGGTCCACTGATCAGTCCACACATGAATCTGCATCTGTATTCAAATCTGGACCATTGATCAGTCGGCCCATTATATAGAAAACTTACATTCTCCCACTTGGGCCAAACTGTTCAATGTCACGGATTTTAATTATACTTAAGTGGTCAACCAATATGTCAGATTCTGTGGACAACGTCTATTCCAATCCAGTCCATCAAGATTGCTAATATTGGATCGTGGTAGTCTACACAACATTAATTGAGGCGAAGTGAGACGAATCACGGTCACTAGTATCATCAATCTTAATGACGTAGATTGTGAACATGGTCGTGTGGTATGAAGGTTACACTCAAGTGTGATTGAAAGTGCCTACCTTCAAGAGGTCCTAGGAGCTTTCTTAAGATGTCTCCAATGAGACAATACTGAAATTCTACTATTCTCAAAATATATTGTGCACACCAAATGAGAGAAATAGTATAAACCAAAAGATGGAATCATCAAAGTATATGAGATCTCCACGAGTGTCTGAACAAAATAGATCTATACTGATTCTGAAAACTCCCACTAACTGAATGTATCTACGAGGTCATGACTCCCATAGACACTACATACTCCTGAAATGGCGCCACAGGAAGCCCTTTAGTGAGAGGATCAGTTATGATCTCTTTAGTACCGATAAAGCTTAATAGACACTTGATGATCCCGCACTCTATCATTTATAATATGATACTTTATGTCGATATGCCTCGACCTTGATGAGTGCTCACTGTTGTACGAGAAATGTATCGCAACTGAACTGTCACAAAAAATTTTCATAGGTTTTGGGATATGCTCCAAGACCCATAAACCAATGAGAAAAGTACTGTAGCCACATCGCCTGATTTGTAGCTTCGTGACATGCGACAAATTCTGCCTTTATAGTGGATGAGGCTGTGGTGGATCGTTTTACACTTTTCCAAGACACAGTTCCTCCACTCATAAGAAAGAAATGTAACTGGACGTGGACTTTCTTGTGTCGACGCAGCCAGCATAATCTGCGTCTGAATAATCGACCAAATCCAGATGGTCGGCTTTCTGTAGGTGAGTTTAAAGTCTTTCGTCCATTGCAGGTAACGCAACGCTTTCTGAAGTTACCTGCCCAATATTCCAAACCATAAATGTAATGTCCGGGCGCGTACAGAACTGAGCATACATTATACTCCCACTGCTGACGCGTACGGAATTTACTTTATGCGATCCTTTTCTAAATCATTCTTGAGGCACTAAAAAAAAACTTCTGAACTTGTCACCTTTAGTTATAGGTCATCAAGCATGGAAACAACTTTGCATGCCAAATCGCTCGAGTATCCTACCAATGTAGGATCTCTGTGACAAATCAAGCAGTCCTCGAGATCTATTCCTATGAATCTCGATGCCTATGATAAAGAAAGTATCACAAAAGGAAGAATCTGATTTCTCATTTATTAGGTTCATGGATCTGTAGTGAAAGTAGACGTTTATAAAAGTGATAAATTATTTGTGTCCACTCCATGAGACTATAGGGAATGGACTACAAATATCTGTATATATCACTTCTAGTAGTCCTACATTTCTGATTGGTTCATTTTTCCTGATTCTAGTCTGTTTTCCCTTAATGCAATCTGTACAATCTTTAAAATAAGAGAAATCCAAGGATTGAAGTATTCTATCTCGCACAAGCCTTTCCATTATCTCACAAGAGATATGGCCTAATTGCCTATGCCATAAAAAAGGAGAAAACTTCATTCCTCTTTATTCTCTTTATTCCTGCTCTATTAGACTGCAGGTATATGTTTAGAACGTTTGCGGTGTGTAGGTTCAACTGACATAGCTCATTCACAAAAAAAATTATGGCCTACTAAATTCAAACCAAAGTAAATATTAAAACTTTCATTCTTAAATTTAAAAGGGCATCCACATTTAACTGAAAAAGGAAATTAAAAAATTAAATTTCGCCTTATAAAAGGCACATAAAAATATCTACTTGGTCTAATAATGGCCATTTGCTAATCTAAGTCTGTAGACTCTTACTGCCGCAACGTTCACTTTTACGCCTATTGCCAATGCACACTGATTGCTCCGTGTCAGTTGGCATTCGGCTCTGTAGTATATCCTGCATGGAAGTGCATATGTGAATAGAAGTGCTATAGTCTATCCATCAGGAATCTGTAGATACTTCAGTTAGATTGCTTTCAAAACAAACAAGATCATGATGATTACCTTTCTTTATCAACCATGCTTTAAAGCATTCGCAGTCCTTTTTCTGATGTCCTGGCTTATTGCAGAAGAAGCATCCATCATCAGGACCCCGTCTTTTCTTCTTTGCTTTACCTTTAGATTGTGGCTGATTGCCACCTGTAGGATCCAAAGAACCTTTTTCTGAATTTTGCTTCCTTTTCTTATTCTTCCATTTTCTCCCTTGTCCTGAGGTTACGAAATTTACATTATGTACGATGCCTTGCTTAGCCAACCTTTCCTCCTCTTGGACGTACTGAGAAATCAGTTCGTCCAACGTCCATTTGTCCTTAATAGTATTGAAATTCACCTGGAACATACTGTATTGAGGAGGCAGGGAGATCATGATCAGATAGACAAGCTGATTATCATCAAATTTCAGTCCTAAGTTGCGTATCTTGGATACTACTTGGATCTGTTCTATAATGAATTCCCTTATGTTTCCTTTACCGTTATAGGTTGCACGGATCAGTTTGCTGAGTAATGAACATAATTCAGCCTTTTCTGATTTCGTGAAACGCTTGCCTATCTCGGTCAAGAAGTCTTTGGCTTTATCTGTATTAGGCATGGCACCCTTCATGGCCTCTGAAATCGCGTACTTCATGATTTTGAGACATATTATATTAGACTCTGTCCAGGCCTTATAGTGAGCTTTTTCCTCTTCTTTGCTTTCAGATGAAGGCTTAGGAGGTTCTGGCTCTCTCAGGGCAATGTCCAACTTCATACACCCCAGGACAATCTCAATAGACTCCTTCCATGTGTTGTAGTTGGAGCCGGTCAGAAGGGGAACTGTATTATAGCTGTTTGGAATGTTAACTGAAAAATAAACTCACATTAGACTTTATATTATGAAGTTTCAGGCGAATAAACATTCAATTGATTGAGGGCCTTCAATTGAATTATCCAGGATGAATGTGGGCCTAAATAATCAATCCTGGCGAGAATCGGCCACATCATCATGACTCCACCTGTGGGTGGAAGTCATAACATGCAGATGGTTCTCCTGAACTGGAATCTAACGGTGATCGTCTGTGTTTTCGTCACCGTCTGCATGTGTTCATGTCCTTACTAAAGTGGTGATCGTTTGTGTTTTCGTCACCGTCTGCATTGGACGTGAACGTAACTGTATGCAATCCTTTTAACTTAATCCCAACATTAGAAGTCTGAATTCGTGCAAATCTTCACTGATAGTGGTCACTATGGTGGCTAACACTACCAGATCCAACTCCATGATTTTCGACTCAGGACTGCAATCATGTGTTCATATCCCTACTAAAATGGTGAACGTCTGTGTTTTCGTCACCATCTGCATGGGGAACAAACACAACTGTATGCACTCCTTTAAACCCAATATTACAAGTCTAGAATTGTGAAAATCTTCACTAATTGAGGTCACTGTGGTGGCTAGCACAATCAGATCCAATCCCACAAAATTTAGACTTAGGATTGCGCTTTAATCCTGCCCTCAATGGATTAATCTAAAGTAGTCCGATTTGGCTCAGTTAGTAGTTGACATTGACCATTGAAAGATGGTGAAAATGAAAAGAAACCAACACTTAAGTAAGTTTCATTCACCCATTTCCTTTTAAACCAACGGATCAAGTTAGCTCTAGAGTATGGGTATTGGCCCACAACTAAGCCGAATCAAGACTCTATATGATTTGAACATCACAATGAGCATTCCAGGTCTAACACTTAATCATTCACAGGATGGATGGTCCAGATGAAATATTGAATCTAATTTAGGTGGACAATCAGATTCTCATATTAAAGTCCATAAAATGGATGGTTCAAATCTAATACTTAAGGTCCACATGGTGAAAAAATTCAAATAATAACTCATCCATCTAGTAAATGAGCCAGATTATACACTCATTAAAAATAGATAGTCCAGATCTAAGAATAAAGTCCATAAACAAGCCTTTAAAACTTTTAATGGTCATCCAACAGGCCTGAAGTAGTGTTTATCATAATGCTTAATAACCTAAATTAGGGGCTTTAAATGTCAGCTTCCATAGGCCCAAAAAAATATGCTAAAATATGGCCCATAAATTTGGCCAAAGCATGCTAAAATCAGGCCCACGAATCTGGCCCAAAATATACTAAAAGCTGGCCCATAAATTTGGCCAAAGCATGCTAAAATCAGGCCCACGAATCTGGCCCAAAATATATTAAAATCAGCCTACAAATCTGGCCCATAACATGTGGCCAAAATGTGCTAAAAATAGACCACAAATCTGGCCCAAATTATAGGCCAAAACAATCTGAAATATAGGCTAAAATTGAGCCCAAGAGTCTAGCAAGAAACAGGCCTAAAAACAGCCTTAAAGCAGGCCCAAAAGACCGCTAAAGTCTGGTCCAAGATAGGCTCTAAATCTTGGCCAAAATAGGCCTAGAAACAGCCATAAAAAAAAAGTTTGCAGTACCTTTTAAAAGCCCAAGGCCTGGCCCAACCGGCAGCCCATTCAAAGACTGAAGTGGGCGCTGGTCGTGCCTAGATATCATAAGATGGGGCCCACCATGAAACTGATGGCCCATACGATGGCCCAAGCCCTTTCAAAACCAGGCCCACGGCCCTACTAAAACAAAGGGCCGGGCGCTAGCCCCTCTCAAAGGGATAACAGCCCAGCGGCTGTGGGAGAGAGAGAGAGAGAGTTGGAGAGAGTAGGGTGAAAACCCTAACCCTAAAAAAAAATATCTCCATGCTCCCGGCCGCCGCCGGGCAGTACAGCTACCACGGCCGGCCACCACTGGAGAGTGCATCCACCACGCCCGACTGCTGGTGGAGAGCGCAGCCACCATGCTCGGCCGCTGGAGTGGGAATGGCTGACCCAACGCCGCTCATCCCCATGGATTCCGTCAACTGAATCGGCACCACAAGCAAAACGGTGTGGCAAATCTGGGTTTGCCGTTGTCCTGTGCGCAACAGCAGACAGATCAAGGAACCCCAGCCGTGCCTACTTCCTCATCGCCGCCACCGCTGCCAGGAAACGGCCACCACAGGTCGATCCCAAATCATTCAATGGCCATGGCTGCTGATTGGAGATGCAGAGGTTTCTTAATCGAAGTTTATTGGCACATCTCTGATCGGCATCGGCCCTGCCTGATTCCAGCGACATAGTGCCTTTAGGGTTTGAAGGACCCGGTTCTTTACCACATCTCTGATCGGCATCGTACATCATAAGGCCGTTACAAACGGCCGTAGCAATCTCCTACTACAATGGCAGATGATTTGTCCATAGAGCAATCAGCATCTTCAACTACCAGATTGAAGATGATCAGCTGTCTATAGGGTAACCTTCAGTGGCTGATACGAAGGTACCAAATCCCTTCCTTTTTTTTTTTTTTTTTTGTTTAATCTGAATGATTCTTGTAGAATCCTCTGTTTCTTCAACAATAAGGCCATATGGCCACAACAATCTCAACTTGAATTATCTTCCCTTGCAATGGCTATCCACTGGTCATCGATTTAGGTGTCCAGTGGCTCCTACGGCTTCAGAAATTCTATTAAAATCGATGGCCCAGATCTGAGACTGTCTTTCATGAAAATACATCTCAGATCTGACTATGAGGATTCCTGAACAAATTCTATGATCTGAACAGATCCACCATACCCAGTGCACAGTAGGCTCTGATACCAACTGTAAGGATTTCTATATTGCGGAATACATAGGACCTTGCTGTGCATCAGAGATATGGAGATCAGATAACTAGAATAAAGACTTACCTGTTTGGTGAGCCATCTCCTGTCTGAGATCTGGATCTTCCTCTCCTAGGATTGCTGTAGAGAAAACCTTAGATGGGGGTTGTTTTCAGTGTAATCCCGGATTGGGGACCCAGCACCCTTTAAATAGGGCTTGTAGTGGGTGTGGCAGTGTTTGAAACCCACCAAAACACTGCCACCCTTGCTCCACACAAATTTGGCTATCAGGAATCCATGTTCAACTACAATACTGCCATAGGCAGTGTAGACGCGCAACCCCTCTTAATTCTGTAGATCACGACTGTAGTGGGGTCCACTGATCAGTCCACACATGAATCTGCATCTGTATTCAAATCTGGACCATTGATCAGTCGGCCCACTATATAGAAAACTTACACCTCAACCATCAAAGGGGATCTACATCACCAATCATGAGCCTGTGGAAT
The DNA here is from genome assembly GCA_003013855.2 of Liriodendron chinense. Classification (NCBI taxonomy): domain Eukaryota; kingdom Viridiplantae; phylum Streptophyta; class Magnoliopsida; order Magnoliales; family Magnoliaceae; genus Liriodendron; species Liriodendron chinense. The sequence continues at coordinate 920,026 of PVNU02000026.1, read as the reverse complement.
GAGGAGCTCAGAAGACAAGCTCCATCGACCGAGCATCCAAGGTTGCCTCGGTTGGTCTGATGAAACATGTGAAGTTCGGTGTTATCCGCCTCATTCGGACTAGACAGACACTTAGCATTATCTCAATTGGGAATCAATTTTGCCGTTATGGATTATAACTCATACTTAATACGGAGTCCCCTAAGGCATCCTAAACTGACTCCACAACTAAATGCCCTACGAACCCTATAAATAGGGGCTCTCCCTACAAGACAAAGTACGCAACTATTCACCCTAAAATACCTCACATGATTGTCCTACTCACATGACTTAGACATCAGATAGTTCTTTGCCCGACACCAACTCTTCTCCCGTGACTTCTGCTAGTTTGTGCAAGTTTGGACAATTACCATTAGAAGTTCCAGATCTCATCTTCAAAGGAACCGAACGTTACTAAGAAAATCATTAGATCGGCATCAGCCGACCTAATATGCTATCCAAATATTGACACAACAATAAGCACATTGTTTACCAAAAATGCTTATCTACTAAATAAGTAGAAACCAAGATAAGCTGCTTAGGCATAAGTAACTAATGGTCCAAACACCCCCTAAGTGATTGGTCTGTTATATTCATACCATGATATATAGAGATCAAGAATCAGAAATCTTATCTACACTGAAATTCACAGGGAAGAAAGTGATTTATGGATGGAATATTCAACTTACCATGAGCCACACTATATGAAACAATGATCAGAGAACGCTAGTCACAGGGTGTTTGCGGATGTGGCCACCATAGCATGTACATTCCATCCAATCCATTTATCAGGCCATCTTTAGCAGGTTCTAAAAAAGTCATCTTGATACATACCTCAGGCTGGCCACAGTGCATGAGTTTAGATTTTAGGTGTGATTTTTTTGTTGTCCCCTGTGTTGGGGCCACCTCAGATATTAACGGGCGTATTTATAGCCCTTACGGTGAACATAAGAGTACGGACCTGATTGACAAAGTGGATGTCATGTGCACAAAATGGTGGGCCCACACAGCCTTAGGTGTTTCATGGACTGCGTGCAATAGGTGTCGTCGAGGATTTCTTTCAGGATATAAAAGTAGAAGTGACAGGATTGCCTCTCTGTACAGTTCTTTCCACATCGAATGAACTCCGTGCCTTTTTTTCCGGTTTACACATGTGATGCGACGGAAAAGAAGGGATGACTTCTGTTTGTTTACTTTCCACATCCGACGAACGGTCAAGAGTTAAAGAGCAATTGAGTAGGCTGATCCAACTGGCATGGCTTTTGCTTTCGTGAATCACGCATCCATGGTTGTGTTGCTTTCGTGGGAAGCACACCCAACAAAAGCCTACGTGGGCCCCCGGATTAATGTGTGTGTAACATCCACTCTGTCCATCATTTGCACCACCTGGTTTTAGGGTTTGAGACCAAAAATAAGGCAGACTAAAGATTTGAGTGGGCCACTTTATAGGGAAATGTGGGGATGGGCACGCCTGGAACCTACGTAATTCAAGATCAGGCTGACATCTGAATTTTCTCTTCATCCGTTTGGGGGACTCACCTTATGAGCGGACTGGAGGGGGTATAAACATCACAGAGGCCCCATCTCCACCCTTCCAGTGGAGTGGCTCACTTGAGTTTTGGATATGCTTGATCCTTTGGTTAACGTACTAATATGAGATTGGAAAAAAAAAAAAAAGGGGACGTCACTAACTAATCAAGGTAGCCCCACGATGCTTTGTTAACGCAGAGACCACGAAACTCTGTGTGTTTGGATGGACTTGGATTGCGTAGTGTAAACACACCGCCAGCACTTTCCATCCATTTTGTCAGATTATTTTAGGGCATGAACCAAAAAATGAAGCAGATCCAAACTTCTAGTGGACCACACCAATGAAAGCAATAGGGATTGAGTGCCTACCATTGACAACTTCATAGGGGCAACAAAAACTTTGGATTAAGCTGATATTTGTGTTTCCCTTTCTATCAAGTCTGTATGACCTTATGATCACCACACAATTTGAGTCAGACGAGGATTGGGTAATATCCCTAGTAGGAACTGGCTAGGGATTGACGGTCCTAGCAGGGTCTTTATGGGGCCCACCATGATGTATGCATTTTACCAACGCCATCCATCCATTTTAACAAATCATTTTAGGTCAGATTAGTATTATGCCAACCCTTTGACCATTTAATGCTTTTTGTGCGTGTGTTTGTTTGTTTAATATGGACCCTCTCCTCGTACATTGCTTTTGGGCAATTTGTGTGTGTGTGTGTGTGTGTGTGTGTGGGCCCAAACACAACCCATTAAAATTTGGGTCAGGTTTGGATAGGATCCAAGTCAAAAATAGTCCATGCATTGTCCAAAAACGTCTAACTCTCTTGTTTAATGGATTTAATGTGGGTAAAAGGATGACCCAGACCTGGCCCATTTACTAGATGAATCGGGTCTGGCTCAGTTCTAGGTTGGGAATGGGTCAAGTATAACAATTAATAGAAAGTTTTGACACATAATGTCCCAAATTATTCAACTGGTGGTGACTAGCAATTTGCAAGAGTGATAGATGAGTATAACCACCTTTTATAAAAAGGTTGTCAAACATTGTAGCCTTAACCAAATGGTAAGAAAACCACATGCACATTTAACAACCTTTTCTTTAGCCTGGATTAGTATGACCCAAATGGTACCATTCAAAATCGGGTCTGGTTGATTTTGAGAGGTCCTAGACTCTCCGTTAGTAATTTGAGACAAACTTTTGGATGTTCACCCACTGCATGTGTTTAAATTTTGAACCTAAACTGATAAGTAGCTGTCAGGTAAGGTCCATAACTGGTTGGGATGACTGACTAATTTGCACCCCCAATTTGTGTATTTGATTTGATCAATGGTTTGGATCACTGAAGCGATCCAAGATGCAGCAGCTCCAGTGCTTACATCCTATAAAATATTTGAAACATTGCAGCAAACTCATATGCTGTCCAAATATCGATGACAACAATAAGCACGTTGTTTACCAAAAATGCTTATCTACTAAATAAGTAGAAACCAAGATAAGCTACTTGGGTATAAGTAGCCTTTGTAAAGTAACTAATGGTCCAAACACCCCCCAAGTGATTGGATCTGTTATATTCATACCATGACATACAGAGATCAAGAATAAAAAATCTTATCTACACTGAAATTCATGGGGAAGAAAGTGATTTATGGATTGAATATTCAACTTACCATGAGCCACACTATATGAAACAATGATCAGAGAACGCTAGTCAGAGGGGTGTGTGCATATGCTGCCACCATAGCATGTACATTCCATCCAATCCATTTATCAGGCCATCTTTATCGGGTTCTAAAAAAGTCAGCTTCATACATACATCGGGCTGGCCACAGTGCATGATTTTACATTTTAGGTGTGATTTTTGGTTGTCCCCTATGTTTGGGCCACCTCAGATATTAACGGGCGTATTTATAGCCTTTACTGTGAACATAAGAGTACGGACCTGATTGACAAAGTGAATGTCATGTGCACAAAACGGTGGGCCCCACACAGCCTTAGGTGTTTCACGGGCTGCGTACGAAAGGCGTCGTCAAGGATTTCTTTCAAGATATAAGAGTAGAAGTGACAGGATTGCTTTTATCTGTATAGTTCTTTCCACATCGAATGAACTCCGTGCCTTTTTTTGCCGGTTTACAAATATCAACAGTTCAAGAATAAATCAATGAATTTGAGCCATCCTTTAGCATGGCCAATCTACAAATCTATTAATGTTAGGTGACAGTGATCTGGACATCACTTCTGGTGGCCCATGGTCGAGGAAAGTTGGCTAGCCTAACTTGCAACTCTTTTATTTTATTTTTTCTTTCATAAGTCTTTTATTTATTTATTTTTCTTTCTTTTCTAAGGTTTGCTAGAAAACATTCATACATGTTGCAATATTATGCATTCATGCTTTAGCAGTTGCATCATGTTTTAGATAGGTGTTCTAGGTATTTGCTCCTATATATATATATATATATATATATATATATATATATATATATATATATATATATATATATATATATATATATATATAAGGCTGTTTTGGATGCAAGCTATATTGTTCTAGGAAATACCGATATATATATGGGTTGATTTACCCGTTTTAGATAATACTTTATATCATGGATCGAGAATAGGAATGGTAATGATCAGGCCTGAGGTTGGTTTATGCTAGGATTTTGAATGATCGGGCTGGTCATATTCGAAATATTGATTTTTGTAGGCCCGGTCTTAGCCCATCGCTACCTATAACTTTTTATGACCTAAAAAAGTTTGATGGTGGGCCTTCTATACTGTGGCTAGAGGATAACAAAAAAATACTGCCAAAATGTTTCAAAATGTTGATTTTTCTAAATCTAATCCCAATCCATATATAACTAGCCCTAATTTTCAATGACCCAAAATGTTTTATGGTGGGCCTTGCCATGGATATATAGAGGATTCGCAAAAGTATTCCAAAATTGAAATATTTGAAGTTCTAGATTATTCAAAAGTTAAAGAGACCATACACGCTCAAAGAAGTAAGGCTATGGTAACCATAGGCTATTCTAAGTGAATCAACAGCCTAAACCAATTATGGACATTAGAACGAACAATGAGAATAATAAGCCAAACAAATTAAAGAACTGGCATTCATGGCCACTAACAGAAGAAATATTGCCACTTTCTAACAACTAGCCTATGAAAAGTGTGTTAAACATGATAGATGAGCCTATGAAAAGTCCGTGGTTGATGCACACCAATGATTCTAGGGTCTGTGCATCTAAGAGTACCTAGGATACCAAGTGCATCAATGTGCTCAGGTTAACCATATGTTATATACCTATTTAAACTGTATAATGTGATACTATTAGAAACGAACCAGGAAAATGCATGCATGCATATGCTAAAAGGAATTCATCTTGCTTCAAAATCAATTTGGCGCAGAAAGTCAAGTTGCCTACCAATTTCCCAGATTTTGCATGTACATGACTGAAGATCAATATGGTCTGTGATGTTGGCCATGGTTGTAATGTAAGATGAATCATAATGCACCGAATGCTATTCCTTCAAGCTAATTGAAGGTAGGGATGACAATGGGTTGAGCCACGCCTGGATTTTGAACTGGTCAGGCCAACCCATTGGGCCCACACCTAAATTTTAAAATTTCAATTTTGGTGGCCTATGCCCAGCCCATTGCCAGGCTTAACTGAAAGGAGTATATTTGTCCGGGATAGACACCATTCACAAATAAAAAAACATCTTAAGATGCTCTAACCCAAAAATTAAACAAGTCTACTCATCAACATGTCAGCAACTGTTACATGTGTATAACTTTGGCACATGTTTCTTTAGATTATTACTAGAATGCAGTAAAGTCAATCATCTGAAAGATATTTTATTCATTTCAAGTGGTTAGCATTCTCTTTATTGAAATTTAATAGAATGTAAAATGGAAAAATAAATGAGAAGATGAAAAAGAGGGTTGCCACACGTAACCCCAACGCTGGAAGTTTCTATCTTTTATATATTAAAATTCACAAAATGCAGCTCCTCTCAAAGTAGGTAAAAAGAGATAGAAGGAAGCCTATGTTACCACTGTTGCCCTATGAAGCTAAACTATAATTAAATTATGAGGAAAGAAATCTAAATTGCTAAAAATATCCTTAAATGGGTTACGAAAAGTATGGTCAAGAAAAACAACCTTCTAGATAAATGGTAAGGAATACAGATCACAATACTGTTGGCAAAAGGGGATGCCCATGGGCACTGATAACACTGTTAGCTTAGGGTGGTACAAAGCAAATGAAGGGCACACGGTGTAATATTATGCCATTGAACCGGCCCTTCTGCCACGCACCCTCAGGAAAATGCCGGTGCACTATTGCACTGGGAACAAAGTGGGAGCCAATGCCCACCCTTGTTCTTAGGAGCCTACTGATACCAAGAACAGACTGATGTTTGTCCTGACCCTTGTTCAGGGCAGATAAAAGGGTCTTGATAGCCTGAATTCCACACATACAACATGATGTCCCCATAAGAATCAAGGGCGGGCGTCTCCTCTCAACTTGTACCCTGTTATGTGGCCCACCTGAATTTCTATTTGGGTTGATTTTTGTGCGCCGAGTAACTGTGACAACCCAATTGACAAACAGATCAGTTGTCATGAATATGACACATGGGCACCACTTATCCCATTACCACCTTGGAGTAGCTTGGGTGAGGCCAGGGAAACACCAAATTGATGAGGACTTGACGTGGTAAGATTTGATTGGGCCATAGCTACTGTTAGAGATGAGGACCACGACCTCATGAAGTTAGTGTTTGCCACCCTAACTTACGGTGGCATAAGATAGTAGGGCCCATATGACACATTCAAGACATTTGAATCCACCTGATGCGTGGCCTTGTGTTGCCACTCGAGCCCAAAAATCAGCTCAAGTGGACTCAGGTGGGCCAACATGGACAAGTTGAAAGAGGAAGCATCCCTTCAATTTTGGCCATAATGTCGTGAATAATGAATCCAGGCCTTCAATTTTGCTCTCTGTTATGTAGCCTGCTAGTGCGTTGTATCAAGCTGATTTTATCTACATTTGTTGGGCCTAATCATAAGCTTAGCGATGGTACTGGTAACATGACAGTGCTTGTCTTTCTATTAGGGGTCTTTTTCTTTTTCTTTTTCTTTTTCTTTTTTGAAAACTTCCACATTTCTAACACATCTTAAAATAAAGGTAAAAATGAAGCAATCAGCAAAGGGTACCCGCAACCTAACCCAACGGTCAGCCCGAGCCCTAACTCGCCTGAGTTGCATCCCTAGTAGTCATTTGGCTAGTTCATTATAGTATTAGAAAACTCCAATTTCTTATCCATCATTTAATCAGAATTGACATTCTTTCATTTCCTGAAACTCAGTTGCACTATATTCCACATCTTGTCTGAGCGCGCCCTCGTTCGACCTCGGTTCCAGAGGAACGTGGCTTGGTCTCAGGCCCGAGTTTTAGGCCCAAAACATGGTCGTGCTGGGCCTTTGCCCCTTTCTTCTGATTGGCGCCCTTTCTCCCGTCTCTCTGAAATGCCCTTCCGTCCTCTCCCTCTCCCTCTCTCTCTCTCTCTCTCTGCTGCAAAGGCGTCTGGTTCAACCGGATGATCGCGATGAACTCTAACAAAGTTTCTCTGTAGAAAATGAGAGTGTTTGGCAGCTCGTTTCCAGATCAAACGGAGCGGATGAGAGCTAGCTTTTAGATCAAGAAATCACGAATATTTTTACGGTTGTTTTCGTTGCCATAGAACGATGAATCGGTGTTTTATGGCTGCAGAGTCACAAATGCAAATGCCCATGCTGCAATAAAGGCAAGGGAGGAATCTTGGAGCTGTGATGAAGAACAAGGAAGAGTATCATGCATTGTTTCTCGAGATGCGGAAGTGCGAGTAGGGGCGGAATAGCTTGCTGCTTCTCCACACCTCCAACGATTTCAGTCCTCCTTTAGGATTGAGCTATGATGATTCCCGCTGTAAGATTTTCAGACTTTTGGGGTTGGATTCAGTTCTTTCGAGATCTTAGGTTTTGAAAATGCTGTGAAATTGATGTTTCTCATCATCTTTTGGGTTTCGCTATTAGGTTTCCATGAATCAGATGTCAATGTACAGTTAAATAGTTTCACAATTGAAATATTCTTTTTTATTTGAATTTCATTGTCGCCAGTGCAACTGTTGATTTTCACAATTGAGATAAAGCTTTTTAGGAAAAGTTTAAAACCCTTCCAAATTAGAAAGGGCTTTTTGCCCTTCCTAAACTAAAGAGTTAGACCTTCCAAATTTGGAATTTTGGTTTAGTGTGTCATATGGTACGGAGCTGATCTCATGTCATGCACTTGTCTTTCATGTAGGCTTAGCCAATTGTGTTGTGCCCGGTTGCATGGATGAAAGTGATCAAGGGTAAAGCTTAGAGTTTCAACTCCTTGTTTGTAGGGTTGCCAACGGCTCGGATCATGATCCGAGTCTGATCCGTATTCGACCCGACTTAATCGGATTTGGACCAGTAATCGGATCAGCAGGTCGGATTTGGATCAAAGATATTGATCCATTTAATAATCGGGTTAGATTCGGATCGAGGACGATCCACTCCGTTAATGATCCGATTAAATAGCGTATAAAAAAAATAAAAAAATAAAAAATAAATAAATAACCCTTTCACCTACCAATACCTCTATCCATCTCTCTCTCTCTCTCTCTCTCTCTCTCTCTACATGAATGCATCTCTCTCTCTCTCCATCTCTTTCTCTGTGCATGATGACTGCATCTCTCTCTCTCTCTCTCTCTCTCTCTCTCTCCTTCCTTCTCTAAATGGTCACCTGACTGCTGGAGACGGGCCGTGTGTGTGCGCTACCTGGCTAACAGGGTGGGTGGGTGCAACGTGTGACTAATCCATGACATGGTGGGTGGGTGCAGTGTGTGACTAACAGGGTGGGTGCAGCATGTGACTAACAGGGTGGGTGCCTTGCCTGGCTAATAGGGTGGGTGTGTTGCCTAGCTAACAGGGTGGCCCCCACCACGATGTATGTATTTTTTCCATGCCATCCATCCATTCAGCTAGATTGAATGGACACCACTATTGAATGAGATCGGGTCGTATTCGGGTCAGGTTTGAGTTTGTAAATATCTAAATGGGTCGGATTCGGATCATATTCTTGTGATCCAAATCGAATTAGGGTCGGATACAGATCAGATATATCCTTAATCGGATCGAATTCGGATCATTACTGATCCGGTTCGTATCCGATCCGTTGACAGCCCTACTCGTTTGGCATGACTTTTCATTCTTCTCAGGCAATGTTTGTCTAACTTCCAAGTCCTCATTGGGCGGTCTATCTGTTGGAAATCAGTCATTGGATAATAGTTAGTCCTTATGACTGTAACTTAGATTCAGTTTAACCTTAACCTGATTGACCCAACTCGAATTTGGGTCATGTTGGATCTGGTTGTCCTTTGGTTGGGTTCCGGTTGGATTATGCCAACCTGATTTGGATTCAGGTAAGGTTGTTGATGGGTTGGGTCCTCTTGAGGTTGGGTTGGCTCGAGTTGACTTACAAACTAACCCAACGGATCAGCTTGAGTTCTACCCGCCTGAGTTGCATCCCTAGTAGTCCTTGGTTATAAAATTAAATTTACTACTCGAGAAAACTCGATTTCTTATGTATCATTAAGAAGCTTTGACATTCTCTAATTAAGAGATATCAACGGTTTCATGACTTTAAAACTTTGATAACGAAGGTACTGCAACTCGGTTGGGTTATATCACAGGCCTAGTCTGAGCCCCCCCTTCATCGACCTAGGTCTTAGAGGACTGTGGTTTGGTCTGAGGCTTGAGTTTTAGGCCCAATAGCTGGATGTGTTGGGCCTTTGCTTTTTGAGCCTTCTTGAAGACCTAACAGCTTGACGAAGATTGGTGTTGAGGCCTGTGGACCAATCTCAGACCATCTTGTTATCTTGAGGGTTGGGCTTGGATTCAGGTCCTCTGCTCATGGGTCAGGCCAAGAAGATTGGTGTTGAGGCCTGTGGACTAATCTCAGACCATCTTTTTATCTTGAGGTCTGGGCTTGGAAGTAGGTCCTCTGCTCATGGGTCAGGCCAAGAAATTAACAATTTGAAGAAGCGCAGGCCAAGTGTAAACCCTGATTAATTGATAATTAGCCCAATTTAGTATGTGGTTAGTTATTTAGCAGAAGATTTCCTGCTATGGGCTGACCAGGCCTCCATGTTGTTGGCTTGGGCCTGAATTTTATTCCTTTCAAAATTTGGTAAATTTAAAGGCCAGCACGTAGGCAACCCCTCACCAACCAAAAACAAGTATAGATGCAGCCTCTGGAGTGGAGCCTAGCCACAACTAAACATACTCCATTCACCATCATTAACCATAACATCCTCAACTACACACGTATTGTTGGATGGCATATTACATGATGGAAAGTTTGTAAGTGGGAAGGGGTCATTTGTTTTTCCTTCCTCTATAAAACATGAACTTTACAAGCCCTTTTAGGTTAGTTGGTTCTCATTATTGGACCAAGCATGTTTCTTTCTAATCCTGGGCAATTCAAGCTGAGGCCCACTAAATGTATGATTTAACTTGATAAATGGGAGGGCTCTTCCAAAAAGTGTTAAAAAGAAGAAGAAGAAGAAGTTACTATTACTCTTTTCACTCGGAGGCATGCAGATTCTTCTTCTTCTTCTTCATTTTTTTTTTTTTTTTTTTTTTTTTTTTTTTTTTTTTTTTTTTAAGTATGTCTGGATTCACTGACGTTTTGTAGTGACATAAACAGCAGGTCCTTACTCATGCCGACTCACAAGAGTCAACACGAGGACATGGGTTCGAGTAACCGTTATGGTGTAAAAAAAGGCCATGTGGCGTGTGTGACAAAAAAAAATAAAAATAAATAAACACATAACCTTACCGTGTGGGGCCACACCTTGATGACCTTGTCGGATTTCCACACCATCAATCCATTTTTCCATATCATTTTAGGACGTTATATAAAAAATTAACCAGATTTAAATCTCAGGTGGACCACACCACTGGAAAAAGTAGTGAATGACAATTTAAAGATTTTTGCATACCAAGAAAGTTTTGGATCAACCTGATATTTATATTTTCCCTTCATCAATGTCCGTTTGACCTTATCAACGAGTTGGATGGCAAATAAAATTTAGGTATATGCTTGCAGTGGGCCCTGGGAAGTTCTTAATGGTAGGAGTTCAATCAATGCTGTTTCCTAGTGTGTGGTCCACCTGAGATTTAAATCTGCTTATTTTTTGGGATTACATCCTAAAATTGTCTGAAAAAGTGGATGGACGGCATGGATATATATACAGAATATCATCAAGATGGGCCCCACGGTAAGTAAGGGTAACACCTGCTAAGATGTTACCCGGGCAACGGCTAATCCGCTCCCACCCAGCCAGTCATCCCATTGAGTCAGAGGTGGATTGTCGCTGCTGGTCGGCTCTGCGTGGCCCCACCATAATGTCTGTGTTTTATCCAAGCCGTCCATTCATTTTTCTCACTGATTTTAGTTCATGAGCCCAAAAATGAAGAAGATTCAAATCTCAGGTAGACCACACCACAGGAAAAAGGGTTGATTGGACGCCCACCATTAAAAACATATGGGGCCACAAAAGTTTTGGATCAAGATGAACTTTGTGTTTTCCCTTCATTAAGGTTTGTGTGACCTAATGAACAGGTTAGATAGGGAATAAGCATTAAGGTGGGCCCACAGAGCACCAACTCCCTGCTTGGAGCCCGTTCTCTTTTTCCCATCTGTTTCTAGCTAACAAATGCCTTTTTTTTTTTTCCTTCTTTCTTTTAGAAAGAGAAGATGCCCAATTCCTTCCCCCTTCGCACACCTCTTTCTAACGAGCGCCTTTCTTTCTTTCTTTCTTACCTTTTTATTTTATTTTATTTAATAAAGAAGATGCTCGATCCCATTAATCACCGAAAGAAACACGGTACCAGAAGCAGGGCCCCTTGGAAAGGGGGCTGAGGTCTCGGGTTCAACATGATGGCCCACCATGCGGTACTGATTCCAGCCAAACCCTGTAGTTCCAAATCAAATGTCAAATAGTATATGTGTGTACTTTGAACCCACTATTTGGTTGAATTGCAGGTACTACACTATGAAAGTGAAAATGATCCAATGGAAATACACCCCAATCTAGCCATTGAATCTGAGACCACTGTGGATTGGATATATGGAGGAAAAAATCTCATATTAGTATTATGCCAACCCTTTGACCATCTAATGCTTTGTGTGTGTGTGTGTGTGTGTTTGTTTGTTTAATATGGACCCTCTCCTCATACATTGCTTTTGGGCTATTTTTGTGTGTGTGTGTGTGTGTATTTGTGGCCCAAACACAACCCATTAAAATTTGGGTCAGGTTTGGACAGGATCCAAGTCAAAAATAGTCCATGCATTGTCAAAAAACGCCTGACTCTTCTGTTTAATGGATTTAATGTGGGTAAAAGGATGACCCAGGTCAGGCCCATTTACTAGATGAATCCGGTCTGGCTCAGTTCTAGGTTGGGAATGGGTCAGGCATAACAATTACTAGAAAGTTTTGACACATAATGTCCCAAATTATTCAACTGGTGGTGACTAGCAATTTGCAAGAGTGATAGATGAGTATAACCACCTTTTATAAAAAGGTTGTCAAACATTGTAGCCTTACCCAAATGGTAAGAAAACCATATACACATTTAACAACCTTTTCTTTAGTCCGGATTAGTATGACCCAAATGGTATCATTCAAAATCGGGTCTGGTTGATTTTGAGAGGTCCTAGACTCGCTCCATTAGTAATTTGAGACAAACTTTTGGATGTGCACCGACTGCATGAGTTTAAATTTTGAACCTAAACTGATAAGTAGCTGTCGGGTAAGGTCCATAACTGGTTGGGATGACTGACTAATTTGCACCCCCAATTTGTGTATTTGATTTGATCAATGGTTTGGATCACTGAAGCGATCCAAGATGCAGCTGCTCCAGTGTTACATCCTATAAAATATTTGAGACATTGCAGCAAACTTATATGCTGTCCAAATATCGACGACAACAATAAGCACGTTTGTTTACCAAAAATGCTTATCTACTAAATAAGTAGAAACCAAGATAAGTTACTTAGGCATAAGTAGCCTTTGTAAAGTAACTAATGGTCCAAACTCCCCCTAAATGATTGGATCTGTTATATTCATACCATGACATACAAAGATCAAGAATCAAAAATTTTATCTACACTGAAATTCATGGGCAAGAAAGTGATTTATGGATGGAATATTCAACTCACCATGAGCCACACTATATGAAACAATAACCAGAGAACGCTAGTCAGAGGGGTGTGTGCGTATGAGGCCACCATAGCATGTACATTCCATCCAATCCATTTATCAGGCCATCTTTAGTGGGTCTAAAAAAGTCAGCTTCATACATACGTCGGCCACGCTAGTCATCCAATCCTATCAGGCCACACTGCATGATTTTAGATTTTAGGTATGATTTTTGGTTGTCCCCTATGTTTGGGCCACCTCAGATATTAACGGGCGTATTTATAGCGTTTACAGTGAACATAAGAGTACGGACCTTATTGGCAAAGTGAATCTCATGTGCACCAAACGGTGGGTCCCACACAGCCTTAGGTGTTTCACGGGCTGCTTACGAAAGGCGTCGTCAAGGATTTCTTTCAGGATATAAAAGTAGAAGTGACAGGATTGCTTTTCTGTACAGCTCTTTTCACATCGAATGAACTCCGTGCCTTTTTTTTCCGGTTCACACATGTGATGCGATGGAAAAGAAGAGATGACTTCTGTATGCTTACTTTCCACATCTGACAAGTGGTCAAGATTTAAAGAGCAATTGAGTAGGCTGATCCAACTGGCATGGCTTTTGCTTTCGTGAATCACGCATCCATGGTTGACTCCAAAGATGAGCAGTTTACAAGACTTCGTTGCTGGAAGCCCACGCAACAAAAGCCTACCAGTTGTGTGTGTAACATCCACTCCGTCCATCATTTGCACCACCTGGTTTTAGGGTCTGAGACCAAAAATAAGGCCGACTAAAGATTTAAATGGGCACCATATATGGAAATGTGGGGATGGGCACGCCTGGCATTAACACCTTCTTGGTACCTATGTGTTTCTAGATCAGGCTGACATCTGAATTTTCTCCTCATCCTTTTGGGGGACTCACCTTATGAGCGGACTGGAGGGGGACTCATCACAGAGGCCCATCTCCACTCTTCCCTGTGGAGTGGCTCACTTGAGTTTTGGATATGCATCCTTTGGTTCACGTACTAATACGAGGTAGGGAAAAAAAATGGATGTCACGCACTCATCAACGTAGGCCCCATGATGCTTTGTTTACGCAGACCACAAAACTCCGTGTGTTTGGACAGACTTGGATTGGGCAGCGTACACACCACCGGCACTTTCCATCCATTTTGCCAGATTATTTTAGGGCACCAACCAAAAAATGAAGCAAATACAAACCTCCAGTGGACCACACCAATGAAAGCAGTAGGAATTGAACACCTACCATTGACAACTTCTTAGAGGCAACAAAAGCTTTGGATCAAGCTGATATTTGTGTTTTCCCTTTTATCAAGTTAGTATGACCTTGTGATCACCACTCAATTTGAGTCAACCCGGATTGGGTACTATCCCCACTAGGACCTGGCTAGGGACTGACGGTCCTAGTGGGATCTTTGTGGGGCCCACCATGATGTATTCATTTTACCAACGCCATCCATCCATTTTAACAAATCATTTAGTTCAAGAGCCCAAAAAATAGTCAGATAGAAGGATCAAGTGGACCATACCATAGGATGCCCACCACTGAAACCTTCTTAGGGCCCACCATGATGTTCATTTTCCATCCAAATTGTTCATGAGGTCACGTAGAGTTGGATGTAGGGCTGGGATGAAGGGAAAATATAAATATCAGCTTGATCCAATCCTTCTGTGGCCTGAAATTTTCAACTATACATTGAGTCCCCACTATCTTTTGTGGAGTGCTCTACTCGAGCCATTGATGGGCTGTCTTTTTGGGCTCATAACTATGATTTGTATAAATGGACGGACAACATGGATAAAACACATACATAGGTCTCACATAGCCTGAGAACCGTCCATCTCTAGGTAGGTGTTGATGACGTAGTACCAAATCTGCATCCATCCACTTTCGGACTTGTTTCAGTCAAAAGAAATGAAAAGGAAAAGAAAGTTAAAAAAGCAAAAGAAAACTAAGACCATAAAAGTCATTGGATCATTTATCATTACCTGCACGGTAGGTGGGGCTGGGGTAACAACTTAGTGAGTGAGGCTGTGACCGTGTAGCCCACCTTGACGTCTGTTGTACATCAATGAAATGTCACCATGTGTCTCGCCTGCTAGCCCAGCTGGAAGGCACCTACGCATTTCAACAGCAGGTCCCAAGTGCGAAATGGTAAGGAGACACTAACCCCACTGGTGGGTGGGTGCATCATGTGACTAACCGTGTGGGTGCATTGCGCAGTGTCTAAAGAGTAAGAAATAATATACATACTGAAATTTACATGGAGGAAAGTTAATTTGTGGATGCATCCAAGTTATGTGGACCTCGCCTAGGCCTTTCAACAGCAGGTCTCAGGTTCAAGCGCTAAGCAAAGACGCTAACCCCACTGGGTGGGTGGGTGGGTGGGTGGGTGGGTGGGTGCATCATATGACTAACCATGTGAGTGCATTGCATAACTAACAAAAAAAAAAAAACTTTATGTAGACCATGCTAGATGGAACAATGACAAGAGAATGCTTGTCATAATGGGTGTGTATATGGCCAATATGATGCATATAATCCATCCAATCCATTCATCAGGAGAACATTAGGTGTGAATTGGCTTTGTGTCAATGAAATGTCATGTGCACAAACGGTGGCCCCCACATAGGCTAAGGGCGTGTTTGGCTTTGTGGTTTTCATGGTAATGTGTTGGAATGAAGTAATGATTACAGTGTCCTGGTATTACCTGGAAGTAGGGTTCATGTGACTGGACTGCAAAGAACATATCTTCTATATAGATGAATGTTCTATGGCATACATGTACATACCTTCATTTCAGGATGCATGAGCATGATCAACATCAGCATGTTCAAGGCATCATATCACATATCTCTGCTAATCTATAATCACCAATACCATCATCATCATCCATAGTTAAGGGACAATCATAATAAAGTTTAAAGTCATTTTTCATATATAATTAAAGGCAAAGAGGGATGATTTCATGAGACTACTTGATAAATGGGTCGATTATTCAGGGCGTTCCATTATTGTCATGGGCCCTTTTACAATCATATGCACTATTTTCAATCACAATCACATCTCATTCATCACAAGATAGATATTTCATTAGCGGCTTCGGCCAAACACGATTTCCACTATTGGCCCCTTAACGCTTTACTCTTTATGAGCCTTATGTCTAATGGGTCTCTCACTCTAAGTGCCTAAGTGGACTCATTAGTGGAGTCTATAATTCACACGAGTCTTCAATTAAGTAAGCTTGACATTCGGCCCAGCACATATTTCAAGTTAGGCTTGACCCAGACTAAATTGGTTTCATGTTTTAGGTCTACTAAGTTTTGGATGTGTCTCATTATTAGGCTTGGGCCCATTTCATGGGCTGACAAAGTGAATGGTCATCACGTGCGCATACTAAGGTGGTCTTCATATGATAGACGGTGTTGATAAAGCATAAATAATCCAATGGCTCCACTTCCAAGTGGGCCACCAATAGGTTGGATTACGAATAAACATCATTGTGAGACTATAATGGTTTAGATGGCATGGGTAACATTCCTATGCTATAGTGGGACCTAAGGTGAACAGTTTGGATAGGTAATATATACATCAAAGTTGGCCAAGGTTGGATGGTTTAGGTATAACTCATACAATATGACGGGCCTCACTTCCGAGTGGTTTCACCAACAGATGGTTTCACACATAGGCATTACGGTGGATCCACAACAAGTGGACGACGTAGGTAACCCACATACATCAAAGTGGATCAATGATGAACAATAAAGATGTACAAAGCAAATGTCATGGTGAGGTCTACGGTGAGTTCCATGATCAGGACCATTAGTTGGTGAAATGGTCGAACGGTGTCGATAGAACACTTACATCGTAGTGGGTTCATATATGTTTGGCCGGTGGATGTTTAATTAGAACTATTTATATCATGTGGCCCATTCGAGATTTGGATCTAGGTCATTTTGGAATCATGCTCCACATCATCGTTGCTGACATCTGTCTCTTCTAAGGCAGCCCTACGATTTATCACCGGTTATGCTCGACGAAAAACATGAGTGTTTCATACAACAACCACCGGGACTTGAATGTCATCTTGGGCTTGGGGCGAGGCCAATGCTGTTGCAATCCATCGAGAGTCACATGTAGCCCTTGCATAGACAACTCGTTTGATGGTTAGAGAACATCTAGTCTCTTCGCGAGATGATTGATCCCTTATTCATCTTCGAAGGGATTGTTGGCGCAGCCGTCATTAGTTGTCATTGGATTGAAAGGGATTCCTCTCTTTGATACCAATTGATATGTAGGCGTATACGTGGTGAGATCGAGCACTGTCTCTCTCACAGGATAACTACTTCGTGTCCACGGAGCCTTCGGGAATCCTCAACCAGACTTCTTTGAATCCACAAGGAAAGATCTCTCGAATCCACAAGAAATAGAGAAAAAATCAAATTTTTATTGCATAATGAGAAGAAGAACTATCTCTAAAATGGGATTAACAAGTGTTTAAATACTCAAATCAAACCCTAATGCGGAATTAGAAAGAGTCCTGTTAACGTCAAATTTTGTAACAGGATCCTCCGGACGTTCACCTTCTCTCCAATAGAGATTTCCTCCGCCGGACCTGAAAGAAGACAGAAAGCAACTAAGGGTGGCCGGCGTCCAGCCGTTAGCCCTCCGATGCTTAAGTCAGATAAGGCAAGAAGGAGAACAGCCAAGCAACCGAGGCTAGAGATTGAATATTGTCTACCTGTATCTTAATGGAATCTTCTCCTTATATAGATCTGAAATGATCCAATCTATTACGTAAGATATCGAGATCCCACTGATTTCGTGGAATAAGATTCTTATCCTCGGATAGAAGGGAGATCTAATCCAATGACTCATCCGATAGTTTCGTTCCTTGATAGTGATCCCTTGAGACTCGGAACCACTGAAGAAGATAAGCCCAAAATCGGCCTATACGGGCTGCTGGTACTGAGGGCTAAGGGATGTCACCACAGAAAAAGCTGTTCGCATGTTGGAAGATGGTCGCGAGTCCAAGTGCTCACTCATTCAGATGTAACACCTTCAACGACTTGTGAAAAGGTCTACTCGCAGGAAAAACACAACTTCTCTCGCCTTCCAGTATTTGACTATCGATCACAACTTCTCGAAGCTTTGGTAGTCGAGCATCGTTTTTCCTAATATGCGAGCTGCGAACAGACGTTCTCGATAGTCAAATAAAAGTGCTCGCGAGATCGGAGTATCTTCAAAATATGCGAGTCGCGAACAGACGTTCTCGATAGTCAGATAAATGTGCTCGCGGGGTCGGAGTATCATTAGAATATAATAAGAAGCCTCGAGCAGATGATCTCCGCTATTTTTTACTATAACAGATGCCCCCCAAGTCCTTACCGCCAAGAATTCTAAGGGAAGGACTTATTCACTATCACACGTAACCGCCTGCTGCCTTTATCGAGAATGAAACCGTACATGATTGGGCTAGAATTAATGAGCGCCAGCTTTTCGCAGCCTTTCCGCAGTCAGGAAGTGAAGAGACGCTCGCCACGTGTCCGGAGAGTTAATGGACGTGCCTGCTCGACTGCCGCGCCGAAGGAGGGGCTGCCACGTATCACCAGATGCGGCGGAATGATTGCCTATAAATATACGGAGTCCGCCATTTCTCTGGTTTTCTACAGAAGTTTTTCAAACGAAGGAATTTTCCCGTCATCTTCCTCTCATACTCCTTCCTCCGGTGTTCCTTTTCCTTCCTTTCTTCCTTCTGGGTATATTCCTTTTCTTTTTCCTTTTTAACCATCTTATGGCTGAGGACTCTGACAAGACCACCGTCCCACTGGGAGATGCTACACCGGAATTCTTTGCTTCTAGTAATGCGAGGGTTCCGGTAGGCAGATACACGGCAGCCGGATATCCTTCTATTTTATCAGAGGACCGGCTGGTTGAGTTAAGGGAGAGGTATCTGATCCCTGACTCTATCACTCTCCGGTTGCCCGGAGATGGGGAGACACCAGATTCTCCGCCCCCAGGGTGTGTGGCTTTCTACGAGTACCAGCTCATCTTGGGGGTACGCCTTCCTCTCCATCCTTTCGTTCGGGATGTTCTCCAATGCTATAAGATTGCCCCCGGGCAACTTATTGTGAACGGATGGAGGGTGGTTCTGAGCTCCTTCATCCTCTGGGCTCAGGCCGGCAACGGGGAGCTCACAGCTGAGGAGTTCCTCTGTATATTTCGCTTGAAGAAGGCGCCCTCCAGCGAAGGCTGGTACTACCTGTGTTATTGGCACTGGGATAACTTCGTGCTGGGGAAGCCCTCCTCGAACTATCCCGGTTGGAGGAAATGGTGGTTCTATGCTTCCGGAAACTGGGAGTCTGCCTCCTCCAGGGGTCCAGGAGTGACCCATTTTTTTCTGTGAAGGTAGGCACAATCCCACATTGTGCTGTTTCTCCAATTAAAATTCTAGGGTTTATATATATTTTGACCGCTACTTGTGCTCGCAGGTATCCCGACCCTGAACAAGCCAAACTTGAAGGGAGGGATTAACGAGAAGATACTAAAAGTATACAAGGTGCCTGTTGGTGATAGGCACATCGAAGCCTGCTTGTCCTGCTCGCGACTCGCGGCAGCGGGATTGATATCCGGCGAAGAAGTCACGATGACAAAAGCTGGAGAAAAGAGGGGTTTGTTGCCTTGACTAAAGGGCACAAACTCGAAAAGGCAGAAGAAGTCTGCCGGGCCTACTCAACCATCCGCCTGCAAGGGTGGCGACCAACCTGCTCTTCTCGCGAGCACGGTGGGGGCACCAGCAGTGCCCAACGTCCCCTCACTGGTGGTCGCACCTGGACCGCCGGTGATTAACATTACTGACAACTCCCCTGATGGGGTAGGGTCCAGCTGCCCCCCAGCTGATGAGGCTCGCGAGCAAACAGAACCTCGCGAGTTGGTTCCTGCTCGCGAGCTGACCCTTGCTGGCGAGCCTGGACCTGCTCGCGAGTCGGTGGCCCCACCTGTCACGAGCACGACTGGGTTGGTCGTCGCCCAGCCATCTGGAGGTGGAACATTCTCTATTCCTCGCCACCTCCATCCAATTTGTAAATTTCTGTTCGACAACGTTTCCCCCTAAACTTTTGGCTCTCTTCCCGAGCCAAGCCCTGAGAACCTCTTCCTTGAGGCGGGGGGTAAGGATGGTTCAGGTAAGACCTCGGAGATTTTGTTTGACTTCCTTATTTTTGGGCTCTCAAGTATTTTTTCTCACGTTTTCTTTTTCATTTTGCAGGGCTTAGACCTCATCTTGCGGACGAAGCGAGATATCGTCGCCACTCGTCGCGTGATCGATGAGGCAGAAGGAAAGAGGATCGCCTTGGAGAAGGCGGTTCAGGGACGGGATCAACTCCTCAAGGCCCGCGAGGCAATGATCTCGAAGAGAGATGAGGAGAAGAAGATCCTCATCGAGAAAGTCCAAGTCCTGACTGATAGGTATCAGGCTTTGGATTCTAACTTCGCGAAGCTCGCGGGGTTGAAGGAAAAAGCGGAGAGAGAGAGAGGGAGATCTTTCGTCAAGACAAGATCTCGCTGGAGGAGCGGCTTGCGGAGGCCAAGTCGCAGCTTAAAGAAGTCAGTGAAAATTTGGCGAAGGAGCGCTCCAATCTCGCACAGCTCAAAGATGACTCGATCCATTGGGACGAGGAGAGAATCGCCTTGGTAAAAATGCTCTCGGAGGAAGGGCCTCAGGCAATTTCCGAGTTCCGGAACTCGCAGCTATATGACGATGAAAGATATGAGTCATATGATGCTGGTCGCAACTTTGCACTAAGAGTAGTGCAACGAATGTCCCCATCTTTTGATATGGGGGAATTTGGACGAGTCGCGACTATCATAGCTGCAGAGGAGCAAGCTGCTGCTGAGAATGAGGTAACCGAAGCCACGCAGGCTGAAGGGGCTCCAGAAATGGGCCCTAAAGTCGAGAGCATGGCTCCTCCCCCGAGAGATTGATGTTCTTTTTTGTTTTTCTTTCTCCTGTACTCGCGAGCAGACATTTGTAAACAATTGACATATTAATGAAAAGATATTTTTGGAAATGTTCTCGTTCTTGTTTACCTTCTCTTTTACCCTTCATACAATGAATGCCTTCTCGTTTCAATGAGTTATGCTCAACCCGGGGGGTCGTAGTGACCCTGCCTTCGTGGAGATAGACTGATCTATCGATTGAGGAATGAGTTGTGCTCAATCTGGGAGGTCGTACTGACCATTCCCTCGTAGAGATAGACTGATCTATCGATTGAGAAATGAGTTGTGCTCAATCCGGGGGGTCGTAATGACCATTCCCTCGTGGAGATAGACTGATCTATCAATTGAGCCTCCGAATTTACCAAAGGTAGAAGAATGTTCGAGAATACAAACGTGCTCTCCTTCAGCGTTATTTTTTATCCATAAAATGGAAATGCGACCACCCAAGGTGAATTTATCCCTACCAAAGGTAGGCAATTGGCCAAGAGATTGTATGTATTCTCTTCAGGGCTGTTCAGGTCCAAGTAAATGGAGTAGCGACCAAAAGATATCTTTGACTTTTTATTCATAAAATATCGTTGTGAACTACATCGAATCTAGGGGAAGTATTGCAGCAAATGCTCCACGTGCCAAGGGCGACGTACGGGTTTTCCCTGCATGTCTTCGAGGTAATAAGTACCGGGTCGCACAATCTTAATAACCCGATACGGGCCTTCCCAATTTGGATCTAGCGAACGAGCGGAAACTCCGAGTTTTTGCTTCAGGACCAAATCTCCGAGCTGGAAGGATCTAGGTCGAACCTTAGCATTTCGATAGCGAGCAATACGTTGTTGATATGCGGCCGCTCGTACTTGGGAGGTATTTCTTCGTTCTTCCAAGAGATCGAGATGAAGTCGAAGATCTTCCTGATTACCCGCGGGGTCATACTGCTCGATCCGATTGAGGGCACTTGAATTTCCACTGGTACTACTGCGTCGACACCAAATGCTAAGGAGAAAGGGGTTTCGCCTGTTGATGTACGAGTCGTGGTTCTATATGCCCATAGTACTTCTGGCACACATACCTTTACATTCACCTAGTTTGGTCTTTAAGTGGTGCTTGATGATTTTATTCACTGCCTCAACTTGCCCATTTGCCTGGGGATGATATGGAGAGGTGCGGAGGTTACGTATCTTCCATTTTTCACAAAATTCATCAAAGGCTGCGTTGTCGAACTGCGTTCCGCTGTCGTTAATTATAGTGTGAGGGAGTCCGAAACGGCATATGATATTTCTCCATATGAATTTAGTAGTTTGTTTCTCAGTAATCTTGGCTAATGGTTCTGCTTCGGCCCATTTGGTAAAGTAATCGACCCCCACTATCGCGAATCTATTTTGTCCTTTTCCAGTGGGCAAGGGCCCGATGATATCGACCCCCCATTGCGCGAAAGGCCAAGGACTATCTACTGGAGTCATTCGCTCGGATAGTACATGAGGTATAGGAGAATATCGCTGGCACTTGTCACATTTTTTAGAGAATGTAATTGCATCTGCTTTCATAGTGGGCCAATAATATCCTTGCCTCATCGCCTTATATGCTAGGGATTGCCCCCTGGGGTGGTTACCACATGCCCCCTGGTGTATTTCATCTAGAACACGAAGTGCTTCTTCTGGATGAAAACACCTTAAATAAGGCAAGGAAAAACTTTTGCGTAACAATATTCCGTTTTGTAAGGTGTACCTGGCGGCTCGATGACGAATTTATCTTGCAACTTTCTTGTTGTGTGGAAGGTATCCGTCTCTGAGATAAAGGATAATGGGGTCCATCCAACATGGAGATGATTGTACCGATATTACTTGCTCAAGAGTTGCTTGGTCGATACTCGGGTTCTGAAGATGCTCGATGGGGATTGAATGTAATAACTCAGATTCTGGTGCAGAGGCGAGCTTTGCCAGGGAATCTGCGAGTTGGTTCTTCTCGCGAGGAATATGAATTATTTCATAAGTCTTCAGTTTTACGAGCAGGATGAGGACACGAGATTTGTATAAGGCCATCCTTTCTTCTTTGGCCTCGAATTCACCGAGAACTTGGTTGACAATGAGCTGGGAGTCGCTGTGAATTAGCAGATTTTAGATTGAAAGGACAATTGCTAGTTCGAGGCCAACGATCAAGGCCTCATATTCTGATTCATTATTTGAGATGCGAGTATCAAAACGTAAAGCGTATTGGAAATGCGACCCGTCTGGGGCGACTAGGATTAGGCCTGCTCCGCTACCGGTGGCCCGTGAAGACCCGTCCACGAAGAGGGACCAGGAAGGCTGGTAGCTGGTCGTGGAATTGTCATCGGAAGAGGAGTATGTGAATTCGGCGATAAAATCAGCCACGGCCTGGCCCTTAACAGCGGGCCTAGGGCAGTACGAGATATCGTGCTCGCTGAGCTCGACCGCCCATTTAGTTAATCGTCCGGAAGTCTCAGGTTTTTGAAGGACTTGTCGTAACGGATGATTCGTTGGTATGAGAATAGCGTGGGCTTGAAAATATGGTCGCAGTTTTCGTGCTGCCGTGACCAAGGCCAGGGCCAGTTTCTCCATATCAGAATAGCGGGTTTCAGCATCTACCATTGCCCGATTAATATAATAAACGGGCCTTTGCATCCCGGAGTCTTCTCGTATTAAAGCGGCGCTAACGGCCATGGAAGACACAGATAAATAAAGGATGAGTTGCTCGTGCGCTACAGGTTTAGATAAAACAGGGGGCGTGCTCATATACTGCTTCAGTTGTTAAAAAGCTTCTTCGCACTGTGATGTCCATTCCCAATCAGATTTTGCTGTAGCACGGAGGAGCTTAAAGAAGGGTAAGCATTTGTCAGACGCTCGCGAGATGAACCTGTTCAATGAAGCGATGCGACCAGCAAAACGCTGGACGTCCTTAAGAGTGGTCGGGGATTTCATCTCTATCAATGCTTTTATTTTTTCGGGATTCGCCTCAATCCCTCGCTGGCCGACCATGAATCCGAGAAACTTTCCAGCAGATACTCCGAATGCATATTTTTCTGGATTCAACTTCATCTGATATTCCCTCATCAGATCGAAGGCTTCTTGAAGATCAGAAAGATGATCATCTTCGACGATGCTTTTCATGAGCATGTCATCGACATAAACTTCCATATTTTTGCCGATTTGAGCAGCGAACATTTTGTTGACGAGACGTTGATAGGTGGCCCCTGCATTTTTAAGACCGAACGGCATAACTTGGTAGCAATATAATCCCCGGTCTGTGATGAAGGCGGTATGTTAGCTATCAGGTGGATGCATCATGATCTGGTTGTAACCAGAATAAGCATCCATAAAGCTAAGCAGGGCATGCCCAGCTGTTGAATCGACCAGCTGGTCTATCCGCGGCATCGGAAAACTATCTTTGGGGCATGCTTTGTTCAAATCTGAATAGTCGATGCACATTCTCCATTTGCCATTAGCCTTCCGGACGAGAACTACGTTCACGACCCACTCCGGGTAGTCAACTTCTTTTATGAAATTGACCGTAAGCAGCTTTTCGACTTCAGCTTTGATTGCCATTTGCCTTTCTGCAGTGAAGGCACATCGACGCTGGTGTACGGGTTTATTCTTTGGATCGATATTCAACCGATGTGCGATAATGTTGGGTCGATGCCTGGCATATCTTTGTGAGACCAAGCGAACACGTCTTGATATTCGGTGAGGAGGCAGATCAGCTCATCCCGGACGGCTCCCTTCAAAGAGGATCCCATGCGGATAACTCTGGACGAGTCATCCTTAGCTAAGTGAACCGCCACTGTATCTTCCCCAGGAGTTCCTGATTGAAGGGCACTCTCTCTCGGGTCTAAGGAGTTGTCAGTCGAGGAGTTAGGTGAATCTTGTGCTATCGTCATGACAGGTGCTGCTGGGACTTTCTTTCGGTCTTGTAGGGCTATCTCGTAACAAGACCGAGCCTCCTTTTGATTTCCTCGCACAACCCCGACACCATTTGGGGTAGGAAATTTAACACACAAATAGGAAGGGTGTAAGGCTGCCCCAACCTTATATGCTGATTTTCGATCCACCACGAGAAAGTTTATGAGGACGGTAGTCTTCGCTGGGCTTTCTCTAAAAGTAACTGGGAGATCAATGCTTCCTTCAGGTATTACCACCTCACCTCCGAAGCCGATGAGAGGGGTTGAAACTGGCTTGAGTAGGCTTCTGGCAAGTGCCATTTTGTTGAAAGCCTCCAGATACAGAATATCGGCTGAGCTACCTGTATCCACCATAATTCGATGAGTCAGATAATTTGATACCTTTAATGTGACTACGATGGAATCCTCGTGAGGGAAGTGAATTCCCGTTGTATCTTCGAGGGAGAAGGAAATTGGAGGATGGCTGGCTTTTGACGCGCTGGGTGCCTGTTCCAACCAATAAATATGCTGGGGTTCTTTAGACGCCTTCCGAGCGTACGCTTTCCTTGAAGCTTGAGAGTCGCCCCCGCAAGCTGGTCCTCCGACGATGGTGCGGATTTCTCCAGTAGGCTCAGCATCCTCTTGGGCAATATGATGATGAGACGGTTCCTTTTGGCGTGGTGAGGCTTTCGCCCTTTCTAGTGATCGATTTTTACGAGCGACATAATCCTGGAGATGGCCCTTTCGAATAAAGGCTTCAATATGATCTCGTAGAGAGATGCAGTCCTGGGTTCTATGCCCATGATCTTTGTGGAAGTAACAGAACTTGCTCTTGTCTCTCTTCTCGGGATCAGATTTGATCTTTGCAGGCCACTTTACATATGGTTTGTGTTTAATCTCCATTAAAACCTTTTCATAAGACTGATTGAGAGGAGTGTAGTTATGATATTGACCAGAATAAGGCTTCTTGGGAGAACGGTCGCGTTGATCACAACGATATTTTTTATCTGCAGAAGAGGTTCCTTTTAGCTTGCGTTTCTTACCCTGTACTCCATGGCGTGTCAATGCGACTTCTTCTGCATTGATATATTTCTGAGCTTTGGCTTGAAATTCTGCCATAGTTTTCGGAGGGCTCTTATCTAAGGCAAACCTGAATTTCTCGCTCGTTATTCCGGCCATGAGGGCTGTGAGACCTTTTTAAATGGCTTCGGCAGTGAACCGTACTGTGAACTCCTTTATTGTCTCCCCATGTTGCTGTTTCAGATCCATTAGATGGGAGGCTGGCTTCTTAATGCGAATGCTTCTCATTAATTGAGAAAGGAATAATTTCGATAACTGTGAAAAGGAGCTGATGGAACGAGGTTTTAGCCCCCGGAACCACGTACGAGCTGCTTCCTTCAATGTTAGGGAAAAAGCCCTACACATGATTTCTGAGCCATGTCCCTCCAACTCCATAAGAGACCTATATGTTTTCAGGTGTTCAAGGGGGTCGCCAATACCTGTGTACGGGGTGATAACAGGCGTTCGATATTTTCTAGGTAACGGTGCCTCCATAACCTCGCTGGTGAAGGGGGACTCGGATTGATGTATCGCCGCCATGACGGCAGATGGTCGATTTGACTGGTATCACTGCTCTATAACGTCAAAATGATCATGGATTCTTTTGAGATCTCCTTCCCATGGTAAGGTATAGCCTGATGTTTCGACGGTGGAGTCCTGAGGTTGAGGTTGGCGAGACGCACTAGAATGTATGGAATGTGGAGGCAGCACAGGGGGGTGGTTGCCGAGTGGTGTTCGGTTTGGCGGAGGATGATTTGGTTGAACCCGTGGTTCGTCCACAGAATGTCTGGAAGCCACCGGAATGGGTTGCGGTGGTAACCCCTCGGAGGGTTGTCTCTGCGATTCGGGGAAATGCTGATCAAGCCGATTTGACAGGGCCTGAACTCCGGCATTTAGAGTTAGAAGAGTATTTCCGAGGAAACGCAAAACGTCGTCTTGATTTCCAGAGGCCTCCAATAATGGGTTTGCTGACGGCATATTTGGGGCTCCTTGAGGGATATTCGTCGAAGTGGGTAGAGGGACAGGTACGGATTTCGTCTCATCGAGCGGAGGTGGTGCCTGCCTTGAAGTCGAAGGATGAACAGCCTTTTTAGGAGGCATATCAGAAGGATTTTGATTAATGGTTAGAACGATTGACTTTGACGATCAAGTCGTTCCCACAGACGGCGCCAAACTGTTAACGTCAAATTTTGTAACAGGATCCTCCGGCCGTTCACCTTCTCTCCAATAGAGATTTCCTCCGCCGGACCTGAAAAAAGACAGAAAGCAACTAAGGGTGGCCGGCGTCCAGCCGTTAGCCCTCCGATGCTTAAGTCAGATAAGGCAAGAAGGAGAACAACCAAGCAACCGAGGCTAGAGATTGAATATTGTCTACCTGTATCTTAATGGAGTCTTCTCCTTATATAGATCTGAAATGATCCAATCTGTTACGTAAGATATCGAGATCCCGCTGATTTCGTGGGATAAGATTCTTATCCTCAGATAGAAGGGAGATCTAATCCAATGACTCATCCGATAGTTTCGTTCCTTGATAGTGATCCCTTGAGACTCGGAACCACTGAAGAAGATAAGCCCAAAATCGGCCTATACGGGCTGCTGGTACTGAGGGCTAAGGGATGTCACCACAGAAAAAGCTGTTCGCATGTTGGAAGATGGTCGCGAGTCCAAGTGCTCGCTCATTCAGATGTAACACCTTTCAACGACTTGTGAGAAGGTCTGCTCGCAGGAAAAACACAACTTCTCTCGCCTTCCAGTATTTAACTATCGATCACAACTTCTCGAAGCTTTGGTAGTCGAGCATCGTTTTTCCTAATATGCGAGCTGCGAACAGACGTTCTCGATAGTCGAATAAAGGTGCTCGCGAGATCGGAGTATCTTCAGAATATGCGAGTCGTGAACAGACGTTCTCGATAGTCGGATAAATGTGCTCGCGGGGTCGGAGTATCATTAGAATATAATAAGAAGCCTCGAGCAGATGATCTCCGCTATTTTTTACTATAACAAGTCCTAACGAAAAAGAAAATAAAACAGAAAAAACGGTGTGAGTTTTCGCACGGGCAGTTGATCGACTGCTTCAATCGCTTACCTCAAAACAGTCTAGATAGGTCCAAAGGTGATTTTTTATTTTATGAAATTTGGGTGATCGATCGGCCAGGGACGAAAGATCGATTGGCAAATGCAATTTTAGTCCAATGAACTCTCTGGAAGCTGTCTTCTCGTGGCATCTTTCTTCCAATCCTTTTTTTTTTTTGTCCATCCATGTGATATAGGCTTTATCGATCCCCTTTACATCAGAAGAAAATTTTAGGCCCATCATAGTAATGGTTACAGTCACTCGTTTAGTTTAAGCTTCTTAAGGTGGCACGTATAGCATAGATTCCATAGCTTGCACAATTCTAATCATTGGACCACCCAGCATGTATTGTGGGCCCAATAACAGTGACACACTGGATGGCATGTCACGATAGAAGCAAAAGACAACCCCCCCTTGTTTCATTAGAGGTAAATATATAATGATAATTGGTGGTAAAAGCCTAATGATAATTTTTCCCTTTATTTAGAAGAGAGGAAATTTCACCTAAAAACCATGCAAAATCTAACCTCTTTTGAAAGAAAAATTATATGGGTCTCACCATGAGGTCTATGCCATAACCATGCCATTATTATTATTATTATCATTATTATTATTAAGTCATTATAGGGCATGAGCCTAAAATTGAGGAGAATCTAAAGCTCAAGCGGACTACACTACAGAAAACTGGGTTCAGTTGTGAAAGTCATTATTTCTATTGTGGGCCATTTGGGCTCTGAATTTGCCCCATTTTTTGGGTCCATACCCTAAAATAATATGAAAAAATGAATAGGCAGTGTGGATGAAACACATACATAATGATAGGGTCCACCGAGCTTTGCCTAGTGGCAAGCTGGGCGATGGACACAACTATACCAGTCTCCAAATGCTATGGAATGGAAATGGATGTGTCCGTCGCCCAGATATGGGGCCCACCAATTTGGGCGACGGACCCGACCATACCAGATATGGGGCCCACCGATTTTGGTTAAACGGAAATGGATGTAAAAAGTGGTACGTACATAACCTATTATTACGGGTGAGGCTCAACCTTAGGTGTTTTGGGTATTTTTGGCAAAAAATGATGGCTAATTACATCCAGTATGCTAAAGGGTGCGAAGCATGTCAAAGGAATAGGCCAATACAATATCCACCTGTGGTCGAGCTCTACCCAATTGTTAAACCATATGGCCTTTTCGGGGGTGGACAATCGAGTTGATAGGCCGAATCCACCCACCCTCATCGAATATGGATACTTTTATCATTGTTGCCACTGATTATTTTTCTAAGTGGAAATCTGTAATATATGCAAGCAAACAGTCGGGCCGAAGCCAGTAATAAAGTAATTAGAAATATATTAAGGAAGTGATCAGTAGCGATAATTAAGTAATTGTAAACATTTAGCTGTAATTTGGAGTCTATGCTCATACGCTGGACTTGGTTCAATCAAGCAAGTTCCATATTTAGAAAGGCGTTTTGCAGTTATTCATCGCGGCCGATTGTAAGTATTTATTTTTTGTGTTATCTGTATTGAAAGGTCCTTTCGTACAGAAGGTAGAAGTGTAAACCATTTTTGGAGGACGAACCCCACCCTTCAATAATCCACTACGTGAAAAAGCGCTAAATTCGACTCCGTAATTCGACGGTCCTAAACCGTCGAATATAACTCGCGAAACAATTCGACGGTCCAGACCCGTCGAATTAAGGACCTGAAATTCGACTGTCAGACAGTCGAATTAGCTCAGTCGAAATTAACACTAGAAAAAATTCGACGGTCTAAAGACTTCGAATTTAGGACCTGAAATTCGACTGTTGCTGACAGTCGAATTAACGCACGAAAAAATTCGACGGTCCATAGCTGTCGAATTTAGGACCTAAAATTCGACTGGTACTGACAGTCGAATTATCTCAGTCGAAATTAACATGCCAAACAATTCGACGGTCCAAAGACGTCGAAGTTTGGGCATTAAATTCGACAGTTAATGACCGTCGAATTAGCACAGTCGGAAATTTGCGCGCGAAAAAATTCGTTTACACGCCAAAAAATTCGTTATACGCGCGAAAAAAATCGACGGTCTAAAGCCGTCGAATATAGCCCGTTTAAAACGTCGACGGTCTAGAACCGTCGAATTAGTGAAAATCCAACATTAAAAAAGATTATGATTTTTAAAAAAAAAAATAGCTAACGTTAAAAAAAAGAAAACTAGGATTTTGGAAAAAGAAAATGGGCGATATTTGAGAAAATTTGAGATTTAAAAAATCACTGGGGTTTTGACACAAAAATTAACATTTTGAATAAGAAAATTAAATATTTTAAAAAATTTTGATTTTGTGAAAAGAAAAAGTTTATAAGTTTGAAAATTATTTGGCAATGTTTGGGGAAAAATAGATTTTGAAAAAAAACAATTGAAATTTAAAAAAATATATTTTAAAAAATTACATCTTGAAAAAATTGATATGTTTGAATAGAATTGATAAATTTGAAAAAAAATGTTTTATGATAAGTTTGAAAAAGTTCAAGAGTTTGGAAAAAAAAAAAAAACAATTGGGATTTTAAAAAATACTGAGATTTTGAAAAAAAAAAATTGAGCTTTTTAACAAAATTGAAATGTTTGAAAAAAAATATTTAAAAATATTTTTTTGAGATTGAAAAAAATTAAGAAATTTGAAATGAGTGGACAAAATTTACTAGTAGACATTTATTGAATGGTTGAAAATAAAAAATTACAGTCATTGAGTTTATCATATTGGTTTATGCATACCCACAAGTTAATTCACTTGTACAAAAAATGAGGGCCTAAGTATAATGATGTGTAATTACAAGAATAACTTATAATGATGATATTAATTAAATTCTATAATCAGGTAATCGTAAAGTTGATCTGAAAGGTCAAATATATTTGGAACGTGCTGAATAGGTTATAGAACAAAATTCAGCCCAATCTGATATGAAACGAATTAGATCCGTCCAAAACACTCTTTAAATGGGCACGATTAGTTTGTCTAGATCTAGACAGATTTTGGACAATCTAATCGGTCAAGATTGAATAGTAAATGACTTCAAACGTTTAGATTAAATTTTAGTCAAATCTAATTGTTGGATTGCAAGATATGACCCATCATATTGTTGATCAATTTTGTCCGCCTAATATCTTTCTCATTCGAAATCCGATCAAGGTGAGTAGTGACTAGTCAAATCGAAGATATTGATGAGTAGAATAAAGTAATTACTGGATCAAAATTCTAAATTGATCCAAATGTTTTGTTCAAAATTGCATTGGGACTTGCTGACCTCATGAAAATCTAAGAAATGTGCGTCATTGGACCCTAAACTCTAATTTAGTTGTTGAGATTTAGATTTTAAGTCTTGAGATTTGGTATGGCATCATAAAATGATATTTAAGAATAGATGAACGGGATATAATATACATAAAATATTTCAACTTGGTACTCACACGATTAAAGTAGTGTGCATGGATTGGCTAGTGACCCTGACTAGCCACTAGTTAGTACTGATCGGTGCTTTATGGGCCCTACCATGAAGTATGTGTTTTATCCACACCATCCATACATTTTTTCAAATTATTTTATGGTATGAGCCCAAAATTTAGATAGATCCAAATCTAAAGTGGACCACATCATAAGAAATAATGGTAATTTAGTGCCTCACCATTAAAAATTCCAAATTGCCTGTCTCAAGTGTACCATTTCTATGGTTCCACCATATTGTATGTGTTTCATTCACGCCATCTATACATTTTCCCAGATCATTTTATGGTAGGAGTCCAAATCTCAAGTAGATCTAAATCTTGATCAGATGGACCCAATCACAAGAAACAATGTTGATTAAATGTCCACCATTAAAAGCTTCTTCGGGGCCACGGAAGTTTTGGATGAAGCTGATATTTGGACTTTTGCCCTATTTAAGAGGTTGGATGTCAAATAAACATTGCAGTGGGCCCTATGAGGTTTTCAATAGTGGACATTCAATCACTAATGTTTTCTCTTGGTGGTCCACTAGTGGGTGTACGTTACCGGCCCCTACCTTGATGTATTTTTTGTATATCCCTGTCCATTTGTTTTTCTATATAAGTTTAGGACGTGATCCAAAATGATAAGAAGATCCAAATCTCAAGTGGACCATACCAATGGAAATTAGAGTGATGAATAATCATTAAAAACATTTTGTGGACCACAAAAGTTATAGATCAAGCTCATCTTTAAATTTTCGCTTCATCCAGACCTTATTTACATTATCAAGAGATTGGATTGCAAATAAACATTACCAAAACCTTATGATGAGGCTCTTTTGAATTTTTAATGGTGTGACACTCAATCAGAACTCTTTCTAGTGGTATGGTCCACTTGATATTTGGATTTTCAAGATAAGAATGGTTAGAGGTTAGATGATTCTGGCGACGGTCCACATTCAATTGAAAAAGAGGTAATGAGTACCTGTGTATCATCCACCACTCTGCCGGAGTATCAAAATCACTCTTTGTTAATAGTATAACCATCTTTCCTTCTCCCTCTCAAAACCGGAAGCGGATTGCATATTGAGTAACTCCGCACGCTAGCGTGCGGAGTAAACTCTATGGGGCCCATAGTGATTTACGTATTTTATCCACTCACCACAAGAAAAGTGTGAACTGAATGTCTACCATTGAAAAATTCTCGGAGGACACAGAAGTTTTGGATCAAGATGATCTTTATATTTTCCCTTCATCAAGACTTTATTGACATTATCAAGAGCTTGGATTGCAAATAAACATTACAAAAACCTTACGGTGGGCTCTTTGGAATTTTTAATGGTGGGGCACTCAATCACACTATTTCTAGTGTTATGGTTCACTTGAGATTTGGATCTACATAATTTTTGGAACACTATCCTAAAATGGGATGTAGAAATAGATGGACGACATGGATATACAAAATATCATCCATGTGGACCATATGGTGGGGGTAACACCCACTAAGCTGTTCCTGGGGTGAACACCTAATTCACGCCCACTGGAAGCATATTGCGTACTGAGTAACTCCGCACGCTAGCGTGCGGAGTAAACTATGTGGGGCCCATGTGATTTACGTATTTTATTCACTCTGTCCATCCATGTTAGCAGAAAATTTTATGTATGGTGCCAAAAAATGAAGCATATCAAAATCTAAAGTGGACCACACCACAAGAAATGTGTGAACTGAATGTCTACCATTGAAAAATTCAGGATCGACACAGAAGTTTTGGATCAAGCTGATATTTGTGTTTTCCCTTCATCCATATCCATGTGATCTTATGAACAGGTTGGATGACAAATAAACATCACTGTAGTGCCTGAGAAGGTTTCAATGGTGGAAATCATTATTCCCACTGCTTCTCGTGGCATGGTCCACTTGAGTTTTGGATATGCTTAAAATTTGGGGTCAGCCACTAAAATGAGCTGGAAAAACATATGGACGGAACAGATAAAGCGGATACATTCTAGGTGGGCCCAACTTAGTTTACGCCGCACTTATGAACGGAACAGATACAGCACGCACGCAATCTCTCAAAACCCCCCTCTTCCCCTCTTTTTTCATTCTCTAAACTCTAATCTAGCCATTGAGATTTGGATTTTAAGTCTTAAAATTTGGTATGGCATCATAAAATGATATTTAAGAACAAATGAACGGGATAAATATAAATAAAATATATCAACTTGGACTCACACTGTTAAAGTAGTGTGCGTGGATTGGCTAGTGACCTTGACTAGCCACTGGTTAGTGATTGGTACCCTATGGGCCCTACGATGATGTATGTGTTTCATCCACACCGTCCATACATTTTTTTCATATTATTTTATGGTATGAGCCCAAAATTGAGATAGATCCAAATTTAAAGTAAACCACATCACAAGAAATAATGGTATATAATTTAGTGCCTCACCATTAAAAATTCCAAATTGCCTGTCTTAAGTGTACCATTTATGTGGTTCCACCATAATGTGTGTTTCATCCACGTCATCCATACATTTTTCTAGATCATTTTATGGTACAAGTCCAAAACTGGGGTAGATCCAAATCTCAGGTGGACCACATCACAGGAAACAATGTTAATTGGACGCCCACCATTAAAAGCTTTGTAAGGGCCATGGTAGTTTTGGATCAAGCTGATATTTGTTTTCCCCCTACATCCAGGTTTGTATGACCTAATCAAGAGGTTGGATGTGAAATAAACATTACAGTGGGCCATAGGAGGTTTTCAATAGTGGACATTCAATCACTACTGATTTCTCATGGTGTGGTCCACCTAAGATTTAGATCTACCTCATTTTCGAAATCTAGCCTAAAATAATTTTTAATAAATTAATAGACGGCATGGATGAAACAGATACATCATGGTGGAGTCCACAGACACGTGGCAGCGTCATTGGCCAAAAGCCACGTGTGTGGAAAATGCACACCGTGTGTGGACGTGAAAAAAGAATAAAAAATATAGAAAGGGATTTCTCCCTCCCTCTCGTCTCCCTCTCTCAGTTCCCTCCCTCTCACACTCCCTCCCTCCCTCTCACGCTCCCTCTCCTCTCCCTCTCTCGGCTCTCTTTCACAAACCCTTTCAGAAAGGTATGGATTCCCTTTCATTTCTTCTTTTAATCAACACTGCAAGAAAGAGGTCGATCCACTGTTTAGGTTAGCCGTTCAATGCTTTGAACGGTGTGGCCCGTCAAGTGAGTGGACGGGCCTGACTTCTTTTAATCAACACTGCAAGAAAGAGGTCGATCCACTGTTTAGGTTAGCCGTTCAATGCTTTGAACGGTGTGGCCCGTCAAGTGAGTGGACGGGCCTGATTTTTGCCCCAGGTTATCTTCATGATGTGGCCCACCATCATCATGGTGGACCCCAAGCATGAATGTGTCCCCAATGCATTCCCCACTTATGATATTTTCTTGAGTTGGAAAATGTAAGAGCATCATGGTTGGGTCCCAATCCTCGGCTCTTCCACGAGACGCGGATTGGGTCCTTCCCCTGAACGGACTCATCTAGACAGGATCTCTGTCGCTCTCACTTTGATGTATGTGTTTTATCCATCCATCCATTTTGGGGGATCAGTTTGTAGTATTTGCCCAAAAAATAGGTAGATCCACGGCCCAATTGGATCTGTTAACAGAGGAGTTAACAGAGATGCCCTGGCCCGATAGAGAACGGTTTGTGAAAGAAATGTACGGGTGAGAAAAACTTGGATGAAGTATCTTAACCCGTCCATCTGTTTCAAATATATGGGCCCACGTGATGAATGGACCGGATTTGTTTTTGGGGCAAGAGTATCTATTGGATCAGGATACCTTTATGTATGGCTGGGATTTCGCGCCTATAACACCTGGGTACGAGATCTAATCCATCCAACAGCGATGTACTGTTTTCTGTTCGGTCTAAAAGGTTGGCCAGCTGATGGATGGCTGGGATTATGCAGCTATCTGCTATATTGGCACATTTGGGAACGTGTATATGATCTGTCCTGAATAAATAAGTGGTTTGGAATAAGCGATATGCGTCGTAATGAATGGTTGAGGTAATATCAACGGTCTGGATCATCGAATCACGTGCCTACTTGGACAGAATGGATGTATCTGTTTCCTTAAAAGATAACCTTTTAGTAGCCTTTAAAGATTATCTGTTTGCCTTTAAAGATTTGGTTGTGTTATTTCAGTTTTCACTGTTATCGTGGATAATAGCTTTGTTTGCTGTGTAGTGATTGCAATTTATGTAGAGGATTTGTTCAACGTGCTTTTAAGAAGTAATTATGCCTAGTAATTTAAAAAATGCTTGTTCAGGAAGGAGTGTTGAACTCTCCTACAAGGTTTCAATAGTGTCCCCATCCCTATTGTTCCCTATGCTGTGGCCCACCGGAGTTGTGGTTTGGGCTGACTTCTGGCCCAATGGTCAGGGGGTGCACCTGGTGGACAGTAGATGTTGTACAAATAACAGTGGGCCCCATAGATCTCAGGTGGTGTAGCTGCTAGCAAAAACATCTGTTGTCAAGGATTCCGATCTGTATTGTGTTGGTTCCAATGCTGACTTGGGGATCGCCAAAACCACCTGAAAAAATCAAAACAGGATCAGGCTGAATGCTCTCAATTAAATAACATTGTACAACATCCAAATGGGCCTTAGCTGCTGTTCATATCATCATCATCATCAAACTGCTTTCTTACTTCTCAGGAGTAAAGAATTTTGAATATTTATTTCTTTCAATTCTTGAAGCACCACATGATAATATATGAACACATGGATCCAATCGCCGGTCATCCACTAGCAGGGCCTAAAATCTCACTATCACACCTGTTATGACAGCCATTACAAAGGGAACGGTCGGTCTACATTCAGCTCTGTAACAAAAAAAAAAAAAAAAAACACTAGTTAAATAACAAGAGCCATTATTTTGTCAATTAAGTCCCATTATTCACTCAATAGAAGTTGTTACAAAACAGAATACGGGTATTTATGCACACCAGTTTTCATGTGGCGCCATGAAATCATGGACTATATAAGACTACTTTTCCGTGAAAAGAAAAGAAAAAAAGAATTGCTTTTCCATGTACCCGACAATTTCCACATATCTTTTTTTAATATCACTAGGGGTATGACACATGCAATGCATGTGTATGGAGAGAGGAAGGAAGATCCGTTAGCATTCAAACTGCTGGAAAGACTGTTAGCATTTGATCCAAAGGATTGGCCAACTGCCGAAGAGGTTAGTTTCTGACAGGATATCATTTTTCTATTAGATTTTAGAAATGCCTAGCTAATTGTTTCTGGATTTGTGCGTCTGTTGTTTTGGAATCTTTTTCTGTTCTGAAGAATACCAGAGCTTGAGCTCATTTCATGTTTCCTGATCATCGAAATCTGATATAGTGATATTCTTGTAGAACTTTGATATAAGCCCACACATATGAACCAGGCAGCTCATGTTCATCTGACACATGTGCCAGCATGACCATTGGTATTTGATCCAATCCATTTATTAGAGTGCTACTGTGTAGATAATCTCGCCCAAGAATCAGGTTGGCCCTCTCATCAGGTGGGCAGCAGTTTACAAAGCAAATGATGGCTGGGAATTTGGCTGATTTTTTTTAAACTGTCCAACTACTTTTAGTATCCTGCTGAATGGGCCAGGTCTATTTTTGGGTGAGAGCATCTAAATGGTCAGATCCACCTGATGGACGGCTTGGATATTGCACCAGTTGGCCATGCTGTCATATTAAGAGGATATTGCAGTTGATGGCCATGCTGTCATATGATGGTATTGCATCTGTTGGTCCTTCTGTCATATGAATGGAGCATGGAGATTTTATTTTTCTCTCCTGCTTGTATATTGTCTGTTGATATTTATCCTTCGTTGGGGATGTTTGTGTTTGTAATACACAGGCACTGGCTGATCCTTATTTCAAGGGCCTGGCCAAAGTGGAGAGAGAACCATCTTGTCAACCGATCTCTAAGATTGAGTTTGAGTTTGAGCGGCGTAGGGTGACAAAAGAAGACATTAGGGAACTTATATTCAATTGCTTAAGGACTACCTCAAAGGAACTGAAAGGACAAACTTCCTCTATCCAAGGTTTTATTACTGCCTGCTTGGTTTTCATATTTCGCATGATGTCGCTGAATGATGTTTTCTTTTCTATTGTTACATTCATTTTCTGTATATTGTTCCTGTGCAGTGCCATTGATCAATTTCGGAAGCAGGTTGCTCATCTCGAGGAAAATGGTGGTAAAAGTGGGCCAGTGATTCCATTGGAGAGGAAGCATGTTTCCCTCCCAAGGTAAATCCTGTTGAACTTTTTCTTTTTGTATTGGACCATCCAAGATTTTTGATGTTTGTTGGGAGGGGAATTGTTTCTAGCCACATGCATTGGTCAATTTAAATGAAGTGTGGACAAGGTGATGCTAAAGTGTTCTTTTGATTTTGATTGATGGGTTCTCTTAAGGATTTCCTTATTCAAGTTTTCAAGGCCAATGCCAACTTTCTTGTTTATTATGAATATGAGTCCTTTGCTGTACAGAAAAATGAAATAAAATATTAAAAACCATCAACAGATACAGATTGCCCGATACATACTGAGGATTATATTGCCTCCAACCACCCTAAACCTGCAATACCTTCTTGCATAGGTTAATGCAGACATGGCAGACATGGAGCTGAGTGCATACATTTTATACATGCATGCTCATACCCCCTACATGTAGAAGAGGCTGATTGCCATGCAGCTTGTTGCATTTTTCAGTTTCCCTTCCCGTCCTTTAGTTTGTCAAATGTTATGGGTTGATTCCCGTACACTGTTGGTTAATTTGAATTAAAGGTTGTGCTATGCCACCAACGGGCTGTAGCATGCCTTTAAACAAGCTTCTTCCATTGATTTGCTCAAATCTTTTATCATCATTCAATTACTGATTGGCTATTTTATTTGCAGATCTACAGTTGTCCATTCAAATACAATCCCCCCAAGAGAACAGCCAATTTTCGCTTCATGCAAAGATCGGCAAGTCCCAGAAGAGTCATGCAAGAACTCTAGGGACACAGATGCAGTGGCTGGTCATCCACCGAGAACTTCACAAGCACCACAGCGGATCCCACTGGGTATGTATGATTCCCCTTTTTGAAGGATATTTCCACTTTTCCTGTTCTAAAGGAAAATGAAATATCAGGTCCTGACCCTCTAGGTGCAAGATTCTCTAGAATGTAAGTTTGCTGAAGCGTAAATTCCATAAATGTGGGGTTTGTAGTTCAGTTATCCGGACCGCTGATTTGATGGGGCTGACCCTGAAAGAGTCTGCAAGATTGGAAGATTTTAACACTTCAATCTTTGGTACATATTATTCAACCGAATTTGCACTGTTGCTGTATTTTTCCAGCCACTGCCTATTTCTAAGCACTGATTTAAGGGCTACGATCCTTTAACCTGGTAGATTCTTTTGCTCCTCCCCTGATCAACTTTGGACTCTTGGAGCCGTCAATCGGTGATTGAAGAGAAACCCAAGAATAAGGTGACTATACATGGTTCATTGAATTAGTGGATTGGATTAAAGATCTATTGAGGTGCTTGATTTTTCATTTATTTTTTTCTTAAGATTTAGGATTTTGATTTGTTTTGTAGTTGATTACACTCAAAATCGAGCTAGAACGGATGAATGATGAGAATCGAAAGCTGAGAAGCATGTTGGATGAGATAACGAACAACTACGGCACTCTGCAGAATCAGATAATTTCTGCGATGCAGCAACAAGCGGGCAGGATCGAGCAAGAACAGGTCATTTTTATTGATAGATTAGTGAGAGATTAGATTAGGTTTGTAGTCCTAATTGCATGAACATGGTCCTTGATGGAATTGTCGTGAACTTTTAGGTGCAACCTTGAAAAAATAGAGACTTTTCTTAGTAAGAATAAACAGAAGCCTGATTTCTTTGAATTGAAAAACTGTGCTTTTGGATCCATTTCAAACTGTAGATTCTTTTCAGACTTTCACAGCCCTTGATTAGTGGCTTTATGCAAGAAAACATGTGGCCATGTGCATCTCTCCAACCATAGGAGCCGACGGATCAACTGTGTTCAAAATCTGAAAGTGTACAATCGAAGTTTTTAATCGTACGTAGCTTTTTACTTGGATAAATGTGTAAATATGTCTATTGTCTAACTTTGTCAATTGAAGGTTTGTTTGGATGCACTCTCCAATTAAATTGCAAATTATTATTAGTTCAATAAAGTGGAAAAAAACCCAATTGTATTTTCCATCTAACATGCTCATCCATAACTGTTTTGATTCATGGTTGCTTATACAGGCTCCATATAAAAGATGGCTGAAAATGAGGACATTCAGCCATGGGTTTTCTTTTTCTTTTCTTAGTTTAGCTTATATTGTTGTATTTTCAAGTTACCTGTGTTGTGTACTTCTTTCATATAGCTCATGCATATGATATTAAGAATATTCCCTGCAATACCAGGTGTTGTGTGGCTGATTTGTTCCGACTGGATATGTCAATAAAGTTTGTACCACTAAAAGTGATCTGTTTTGCTCAATTGCAAATAATAGCTGCTTGTACAGGTTGTGTTTCAAACTACCATTAAACAAGAAAATGACCAGTGTTTAGAAACTGCCTCAGGCATTGGTCTGGGTTTCAGGATTTGCATTAATTGAAGCATTTAACCAACTAGGAAGTGATAAGCCTTTGATGATGGGATTGTACTTGTATATTGTGTTAGTAAATGTTGTAGTTTTCTAAATTATTTATGAATTATAGATTTACAGGATGTATTGGGGCACAACCCTCATTAAATCAGGTTATTTTTTTTCATGCAGACATAAATTCGATTGGTTGATGGTATATTGTAAGTTGATTGTACTCTTTGGTACATGTGGAGAATGTGGTTGTGGATTGTTTGTACTTGAGGAGGATTGTGGGTGTGGAGGATGGTTGCAGAGGTTTGTAGTTGTGGAGGATTGTGGTTGCGGAGGTTTGTAGTTGTGGAGGATTGTGCTTGTATTGTGTTGGTTATGTAATGTGATTGTGGAGGATTGTGTTGGTTATGTAATGTGATTATGGTTGTATTGTGTTGGTTATGTAATGTGATTGTGGAGGATTGTGGTTGTATTGTGTTGGTTATGTAATGTGATTGTGGAGGATTGTGGTTGTATTGTGTTGGTTATGTAATGTGATTGTGGATGTATTGTGTTATGTATGTGGCAGGATTGTACTTGTACATTGTGTTAGTAAATGTTGTAGTTTTCTAAATTATTTACGAATTACAGGGTTTTCAGGATGTATTGGGGCAACCCCTACCAAAAGAAAGGTTTTTTTTTTCCGTGCAGACACAAATTCGACGGTCCCGGACCGTCGAAATTTCCTATAATTTTTGCCCAAAACGGTGGCTTAGGACCGTCGAATTTATTTCTCGACTGTCCAGGACCGTCGAAATTTCCTATAAACTTTTCCCAGAACGGCGGCTTACGGCCGTCGAATTTATTTCTCGACAGTCGAGGACCGTCGAAATTTCCTATGATTTTTACCCAGAAACGGCGGGTTAGGACCGTCGAATTTTTTCAGACGGCTAGTAGCCGTCGAAATATTCTATGATATTCGAACCGTAGACGACGGTTAAGAACTGTCGAATTATTTTCGACGGTTCACAACCGCCGATTATACAGATACGAGTTCGACGGGTTTGGACCGTCGAAATTTTTCGAGCGTCACAGACCGTCGAAATATTTCGACTATCATGGACCGTCGAATATTAACCTAGGGTAAGAACCGTCGAATTATAACCGACGGACCGTCGAATTTTAACTGACGGTTAAGGACCGTCGAATATGAACCGACGGTTATGGACCGTCGAATTTTTTCTACACTGGCTGATCTACGACGGTTTTTTTCAACGGCGCGGACCGTCGAATTTGGGTTCATGCCCTAAAATAATATGAAAAAATGAATAGGCAGTGTGGATGAAACATATACATCATGATAGGGTCTACTGAGTTTTGCCTAGCTAGTGGCAGGCTGGGCGAAGGACACAACCATATCAGTCTCCAAATGCTATGGAATGAAAATGGATGTGTCGGTCACCCAAATATGGGGCCCACCAATATGGGCAACGGACCCGACCATACCAGATATGGGGCCCACCAATTTTGGTTAAACAGAAATGGATGCAAACGGTGGCACCATACATAACCTATTATTTCGAGTGCGGGCTGTTTGGTTTAACGTGGTATTTCGCCTTGGAAAATGAGCAAAACACAATCTTAAGTTAGATGGGACCACCATGATATATATGTTATATCAGACCCAACCTTATTTTTTTTAAATCACCCATGGCAAAACCTCAAAGAAGAGGCAAATCCAAAGCTCGAATGGACCACACCACACAACAGTGGGGATTAAACTCCTACCAATGAAAACTTCTTACAAGCTATAAAAATGTTAAAACTACCACGAATGGACGGAGTGGATGAAACACATTACACATAAATCATGGGCCACCACAGAGGTTACTGACGCAATCAAACTCTCTTTTTTTAGAATTCGTAACTGTTAACATTAGTAAATACAAAAAGTGAACCATCATCTCTTACTTGTATCCTCACTTTGGCTTTCCTGCATTCAGAAACTCTATAATGTAGCTCCCTCATATGAACGCAGTATATTTCACAAAACTTCCTTAAATAGCTAGGTGCAGTAAACTTTCTGCCAAAGGCTTCGTAGGAAATCGGCATCCGCACGGGTACTACCACCAGTACGTAGTTAGAGAAGGATGATCCCGCGGGTCTCTATAGCCCACTGGAAATGTATATACCATTCATTTTAGAAGTCCAAAAAGGAGGCAGATACAAGGTTCAAGTAGGCCGTGCCACAAGAAGAGGGGGGATTGAACTCCTACTCTTGAAAACTTCCTATGGTCCACTATGATGTTTATTCACATCTAACCA
Organism: Liriodendron chinense; assembly: GCA_003013855.2. NCBI lineage: Eukaryota > Viridiplantae > Streptophyta > Magnoliopsida > Magnoliales > Magnoliaceae > Liriodendron > Liriodendron chinense. The sequence continues at coordinate 877,717 of PVNU02000026.1, read as the reverse complement.
GTTCGTAAGGTCACGTAAACAGGGATGAAGGGAAAACATGAATATCAGCTTGATCCAAAACTTCTATAGCCTCCAAGAAGTTTTGGATGGTAGGCTTTTAATCTCCACTGCATACTGAGGTATGACACACTTGAGACTTAAATCTGCCTTCTTTTTCTGTTTATGTACTAAAATGATCTTTCAAAAATGGATGGAACTTTGAGCCCCAGCTTAACACTACCATCCATGCGAGGTCTTGGGGGCGTGAATTAGTTGTTACCTCGGAAAGAGCTTAGTGGGTGTTACCCCTGCCGTATGGCCCACATGGATGGTATTTTGTATATCCATGCCGTCCATCCTTTTCTATAGCCCATTTTAGAATGAGGTTCCAAAAATTATGCATATCTAAATCTCTAGTGGACCATACCACTAGAAACAGTGTGATTGGGTGCCCCACCATTAAAAATTCTAAAGAGAGCATATTAAGGTTTTGGTAAAGTTTATTTTAAATCCAATCTCTTGATAATGTCAATAAGGTCCCGATGAAGGGAAAATATAAATATTAGATTTATCCAAAACTTTTGTGGCCCACAAAACGTTTTTAATGGTTATTCATCAATGTTTCTAGCGTAAGAATTAGGTGTTACCAATGACCATCATAGTGGGTGTTCCCTAACCATGTGGGGCCCATATTGATGTACTTTTTAATATATCTACGCCGTATATCTATTTTTCCATATCATTTTAGGATGTGATCCAAAACTCTAAGAATATCCAAATCTCCGGTGGACCATACCACTAGAAATAGTGATGAATAACCATTAAAAATGTTTTGTGGGCCAGAAAATTTTTGGATCAATCTGATCTTTATAATTTCCCTTCATCAAGACCTTATTGACATTATCAAGAGCTTGGATTGCAAATCAACATTACCAAAACCTTACAATGGGCTTTTTTGAATTTTTAATGGTGGGGCACTCAATCACACTTTCTAGTGGTATGGTCCACTTAAGATTTGGATCTGTAAACGGATGGACGGAATGGATATACAAAATATCATCCATGTGGGTCATCCGGTAGGGGTAACACCCACTAAGCTGTTCCCGGGTAACACCTAATTCACACAGTAGGGGTAACACCCACTAAGCTGTTCCCGGGTAACACCTAATTCACGCCCCTCCTTGGGTAGTACCCAATCGGAAGCGAATTAGGTGTCACTCGCGTGACATTTTAGTGTAACAACTTGGGTGACATTTGAGTGAGTGTTACACTTACCATGGGGCCCACCTTGATGATTTTATGTATATCCATTCCGTCCATCTGTCTTTCCATACCACTTTTGGATGGGATATCAAAATTTATACAGATCCAAATCTCATGTGGATCACACCATAAACAAGTGTCTATTGAGTGCTCACCATTAAAAATTCTAAAGGGCCCAGCATAACGTTTTATTAATGTTTATCTGAAATCCAACCTGTTGATAATGTTAATAAGATCTGATTGAAGTTAAATTATAAAGATCAGATTGATACAAAACTTTTCTAATCCACAAAAAGTTTTTAATGGTTATTAATCATTGTTTTTATTGGTATAGTCTAAATGAGATTTGAATCTTCTTATGATTTGGGATCCCATCCTAAAATGATATTTAAAAACAGGTGGACAGCGTTGATATGCAAAAAATGCATGAAGGTGGGCCCCACATGTTAGGTGTAACACCCACTAAGATGTTACCTGGGTACTAATTCGCTCCCTACCCAATCGGCGTCCCCTTTGTACTGGTACCCGTTCCAGTATTTAAAAAAAAAAAAAAAAAAAAAAAAGGAAAAATGGGACCCACAAAAATCATCCGATCATTTCTTATAACTAGAGTCCTCAATTCATGAATGAGCCAGATTTCCACTCCATATTTATTTCCTCTCACTTAATTTGGCTTTCCTGCATTCACAAACTTTATTCCATTAATGGAGTTCTCTTCTATGAGACTATGGACATTTTGGTCATTTCTCCTTCTATCTTCCATTCACCTTCCATGCTTCATCGGATCTTCCCCTCACTTCTCCAACGAAACCGATCGCCTTTCTTTGCTCCATTTTAAACATCTGATAACCGACGATCCTCTCAGTTCAATGAGCTCTTGGAATCATACTCTCCACTTCTGCAACTGGCAAGGTGTCACTTGCGGTGGTCGCCGCCATCCTCAAAGGGTCACCGCCTTGAATCTCACTGGCCAGAAATTGGTGGGCCCCATATCTCCCTACATAGGGAACCTCACCTTCCTCAGGAGAATCTCTCTCGCAAACAACAGCTTCAACGGACCGATTCCTGAAGAGATGGGCCAGTTGTTCCGCCTGCAGTATCTCGGTCTGTACAATAACACATTCACCAGAGAAATTCCAGCAAATCTGACCCACTGTTCCGAACTCAATTTCCTCTATCTTTTCCGGAACCAGCTCACAGGGAGGATTCCGACTGAGCTTGGCTCTCTATTGAAGCTCTCCAGATTGGCCCTTGCTGACAACAGTCTTACAGGAAGTATCCCACCTTCACTTGGAAACCTTTCGTCTCTCACTCTCCTTTATCTCTCAAGAAACAGTCTGGAGGGCAGCATCCCAGACGACCTTGGCCGGTTGGCAAGCTTAGAGGAGCTTGACATTGCTGGAAATGAAATGTCAGGGTAGGATTCCACCTCGGCTATACAATCTCTCCTCTATTAACATTTTGGACGTGGGATATAACAGATTGCATGGAAACCTTCCACCTAACTTAGGCCTCACTCTTCCTAAGCTCCAACAGCTTTATGCGGGAGGAAACCAATTCACAGGACCCATACCAGTTTCATTATCCAATGCTTCCGGACTAGTACTTATTGACCTTGAAAACAATAGCTTCAGTGGATCCGTGCCTATGAATTTTGGAAGCCTCAAGGGTCTCTCTGAATTACTTTTGTGGGGCAATGATCTTGGAATTGGGAATGCTCGTGACTTGAGTTTTCTCAATTCTTTGACCAATTGCAGTGGCTTACGAGTGCTGCAGGTAGCCATTAATCATCTCAGCGGTGCTTTGCCCGACTCCATGGCCAATCTTTCGACCGAACTGACATGGCTAGCTTTGGGAAAAAACAGGATATTCGGAAGCATCCCATCTGGGATTCAGAATCTTGTCGGCTTAACACTATTGAGTATGAGGGATAACTTTCTGACCGGTACAATTCCCACTGGTGTTGGGATGCTTAACAAGTTGGAAAAACTTTACCTGCATAAAAATGAATTATCAGGGCAAATTCCGTCTTCCTTGGGCAACATCTCCAGATTGTACATACTTGTTTTGAACGGAAACAAGCTAACTGGGAGCGTGCCATCAAGTATTGGAAATTGTACATTCATGCAGTTCATATACCTCGATAGGAACAATCTTAGTGGTAGCTTACCCAAACAACTTTTCAGCTTTCCCTCGTTAATTGAACTCCACCTCACAAACAACTCTTTTACCGGTAATCTGCCACTGGAAGCCAGTTACTTGAAAACTCTCTCAGTATTGTACGTCTCTAATAACAAATTATCAGGCGAAATTCCAAGCTCGCTAGGCAATTGTTTAAGCCTTGAGTATCTCTGGTTGGATGGGAACTTCTTTCAAGGTTCAATTCCTTCAACATTTAGTACTCTAAGAGGCCTTCAATCCTTGGATCTTTCACACAACAAGTTGTCTGGAAAGATTCCAGGATATCTGGAGAACCTCTCTGCTTTGCGGTATCTAAATCTATCTTTCAATAATTTTGAGGGTGAATTACCAAAACAAGGGGTCTTTAGAAATGCCAGTGAAGTTTCAGTTTTCAGAAATAGTAAGCTTTGTGGTGGTATTCCACAATTGCAATTGCCTCCATGCTCTGGCCAATCTTCCAAGAAACGGGGGATGTCTCTTTCTTCAAAAGTAAAATTCTCAATAATTGGTGTTGCCCTGTGTCTTCTTTCATTATCGTGTTTCTTTACTACTCTTTACCGGATCAGAAAATCAAGAAAGAAACCTATTTCTTTGCCTTCTGCGGAGGATCCTTTTGTGAACGTGTCTTATGCGGAGCTCTTCAAAGCAACAGATGGGTTCTCTTCTGAAAATTTGATCGGCACCGGAAGTTATGGCTCTGTATATAAAGGGTTTCTAGATCGTGTTGGAACTATGGTGGCAATGAAAGTCTTCAACCTTCAACGACAAGGAGCTCTGAGGAGCTTCATGGCCGAATGTGAAGCCTTGAGAAACATGAGGCATCGGAATCTAGTTAAGATCATAACTTGTTGCTCAAGCATTGATTTTAAGGGCAATGATTTTAAAGCTCTAGTTTATGAGTACATGCCTAATGGAAGTCTAGAGAAGTGGTTGCACAGAGATGGTTATGATCAGCTGAGAAGGAGCTTGAAGTTTACTCAAAGGCTAAACATAGCTATAGATGTGGCTTCTGCGCTGGATTATCTACATAATCATTGCCAAATTTCAATCATCCATCGAGATTTAAAACCAAGCAACATTCTTCTTGATGATGACATGACTGCTTGTTTGGGTGATTTCGGGCTAGCCAGGTTCTTACCTGAGGTTGCCCATACTAGCTCGGTTGGAATGAACGGATCTATTGGGTACATCGCTCCAGGTAACAATCTTTTATTTATTTCCTTAACACACACACATAAACAAATACAGTTTGTCTGCTTGTTGGAGACCAGATGTGCAAGCAAAGTAGGGCTGGGGTTGGGTCGGCCTCACCATGATGTGTATGTAAAATTGACCTCGACCGATGGATGTGTCTAACCATTTTAGGCCCCAAGGATCAACAATCATACTTACGTGGGCCATACCAAAGGAAACAGTTGGGGAGAGGGATGCCCACTTGATTTTTAAATAGCCCACTATGAAATCCACTCTAACTATTAGATGTCCTCCTGATTTAGGTCCAAGGCCAAAAAATCAAGCTGACCTCTAACTCAAGTGGGCCACACCAAAAGAAAAAGTTGGGAGGGAGAGTCCACCCTTGATTTTTACAAGGCTCATCATAATGACAATATGAAATCCACTTCAATCATTAGATGGCATACTAAAATTAGGCCTCGGGCCCAAAAAATAAGCCCATTCGTGATTTAGGTGGGCCATGCAAAGGCAAACAGCTAGGAGTGTGATTGTTGCCTAGCACATTGTTTCCAATCGTGTGGTCCACTTAAATCACAAATGGCGCTGATTTTTGGAACTTGGGCCTAAAATGAGGTGACGTGGTCAAGGTGAAGTTCACATAACCATCATGGAAAGGCCCGCTGGAGCTACCGACTCCTTTGCTATGGCGGGACCATCATTCTCTCTCTCTCTCTCTCTCTAAACCACGGACGTACATATTCCACGCAGTAGATAACTTCCAAACTTTCATGTACTTGCAACATTCAATCCGTGCAATAGGTTGGTCCCATCACGGGTATTTCCGTATGAAAAAACAACCAACATCCACTAATTGCGCCAGTCTATTTATCAATGGTGAGATATTATTTTCTAGGCGTGACCCGCCTAATGAGTAGATTTTAGCTGATTTTTTGCACTAAGTGATCATCATGGGTGGGGCCATCCTAATGGAACAGTTGGATGTTGCATTCACTTAAGAGGTTGGAAGTTATCCGTTGGGTGGGGCATAACTTTCAATTGTCCTCCAACAGGTTGGACTTTGAAACCTGCTCTAGATAAACAAAACATGTTACACGTGCCCAAAAGGTGAGAGAACACCCCTTTGTAGTTGTATAGATAAACAAAACATGTTACATCTTTCGGGGTAAGAGAAAGGTATTCAAGTCCCACACATACCGTTACACGTGCCTACTTGGATGTGTGGGAGAAGGTAGCCCCATCATGAAGACCACCATGCACAAAAGTTGTTGTATTTTAAAAAGATTTTTAAAATATTTTATTTCAAATTTTCCTTTTGAAAATGGTTTCCCTCCGCGAGTTTGTTTTGGAGTTTGTGAATTTCCTTTGTCCCACATCAGAAAGAACCAAGGAAAAAAATAAGTATATAAGTAGAAGCTTTACACATGGCCTAGGCCCTCAGGGGGCAAGTGAAGTCACGCCTCAACTCTCTGTTCTTCAAATCAATAAGTTCTTTAAATTTCATTTTTATTTTCATTTATTTTAATATCTGTCAATTGTTTCAACATCTACTTATTCAAAGCATACAGTGTCTGACTCCTGCATACTTCAGGAACATTTCACACTCACATCTCTTACAAACTTACCATGTTAGCACTATTTTTCTTATGGAGTAAAGCTTCTTCTTTTTAATAGTTAGGAAATTACAATAAAGCTTCAATGAGCATACATAGATATCAATAAACATAGTGAATATATATTTATTTAAATGAGCAATGTGCACATAGGATTTTTTTTAAAGAAAATTTTATTGATAAAAGACTATACAGCCCCTGTTTACATATGGAGGCACCTAGCAGCAAAAACAAAGACTAGGGCCACCTATCATATACCCAACATACACCGAAACAAACAAACACCTAGGTTGCCTTTAACACTTACACACAAGCCCACCTTATTGAGGAAGAGAGCCCCACGAATTTCCTGAGAGAGCTCTGACAAACCGTGGAAGAGCCTCAACATCTCCAACTTGCTCCCAAGCTTGGCCAAACCATCAGAAACTCCGTTGGCTTCCTGGCACAGCCGTAGGCAAAACGAGATCGATCATCGTCTCTCTCGTGGATAACTGATCCGAATCCACGGACCTATCGGGAATCCTCAACTGATATTCCTTAATTTCTCAAGGGGCACTCGAAGAACACGAGTAAAACAGAGATAAATTAAGAGAAATTGCTTAAAATTGATTAATGAATCCTTAACAACGAAAATAAAATAACTTAAATAGTCTAGCAACCAAATAGAAGCCCTAGAACGATATAGTAAGTGTCCTAAGTGAAAACAAAAATAAATTGGTTCAAAAACAGTCGGCAGGGGACCACGACCGATCATTAGAAGCCCCAAACAGTCCAACGAGTTGGGTTGTCTTCTACTCTAAATTCAACTGATCCGAGGACCGATCGTGACCGATGCTCAAAACGGACAACCTTGTAAGTTGTAGTTTTTGTTAAGCTTTGACTCCTTTTGGATCTTCCTTTATTCCTTTATTTGGTCCATCTTCTCCATGTAGAGCTCAACAACCTCCTCTACATCAATCTCCCCTGCTTGAAAAGAACTCGACCTCGAGTTATCGTTGTTCTCCAGCTCGTGGTATTCATGCAAGTCTACGACATTGAATGTGCGGGAGATCTCTAATTCCTCTGGAAGATCAACAACATAAGCATTATCATTGAACTTTCTGAGGATCAGCACAGGACCAATCTTCGTGTGCTTGAGTGTGTTGTACATACCGGTAGGGAAGCGTTCCTTACACAAATGGACCATCACTTGGTCTAGCGCAACAATGCTTGTCCGTGTCTTCCTTGTACTTCTTGTTCGACTCAAACAATTCATTCTGCACTTCGATGTGTATCTTCGTGATGCGATCAGTCATGTTCTCTACGGTTATGTTTGTTCTCAGCAACTTGGGTAGGGAAACCAAGTCAAGAGTGTGGCGGGGAACTTGCTCGTAAACAATCTGGAATGGTGATTTCTCAGTGAATCAGTTCACCATGTTATTGAAGGAGAACTCGGTTTAAGATAGGACTAAGTGTCATTGCTTTGGCTTATCCCTAGAGATGCACCGAATGAGGTTACACAACTTCAGTTTAGTCGTCGGTCTAAGGATGATATGTGTTGTTGAACTGAAGTTAGCCGGGTGTCAAATCAACTCCACAAAGTCCGCCAAAAATGGCTAACGAACTTCGTATTACGGTCGGTTATAATTGTCTTAGGGATGTCATGGAACCTCACCACTTCCTTGAAGAATAGATTGGCCACACTTGTCGCGTCGTATGTCTTCTTACACGGTATAAAGTGTGTCATCTTCAAGAATCGATCTACCACTATGAACACAGAATCTGCACCGCGCTAAGTTCGCGGGAGACCCAAGATGAAGTCCATAGAGATATCCTCCCAAGGACCTTCAGGAACGAGCAATGGAGTGTAAAGCCTGGTATTTTGCTACTGTCCTTTGAAGGTTTGATATGTATGACATCGCTGAACCATTCTTCCAACGTCCCGACCTAGATGAGACCAATAGTACCCGCTCCTCTACCAAGGCCTTCGTCTTTTCACGACCCAGATGACCTCCAAAACCGCCACCATGAAGCTTTAAAATAATCTTCTCACGCAGTGAACTCTGCAGGATACACAAGTGATTCCTGTGAAATAGATACTCATATTAGATATGAAAATCACCCGGGTGGCCTTCTTTGCAACGTAGACACGTTTCCTTGAACTCCTCATCTTCAGCATATAACTCCTTGAGACATCCGAACCCGATCATTTCATTAGTCAAAGTGACAAGGAAAGCGGCTCGGCAGCTCAATGCATTAGCCACTTTGTTATATTGTCCCGATTTGTGCTTCAATACGAATGTAAACTCCTACAAAAATAAAATTCATCTAGCATGCACATGACTGATGTTAGTTTGGCTATTAATAAATTTAAATGCCCGATGGTCCGTGTACAAAAAAAAACTCCCTCTGGATAAGGTAGTGCCGCCGATGTCGCAATACTTGCACCATCGCATATAGCTCAATCTCGTAGGTAGACCACTTCTTCCTTACATCACTCAGCTTTTCACTGTAAAAGGCTACTAGTTTGCCTTTATGTGACAAAACCGCTCCAATCCCATGTAGGATGCATCGCAGTCCACCTCAAACACTTTCGCGAAGTTCGGCGGGACCAAACACAGAGTGGATGACAACCGTCACTTGATCTCAACAAAACTTCTATCAACGTCTTCGGTCCATTGGAATGGGCCCTTCTTCCTACAGTTAGTGAGTGATGTCATAATGGAACTGAAGTCTCTGACAAACCGACGATAGAATGTTGCTAACCCATGAAAATTGCACACTTCATGGATGTTAGTCGGAGTAGGCCACTTGCGGATGAACTTTACCTTGTCTTCATATACTCGGATACCAGTGGAAGATACCACAAAGCCCAAAATAGAAGATGGTCCGTCATAAAACTGCACTTCTTGAGCTTTGGATATAATTTGTTCTCCTGAAGCATCCGGAGAACCTACATGAGATGCTTTAGATGCTCTGTCTTGTTCTGACTGTAAATCAATATGTCGTCGAAGTAAACCACGACGAATTTGTCCGTGAATGGTTTCAAGGCCTGGTTTATGAGCCACATGAAGGTGCTCAGAGCATTCGACAAGCCAAAAGGCATCACAAACCACTTATACGGTCCTTCTTTGGTCTTAAAAGTTTTTTTCCATTCATCGCTCGAACGGATACGAATCTGATGGTACCCGCTCCTCAAATCTAATTTGAAGAACACTTTAGACCCTTTAAGCATGTCCAACTTGTCATCCAGCCGAGGTATTGGAAATCGATATTTGATGGTGATCTTATTTATTGCTCGGCTATCAAGACACATTCACCAACTCCCATCTTTCTTTGGCGTTAGGAGGGTCGGTACGACACACGGACTTATGCTTTCTCTCAGCGGCCCCTTTTTCAACAACTCTTCAACTTGACCTTGGAGAATCTCACTCTCCTTCAGGCTCAAGCAGTAATGTGGTATGTTCAGTAAACTAGTCCCCAGAATGAGATCAATGTGATGTTGAATATCTCTTATTGGGAGAAGTTCATATGGGAGGTCTTTGAACCATACTTCCCGGAACTCATTCAATAATGGTCAAAGAGTTTGAGGAATTGTACTACCTCCGGGGTCATCTTCCTTGACTACCATAGCATAAATGTGGCCCGTCTCTTTCGATTCTTCCACAAAATCTCTTAGAACAAGGAGCGAGCTCCCCTCCACTTTGGAAGTCTCAGGGCAGTCCTCTGGTGCCATAGGGATGAGAATCCTTTTATGACCGTCCTTGACAAACGTATAGGTATTGTCACGCCCTCGGTGGGTCGCATCTCGATCTGATTGCCACGATCTACCGAGGAGTATATGACACGCTTCCACGTCCACCACATCGCATAAGACCTCATCTTTGTAACTTCTACCAGTGGAAAAGCAAATCAAGCATTGTTCAGTTACCTTAGTATTGCTGACCTTCTTAATCCACCCGATGGCGTACGGGACAAGATGTTTTATCGTAGGCAATTGAAGTTTCTCCGCCATCAGCTTGGACACAATATTTTCATTGCTTCCACTGTCGATGATGACATTGCACACATTCCCATTCACTATGCAACGGGTGTAGAAGATGTTATGGCGCTGAGGGTGAACTTCAAGCCTCGGGGCGTAACATAAGCGCCTTACTACAAATGACTCACCATGGTCCTGATCTTTCAAGTCGGTGCCATCATTACCATTTTCACCGGCCTGCTCATACTCGTCAATCTCGGGCTCACCCTCGATGAACTCTTCTTCACTACCCCTTCATTCGTGATTAAGTTAGTCATTGGGCGCTGAGGGCACACATTGGATAAGTAGTCTAGCTGGCCACATCACCAACAATGATTAGGCCTTGGACAAGCATAAGGGTTTGGTGCTTAGCTTAGGCATGCTGTGGGAGGCACGTTGCGCTAAGGCATAGATGGACCGCTCCTCGAGGCCTGGTTCGCAGTCTTCGAGGAAGGCTAAATACATCCACCAACAGGTTCCTTCCCTTTAGCCTGGGCTCAACACCTGAATACACAACCCTCCTCTTCAGCCTTCGGTCCAATCAACCTTGTTCATCTCCTATAGAGCCTTACTCGGTCTATTCCCCTTGGTCAAATCTCCCACTCAATACTTCTTCTGAGTAGTCATGAGGTCACTGCTACACTGGGGCAACCTGAACAATCTTGCCTCAGTCCGTAAACAAACAAGCCCTGGCACACTCTCATCAGCCCCTGCCCCAGATCTTTGGATCATTTGCCTGCATATATTGGTCTATGTCTTGATGGCCCGACTCCAGAAAAGGAGAGTTAAAACCTCCTCTACTACCACCGGCCAGCAGAGCTAACAGTAACTGACCCGTGCTATCACTGCCTTACATTCTTCCATGGTCTCCTTTATGAAAGAAAGGCAATAGGTCTACTTTCAGTTTTAAGCTTTAAAGATTTGTCCAGGCATTGCTCAGGCATTGCTCACCCTCCTTAGGACTGTGTTGGGCTACCACCTTCAAGACTCTCCCTTTCTGACCTCTCCTCTTCAGAGTTCAATAAAAAAGTTAGCCACAGCTGATGGGGCATGGAAGCCACGCCACGAATTCTCCTCTGCTAGTTTCAACAGGCTGTATCCCTCCAAGAGGACTCCTGTGCACATAGATTTTTATCTAAGGTTATCTTTACAATGCATCTCACCCAATGCACGGCTTAGATTTTCTACATAAATGACAAGGGCAGGGGAAAATCTTGTATGTAAACGTATGCATACAGCATCAAATTTCTCAAATTAAAGTTGTCTGGATTATTAGATGGATGGATTCTCTTTGTGGCACATGTACCACAATGGCACGCGTGTTATCATGGCACGTACTCTTAAAATCCTAACCATCCATGAGTTGGGGCCATTTCAAACATATAGTGGGATGACATTATGCTTCCAGGTTGAATAGGAAGGCCTGTGTGCGTTGATCAGCCACTTGTACCTTAAACATGAAACACTAGTGCTTTTCTAAGCTTCTAAAATTTCCCATACATGTGGCTGATTAAAGGAAATTCTTACTGCATTGTCTCATATTTTTATAGTAGGTCTTAAATGGCTTGGGTTTTATACGCCCCATATATGACTGAGGCCTGTGTTTAGGTGGGCTCTAGAAAGTGCGTTGCCTTGGCCTAATCGTACTTGTGATGAAGCAGGCCCCTCTTGTACATTGAATGTGGAACACTGTAACTCAATTGTCCTTTTTTGGGGGCATCCAATTTTCATGGTGGGACAACCTAAATGGACGGGTGAGATGTTATATAAACACCATGGTGGACCCCCCCACACTACCTAGTAGGATGTACAACTAGTGTAAAGAAATTTTCTGCGAAAACCCACTCTCACTAGAACTCATGTGAACCCTTTGAGAACATGTATGCAATGTGCACACAAAATCCAATCCGTCCACTAGATGAGTCACTTTGTGAAACTCCCAGGGCCCAAAAATCAGGTGGGATATAGCAAAGAGGGAAGGGATGCCACCCTTAATTTTTCACCGAGGCCTACCTTAGTTGCAAAACAACATGATTTTTTTCTTTTGCGCAACCCTTCATGTAAGCTAAATGAAGGTCTATATGACTTGGATTTAGAACTGAACACAAGCTAAACCGGGCCGAACTCTGCCCTAGCTCAGCTCTGCTCATTCAGCCAAGGTGCCTAATTCGAGTTTGGCTCGACTTGATCATTAAGTCGACCTGGTCAGCTCAGCCTAGTTTGGTAATCGAATTGAGCCAAACTCGAGGTAGGTTCAAGCTGATTCGAGTTCTAGCCAATTTCGAGCTAACTCGACTCAAATCTTAGAGGTTTTTGTGGCTATTAGTTTAGGGTTTTGGCCTATTGGGTGATTTTGGGGTATTTAGAGATTTTTGGGAGGATTTTGGGGTTTTAGCTCGGGTCGAGGCCGTGGGCAAATCGGGTGCGGCGTGCGTAGGTCGGGTTGCAGAGAGAGAGAGAGAGAGAGAGAGAGAGAGAGAGAGCAAAGGGAAATGGGAATCGGGTGTGGCAGGTGGGCTAGGCAGCAGACAACTAAGCCAGTAAGGTGTAGGTAGAGAGAGGAAAATGAGATTCAAAGAATGGAAGAGGAGGAGAGGTAGAGAGAGGAAAATGAGATTCAAAGAGTGGAAGAGGAGGAGAGGAAGATAGGAGGGCACTCGATCGGGTGTGTAGGGTAAATGGGTGGGAGAGGAGGGTGCTCGCCGCTCGGTTGGGACTCGAGTAGGGTTCCAAACTTAAAAGTTAGGTTCTTTTTTTGTATTCATATTATATTCATACTTGGCCAAGCCGAATCGAGCCAAAATGAGCCAAGGTTCGAGCTGCACCAAACTAGGCAAGCATACAGCTCGGGATCGGCCTGATTTTGAAACAAGCTGGGATTTCTGGCTTGGCTCAGCCCCAACATGCCATTTAAGATGAACTACACCAAGATAAATCGAGCCAAACCGAGCGAGCTAACCAAGCTGGCTTGGTTTGTGTTCAACTCTACCTTGATTGTGTATATACACCATGTGGAATGAGGTTTGCTAAGCTACAAGTGTGTATGGGGGCCTATTACACACCATGCATGTGTAAAAGTGGTACGTGAGTGCGATCTAATCCATGGATCGGGTAGGTCCAATCAAGTAGTTGGCCTAGACTAGATTCAAACCTAACCCGAGCCTACATAGTCAAGTAGTTGCCCTAGACCATACCTGGCCTAAGCTTAAAGCAAAATGAATGCACAAGGACTTCATGGCTACCTGAACCCAATTTTAACTAGATCCCAAGTCCTAGAAAAATGGCCTCAGATTTGAAGGACCCACATGCGACAAGATTCAAATTTGGAGGCATTAAAATCTCATTGATTTCAAAGATCTAGATATACCAAGTAGTCACTTACACCCCACATGAATCACACCATAATAAGGTATCGAGATTTCTTTTTTTTATAATATCTTTAGTTAGAATATGTGTTACACATGAATCACATCATAGTAAGGTATAAAGAATTCTTTTCTAATAATGTCTTTAGTTAAGATATGCGTTACATAAAAATCATAACAATAACTCATATGTTCACTTGATGATTGAGGTGCTGAGTACTTTTATTTGAGTAGTAGATTCTTGTTCAATGTAAAACATCATTGCAAGAACTTACTAGTTCATGGCACACAAATTGATGTTAGAAATTTGGATACTTCAGAAAGCAAAAATGTCAATTACTTGTTCAAATAGAATAATTCCTCTCTTCTAACCTTCAATATTATTTTTATCTAAATGGCCACTGACATTTCAATATGAGATATATAAATTACAGAGTATGCGATGGGCAATAAAGCATCTACACAAGGAGATGTTTACAGCTATGGAATCCTTCTATTGGAGATGATCACTGGAAAGGGGCCAACTGATGACATGTTCAAGGACAATCTAAACCTTCATCATTTCGCTAAGTTAGCTTTGCCTGAACGAGTAATGGAGATTGTTGATCCACACTTGCTTGTAGAAGAAGCTGAAGTTACTCGACACAATGAAAATCATATCAATACAAGAAATAGAATGTATGACTGCTTGATTTCAATGGTCAAAATCGGTGTACTATGCTCTGCAGAATCTCCAAGGGAACGAATGTGGATGAGAGATGTTGCTGCAGAAATGCATGCAATCAAGGACTTATATCTCGGGGTCGGGATTCACCGAGACAAACAGGTTAGGTCGCAAGTATTAGATGAAGGAATGTCTTACCTCAGTAATTATTAAGTTATTATTAAGATTTCAAAATAAAATTAATTGGCTGAATACTTTTCTAAACATGCTCTAGCTAGATATATTTAGTCTTGGTCTGGTTGTATTGACAGTGATTATATGAGAAGATTTAGATTTGTTTCTTTTTCATTATTTTATCTTGTGTTGAGTGAAGGGTGGTTGTACCATGAATTTAATAAGAAAAAGGCATCATCTTATTATAATAATAATACCATTGAGTTACTAAGATGTTTAATCACTAATATATTTTATCAAAAGTTTAAAATGATATTTCGATCTTAAGGAACTAGTTGAGTTGTTGGACTACCAACTTCCAACTTGACATTAGTCTGTTGAAGTATTCATCCAATGAGTCCCATTATGAATTTGGCACAAAAACAAAAAAAAGTAGAAAGAAAGAAAGAAAAGAAGAAAGAAAAAACTTGTATGATCCAATAATTACATTCAACTTATGAAGTTCGTTTGCCTGCGGAGAGAATTAGTACAACATGGCATCAGAAAGCACAGGTGTTTTGGGCCCACACGTGAATAAAGCCCTATCCATTGCATGCAATCACACATGCCAACATGGAGTATGTAAAACATCTGAGCATTATGAAAATTGAGCCACACTTACTAGTTCTTGTGACTCACACTAAGGCCAGCTCACTCCTTGGGTGAGCAAGAATGTAGAAGAGAAACGAGTGGATTAAACAATTTTAGGAGTTCAACAACTTATTGACAGGCCAAAATTATCCAAACTTTGTGCCTACAGAATCGAGAGTTTGTCTTAGAACCTTGTGTTGTGTTGGCATTTGGCATGCATGCATGATTGTACATGGAAGGGCTCCAAATGTGTGGGGGCTTGGCATCTGCAAATCTTGGAAAGCAACCCAGAAGAAGATCCCAGATTTTTAATCAATAGGCAAAACTATTTAGAGATTCAGTCTTAAAAATCAAGCCATTCCACACTCAATTAGGCCACCCTACACAAAAGCAATGGACACCACTTGTTTTACAGCACACCTGAGAGTGAGTGGAGTGGCCTAATTTTTAGTATAGAAAGATCTCAAAAGATGTGAACATATGATAAAATCTTGGATCTCGTACATGAGAAATTCCCGATATCCCTACCATAAGTAGATGAACCTTTGAAAGAAAATGACAATTGTTCACATTCAACTAACAAGCAATGATTTTGAGTCATCCTTTAGCATGGCCAATCAACAAATCCATGAACATCGGGTGAAGTCATCTGACCATCGCTTCTAGTGGCCTATTGGTCGATGAAAGTTTACTAGCCTCGCTCACAATTCTCTTATCTTTTCCCTTTTTTTCTAAGGTTTGCTAGAAAACATCCATACATGTTGCAATAGTATGCATACATACTCTAGCAGTTGGATCAGATTTTAAATAAGTGTCTTGGGTATTCACTCTTATACCAGGCTGTTTCGGGCTATATTGTTCATGGGCGATACCGATACATATGGTGTGATTTACCAGTTTTTGTCTACTTTAAATCTTTGATCGGGATTATTTTCAATAGGCATGCCAATGGTCAGCCCTAAGGTTGGTTCAGGTTAGGATTTTGAATGGCCAGGCTGGTCATATTCAAAATATTGACTTTTCTAGGCCCAGTCTTAGCCCATTGCTACATCTACTTTTCAATGATCCAAAACGTTTGATGGTGGGCCATATCGTGGCTAGAGGATAACTAATCATGCTGTCAAAATGTTGATTTTTCTATGTCCAGGCCCAATTTATAGATAGCCCTAATTTTCAATTACCCAAATCTTTTTATGGTGAGCCTTGCCATGGATAGAGGATTCTCAATGATCCACACCATTATTCCATGAAGCTACATTATAATTAGATTGGAAGGAAAGAATCTCAATCGTTAAAAATATCACTGGATGGGCTAGGAAAGCTATGGTTGAGAAAAAAGCTTCCATCTCCGACACAAATCTTTGATTAGTGAGGTACTTTGTCACATGTTACCTTTAAGATGAACGGTAAGGAATGTAGATCGTGGTACTATTGGCAAGAGGAGCGGGCCTCAACATTCCTCTTAGAAGAGCATATTATAATGAGGTGTGCTCCATTGGCACCGATACCACTGTAAGCTTATGGTGGTACCAAGAAGATGTAGGGTGCATGGTGTAATATGACCTCCAACCCATCCATCAACTACATATCCTCAGGTTCTTATTTGAGTAGGACTCTCCAATATTGGTTTTTAGGGTTTGTTTTACGTATTTAAGGTTGTTAAAACTCGTTTAATGTTTTTAACTTCGTTATTATTAATTCAAATCCGACTTTCGTCGTTTTCTTCTCTCATGGATTCAAGAAATTGCCCATGGATTCAGGTTTGCCTCGTGGATTCAAGGTAGTTATCTCTGAGGAAGACGATGATCATCCTCAACATGTCCTTACCTATGTCAAGACTCGGGCCTCTTTTATACTTCTTCGGTGGAGATTCTTGATCCTAGAATGCCATTTCAGATTGGCTTTGACTTTTGTTACCTCCCCTATATATATAAAAGAATATCTAAAATGATAAGCTCACAAGTTAAAAATGCGAAAGTTCACAGCAATGTAAGGTGCAGTACAATTCCAAGAAAATAAGGTCCAAGACCACTATAAAAGTAAGCAAGTCCTTCATCTCTTAGAATATTGAGTGCAACCTAAAAATAACCCATTAACATGCATTACAAAAATATCACAATGCCTATAGCAGGAAACATTATTGAACCTCACCTCATACATCATTTTGGATCCAGCTTCAACTGCTAACCTTAACTGAAGGACATCTAAAGGATATGTGACCTGAAGAAAAAAATCATGCACTAGAATGGTGAGCACAAAAAGAAAGTACTTGAATGGAAGTAACAGCTGAGAATGAGGGAGACCAAGCCAGGGAGCTTAGTAAAACTTATGAGCGTGGATATCATCCCAGCACAAGACCCTGCTACCAATCTCCTAACAACGGAGAGCTTCCTGTCTTTTCCTCTGAAAAGTTTTTATATCACCAAATGCAAAAGATAGATTGCATGTTGGGACACAAACTGAATACTGATTCAGACAGGCCAAAGGAAACCACAACAGATTGTATTAAGTTCCCATATCTGAAAATGCAAAAGATAGATCACATGTCTTGATCATTGCAAACAAAAGGCCAATCCCAATAGGCCAAAGGCAACCATAATAGATTTTATTAAATTTGTTAGCCACTTTATGGATATCTTAATTGTTAATACCCTACAAGATTCATAAGCGATCCGCACAACACTATATGAAATTATGCGTATCCCCTGATATAATTTGAAATAAATAAATAAAAATACTATAACATCAAAATGAAAACATATTATGGAAATAGGTGAATTATAGGGTATCAAATACCTGTGGTAGATTGCCTTTTCAATAGCCATTAATGCCCTCCTTCCCAATCAACATAATGGCCTGCAATGCACAGAGTTAGACATGCATTTGACATGACTATAATGCCAAAAATGTGACCTAATATGACTGGAGACTAAAAGGCTCTCTAAAACTAACATTTTCACAGTTTAAGGTTGTGCTAGTGATCAATACTTGATAACTTTGATCACTCTTGGCATGTTATGCTGCAATTACGCCATATGGGCATCCTATATGACGTTTTTCTTTCCATAAGTGTGTAATAAGTGGAAAGATATAAGCATATGCTTAACAGTTGGCCATCTCCTAATGTTTAGGGCATGGTTGAAAAAGCAAAGCTATGTGTTCGATTGGTTAGAAGATCCTAAATGTAAAAAGGACCGACTCTTGAACAGAAACTAATCATAAGCTAAGTAGGCAATGATACAATAGTTCATAATTGTTTAATTATAACCTGAAAGAATATGTGTCACATTAAACGGATGAATTTGAGGTTCCTTGTTTCCTTTCAGGTTCTTAAATAAATTTCATCATATTTCAAGAAATGGATGGATTTGTTGAATTTAATAAAACAAAGAAGTTAAAATTTTATCCAGTTCCAAAATCTCATGTCTTTCATCAACACTGGAACCAACTGAAATTGTAAGGATAGCTGATGTTGAAACACCTTTTCAAAGCCAGATGTTTCCGATGGGTTGTTTATAGATTTTAAAAAAAAAGTAACATACATGCAAATCTTATTGATAAGCACGATTGGTTATCAATAGCCATGGATACAGTTATAGACTTCCTTTTGATATTTGATGGATATGATCACTATATACAGGGTAGGGACCCAATTTATTTTTATTTTATTTTATTTTGGGGAATGAATGCTTAACTTCATTAAAAACATCACAGCAGGGCACCAAGGCCTAGAAAACAAAACTAGACCGCATCTCAGAACCATGTGCTATGCATCTAGCACTAGATATTTGTGTTCACTGCTAATGTTTTTGGGGATTGGCTACAATAAATCTCTTTCACCTAGCCCTCCATTTTGAGGGTTGAGACGAGGTTAAACTTAAAACTCACGAGACGAACTCCCTTTTCTCATCTCTACATGAATTGTTTCATATCCAACCATGTGTTCTGAAGCTCTGGTGCTTCATTGAAGATTCCTTTTTCTTCAATAGTCCTCTTTGTTCATCATTTTCTCTTTTCCAGCATCAATTTCTCTTGAAATCTTTCAGAGATCAACCCATTCTCTACCAACTAATGTTACCAGATAAGACTTTTGAAAAAAGCTACAATCAAGCCACTCATGAAAAATGTTATGCTTATATTCTTTGATATTGATGAAGGCATTTGAATGAGCCATAGTATTAAGAATTTTATCATTTTAACAATAATCATATAACCAAATTCTAGAACTTGAAGAATCACATAACCAAATTCTAGAACTTCAAAACATGAATAACCACTTTCTAATTCAAGAAAGCCCATGTCTAACAATACCAATTAGCTAAACCTATCAGAAATGTTCATGGTGCTTTGTAGACAAATCAACCTAAGAAGAAGATAACTCTAAAACGTTCTTGAGTTTGAGAAACTTGGAAATTTAAATCACGGCCGTGAAGAGCCTAAACTCCCGAGCATTGACCATTTGCTTTGGACACATAGCATACTTGAAAACAATGGAGCATGAAAGAAAGGTCCTAGTAACAAGCATTGAAGTTCAAACTGCAAGCTAGGCAAGGAGAATGTTTATTCCATGCATTGTGCTCTACCAAACTCCGTCATTCAGGTTACACCAAACAAAATAGAAGCATGAGGAACCATTGACCCTTTAGAACTTAGTTGCAGAAGTCTTCCATTTCAACTCAGGCTCCTGCTTCAACCATAATTTAAAAACTTGTGAGTTGCGAGAGGCTTCCATTTCACCTCAGGCTCCTTCTTCAAACCACAGTTTAAAAACTTGAAACTCGACTTGAGTCGATAGCTAGTCAGGTTGGGTCAACTCGAAGACTCTATTAGACTTGACTTAATATTTAATAATTAACCTACAAATAAGATTTTATTAATAATACGTAGTTAGAATTGTCAAGGAATATCACAAAAGCAACACTTGCCAACTGGCAAACATTGTTGCCTTTATTGTTTGGGCCGTGAGTTTGAGTCCTAGCCCGCCTAATATCGTTTTTTTTTTTTAAAATGCATCAACTCAGCGATTGACTCAGATCAAGTCATGTCGATTTGACCGAGTAGGCAACCCAACTCCACTAGTCATGCTGAGTCTAAACTAGGTTGATCTCGTCAGTGAGTTTCATAGCGACTTGGTTCTATCTATGGTCAAGTTGAGTTGACTCAGCCAAAGGTTGAGTCAATTCACCAAGTTTTAAAACTATCTTTCAAACTATGCATTTGAGCTTTCAATTGTGGTTCTCGTAGGAACCACAATTCTTTCTTTATAGTCCATTCTTCCAACTCGTAAAAATGATGTTTCCAATTGTCATGTAGGAGACCCCGTTTTGCCACCAAGAAAAGGATAACTATTCATATAAAACCTTTAATTTAAATATTCTTAAGATCAATCATATTTTTGTAAAGATTTAAGAAAGTCGTAAACTTCATATAAAGTGCATCCGTTAATAATCAGAGAATAGAATTAGACGTACAACACCTCTCACAAATATGTGTGTGTGTGTGTGTGTGTGTGTGTGTGTGTGTGTGTCCCTCTGTGTAACAAAGATTTACAAATGTCATGATTTTGACACCACAAAGGATTAAAAAAACCCAAAATAAAAAACCAATTAGTTCAAAGTAGTGTTTCAAAAAGCGGTAGCATGTTACGTAGCGTTCAACCCTCTATAGTGTGTAGCGTAAATAGTGTGGCGTGTTGGGTGTTGGGGCTCAAATTCGCACCCATTATAAAATAGTATTCAGCGATCCATCTACGACGATTTGGACCGATTTTGAGATCCGAAATACTCAAAAAATACCAGTGCAAGCTAACATGCGCGATCGTGATCAAAACCTATAAATGCTATTTTGGGGCGGAATCGGACATGCGGATGACCGCCAAATGATCCGAAACGCCCTAAAACCCTTAACCTGCAAGTTTCAAAGTCGCGCGATGCATATCCTTACCTGCGCGCGCCAAAACGCATTCTACCCCTGTCCGGAGCTAGCCCAGAGGGCCCGAAAGCCTACAGGTACCATTTCAGAGTGGAATCAGACATGCGGATGGCCACCAAATGATCCGGAATACCCGAAAAACCTTAAGTAGCAAGTTTGAAGTTCTTGCGGTGCATATTTCCACGTGTGTGCTTCCCGGAACAATATTCCTATGCAAATAGCCGGTCGAGAGGGTCCAAATTGGGAAGGAACTACTAAAATTCACAGCAGATGACCATCGGTACCCCACCCCATTCATTCAGGAGGTAGATCATGGCCTAAAAGCGTCTTCGCGTCAGTGACTTCGGTCTCCGAAAAGATAGCCCCCTCTGGAGGTCGTCCGTCGGAGCCTAAAACCTGAAATATTCTAAGTGTTGGAACATGCATTCACCCACTCTCTCTCCACATGCGGATGCTATAAGGAGACATGCATTTGCCCTCTCACCACATGTGCATGAGAGCCCTCTCTCTCCCTTTTCCATATTTTCAAAATTCTAAAAATATCAAAAATCATAAAATATGTGCTAAGTGTGAGCACATGCGCACATGCGCGCACCACAGAGGAGGTCACATGCGCCCACACCAAGTACATGCGCCTGGTGCATAATCACATGCGCCTACACACCATGGCATGCACATGCCACAAGCACATGCGCCTACACACTCCTCTACATGCGCATTTCCTCCCTTTTTGCAAACCACATGCGCCCGGTACCCGAGTAGCTACCCGATTAAGTGCTATAAATACCCCACTCACTTGTTGAGAGGAGAGGCTTCGTTTTCTGAAAAGCATCGTCAGAGCAAGGTAAAAATCCTTGCCGGAATCCTCTATCGGCTAATCACATGCGCCCATACCTCGCCAGATGCCATCACCGGAAAGGGATTTCTCCCACCGGAGCTGCAATAGAGAGGAAGATAGGGAAGTCCACATGCGCTCATCCTTTTGTTGGAAGATATTGGAAAACTTCCCTAAGTCCTTATAGGATATGCGCCCATGCCCATGGGGCTTTGGAAATCAAAATCGTGAAGTAAAGAGGGCACATGCGCCTGGGAGAGGCCACATGCGCCCACCTTCCTTCCATTCCCTCTTTCTCCTCACTCCCTCATGCCACATGCGCCCAGGTGCGCCCAAGGGAGAGGGACATGCGCCCAAGTGCGCCCAAGGGAGAGGGACATGCTCCCATCTCCCTTCCGCTCACTCTCTCTCCTCACATGCATTTGGGGCAGGCCACATGCACCCACTTTAGAGTAAATGCGCCCACCTCCAACTCCACATGCGCCCATACACTCCCAGGTGTGCCCAGACGCTGATATCTGCTTGGGATTTTCATGATATGGCCCACCTTCGATGTGGTCCGCTTCTCGATCGCACCGATGATCCTAGCCACACATCGCCAATGTCTATTCATCCCCCGGATCAGATTCGCCAACGGTCAATGTTAAGCGGGCCAAATCAGCAATTTGATCCAAAAGGCCAACACTTAGCCAATATTGCGAACCTCGAAAATCCTTCCGAAAGAGCCGGAGACGGCCACAATCGAGAGGAATTGGGCGGAATTTGACCGAACCCGAGAGGGAGACTTCTCTCTCCCATAACATGATATATCATAATCATGCACCGCAACAAGGTTATCCAAACTCAGGAGCCCCGAATACCCTAATTAAGTGGTCATCAGGCCCACTACGTAGTCATTTTCAGCCCTGGGAAGTGCCCTGTCGGCTCAAAAATTGACCCATGCTAAACAAATTGAAATGCGATCGCACTGCGACCCTTGTGGACATAATCCACCCTGTTCAAAGACGATCATTGATGGTATCTATCGAATGCCCCGATCAGACAGCAAACAGGTCCCCTACTTAGTCATTTTCAGCCCTGGGAAGTGCCCTGATGGTCTGAAAATCTACTAATGTCAAATGAAATCAATCGCGATCTCAAAGACGCAAGGGAAAAATATCGATGACACAAAGATATATACTAAGCAGATTGATCAAATCATATGCATAATTTGTCTGATACACTGAACATCTAGCATAAATGCAATCCTCTCTCGAGCATGCATAAAGCATAATTACTTTGTACTGTACTCATTTGCATCCATTGCGTGAATTTATTTCATCTCGGATCGAGATATGAAACTAAATCAAAGGGGACTATGCTTATCATCGAAAACCATAATGAAAGAGTTCTAAACGTCTGAAATACTTCATCGTTAAGACCAGTTGATATGCGTCCTATCCAAGGCGGGATCCGTCAGTTGAGTGGCTAAGGTAATAAGTGCCTTCCAGTAAGTCACCCGTCCCAACGGAGACAGGTCACTGGCCCTGGTTGCAGTAAGTGGACACCGTGAAGTGTATCCCTGAAAGTCATATCGTCCATAGAGACGCGTCATGACACTGAGATATATGACTCGGTTGAAACCCTGTTTGCACAAAGACCCCATGGAGTGCCCTCTAGTAAGTCACCCGTCCCAGCGAAGACGGTCACTAGCCCTGGTTGCAGTAAGTGGACACCGTGAAGTGTATCCCTGAAAGTCATATCGTCCATAGAGACGCGTCATGACACTAAGATATACGACTCGGTTGAAACCCTGGTCGCACTAAGACCCCAATGGAGTGCCTTACAGTAAGTCACCCGTCCCAACGGAGACGGTCACTGGCCCTGGTTGCACTAAACGGAAACCGTGAAGTGTATCCCTGAAAGTCATATCGTCCATAGAGACGCAGTCATGACCCTGAGATACACGACTCGGTCAAAATCCTGGTTGCTACTCAACTAGGAACGCCCGAGGAGTATGGGACCAACATCAAACTGGTCTTAACAATGGCTTAGTTCATAATAAATCCTAGACTTGGTCTCGGCGACCATGAACTCGAGACTATAATCCCTGACAATTTAAACTACTTGCTCGATCTATTCGAGCTTATCCTTTTAATATTCCATCTATTGTATAACTGCTATTCATAATGGAATCTTGTCGCTTTGTGCCGTGGTTTTCTCCCGTAAGGGTTTCCACATAAAAATCTCTGTGTTGTCTATGCTGTGCTTTATTTATATTTATGCTCTTTTAACGCTTTATTTAATTCATTTATGATACATGCATGCATTCACTTTTGCCTTTTAATCAAGGGTGATCATCCGTTGATGTAATTAAGGGTTCATGACCAGTTCACAGCCCGGAATGTAAAAGATCTCGGAATCTCTGGAATAAAATTCACCTCGCGGTGCTTTCTCGTATATACTTTATGATTGCTTATGATTGTCTATGAATGTCTCTATACTCAGAATTCCCCCAGAATAATGAAACACAGGAAAAATACTGCTAACGAGCAGCGATCGATTTTTTTAGTTCTAACATTGGGTAAGCTACATGGTACTTCTATTTTTTAATTTAAATATATAAAAGAATATGATAAATAGTAAGAAAAAAGAATATACATATATATATATATGATTAATTTTTTCAAGTATAAGCATATTCAAATAAGTTATTAATTATCATTTATCAAAGCCAATCCACATATAAAGTCATAAACCAAATGTTATAATTATTACGTCAACAACTTTCTAAGCAAACCATTTTAATTTTTTTTAATCAAACCAATTCCACAGGTTAAGAGTATTAAGTACAATATAGATGTCATATATATAAAGAGTGATTTTTGAAAACCCTATTTTGAAACCCTTTTTCTTTTAAGTTTAATTTTAAAGATTTTTTAGCGTGTGAATTTCACACCAACTATAACAAAGGATCGCCACCATTTTAAGTCAAAGTAAGTAAAGAAAGATTTAATTTTAACTCTACATTTTCAGTTTTTTTTTTTTTAATAATATGAGTTCTACACCATTTTTAACAAACAAAAGTAAAATAAATAAATAAATGTTTTTCTCTTAAAAAAAAAAAACAAAAAAATACACTATAGCATATGCTACAAACGCTACACGCTATGTAACTGTAGCGTACGCTACGGCCCCTGTAGTATACGCTACAAGGGATTTACACTATTTAGCTACACTACGTAGCGCTATGACTACGCTACGGGTGCTATTTGAAACATTGGTTCAAAGGAGTCGATTGTTGAATCTAACGAGCACCACAGAAGGTAATAACTGGATTGCCCGTATTCAACCAAGAAAAATAGAATTCAAATAGGTCTCAAAAGCTATTGTAGATAATATAACACAAAGAAGAGAAAGACCAAAGCAGACCTCAATGAAACCAATTCCCTTCTTTGCACTTCCTTCCACAACGCGCAACCCATGAGTCTGTAAAAGAAAACATTAACTTAGAAAGTTACTACATTGTTTGTGGCTCTCATGTAGCAAATTAGTGTTAAATAGATCTCTCTAAGAACTTGGCATTACGTCCATGACAGATGTGCAACTTTAACAAGCTTTGCCACAACTCACTCTTTGCTTCGTATTTCTCTGCTATGCTCACAAAATATCGAGGTTCATTTGTTACAAAAAATAAAAATAAAAATAAATAGAAGGAAATGAAAAAAGTGAACAAAACAAACAAAGATCTAAGGGTAAGAGAATGATCACTAAGTTGCCTTAAGAAACCTTACATCAAGAAATTGAAAGCACGCAATTGGCAATTGCAAACATTCAAAAGTAATGAGAGAGCTACATAGAAAAAGAGGAATTATAATGGTGCATGGCCTGCATCTTTGCATAGTATTCTAATGAGTGGTGGCCAAGGTCTGGAATCCAGATCCATTATGTTTCACGGGGTATGTACTAGGCCTTAAAAAACTCCTTGATAGGACAATCTTAAGTTCTTAACCTTTCAATTTTTGGTCTACGATAGATGGTTAAGAAGAAAATTACAATAATGATCTAACTTCAGCTGAAAAATATCCTAATATTGTCCATTGGGATTTACTAATCTGAGAGATTTGGGGCATTCTCCATCCACAGTGGGATTGACAGTCCAATTATTTATAGATTATTAACCCATTGGGTCCACTTTTTAGAACTGAAAACCATGCATATGGTGCAAAGCTGCAAGGCATATATCATATTACTCCTCATAGATGTCATTTGACTCAAAGCTCCTTTAAAGCAGCAATATTTTGCAGTAAGAACTGAGAATGGGGGAGGACTATCAAGACGAGTAGGTGAGCAGCTGCAAGGAAACTAAGAAAATTAAGATAGCATTATTTATGGAGAAAGGTAACTAAACTATCTAGTTGGATGGATCCTCTGCAGACAAGTTGAGATGATGACTTCCTAGTACAAACAGGCTAAAATTAACACATGCTAGGCCCTATGGTGGGCTTTGGGCCTACATCACTTCCGACATCAACAGGTCTAAGCACCTCAATATAGTTCGGTTCTCCATCTGCCTATTCCAAGAGTCCTTAGGAGATTCTTGCAAGGATATCTTGGCTACTATGAGTGGGTATTTTTTGTCAACAAACCTATTTGGTTATCATTTCCATGTGGCATTAATGGTAAAATCAGGTAACTCATACAATATCTCCAATTCAGATCCATTGCTTTGGTAGATGGAATTTAACATCTAAGGCCCAATTAAGCCATCTCATCCCCTTTTTACCATCTTAATCCATTTATTTTTTGAAAAAAGATATGAAATTAAGATTTAACTTTGAGAAAATAAGAAATTGGGAATGGCCCTTATCGTCAGAGGAAAAGAAAAACACTACAAAGGTAACTGAAACTTTTTTTAAGGAA
This sequence comes from Liriodendron chinense, assembly GCA_003013855.2. Lineage (NCBI taxonomy): Eukaryota > Viridiplantae > Streptophyta > Magnoliopsida > Magnoliales > Magnoliaceae > Liriodendron > Liriodendron chinense. The sequence continues at coordinate 850,989 of PVNU02000026.1, read as the reverse complement.
AGGTAAAGAATCTGAATCTACTTTAGTCAAAACCAACATTATTTTGCAATCTATAGTATCACCATTTTCAGAAATGAAACATAAGTAACATGAAACACAGGGAGAGAAAATAAGATACTGTTGTTATCAATCAAAAGGCAAAAGGGAGAGATCGCAACAAAGATTTCCTCAAGAAATGAAGCAATTGAGCATTTAATTCAGATACACCATCAAATAGACTTACAAAAATTGAAATTGACGTGGAATAGTTAAATTGTGATATCCTTCCTTATCATTCATAGTTGGGGTGTGGGCCTGAAATTGAAATTACATTACATTCAGGTAGAACTAGGAAGTTAGCATAGATGCAGTTTGAGGGTTACTTGCTTGTTAAGAACACGAGCACGATCGTTATTAATATGAGACATTTCCTTCTCGATGAAACAGAATGCTTGTGGATAGAAATGATGGCTAAATTACATGCATGCTAAATGAAAAGGGGGAAAACACCTTAAAAGCAAACACACATCAGGACCAATGGCATTTTGGAGTCAGAAGTAAACCCATTCACTGAAATGGCAAAAGAAAAGGCTGCATTGATTGTCGCCCATGATCTTGCAACACAATTTAAAAAAATAAAAAATAAATAAAGATAGTGGAGATAGGAAAATGGTGAATTGGGAAACTTGCATGAGAAGCTTGACACGGTCGAGGGGAGCGGTGATGGTATTAGCAATAGCACCAGTGATGGCGGCAGTGTCGAAGAGGGCGACGTCCCTGGGGATGAAAGTGAGAAGAGCAAGGGGATGCTTGAGAAGCTTTTGGAGAGACGATGGAGGGAAGTCCTCTGTTTCATCTCTCTTCTCAACAAAAAGAGAAGCGAAGGGGAATATCCTATCTATCCTTTTGCCAACAGCAGAATTTGTTTCTTGCTCTGCTGAAACAACAAAGGCAGGGATGGGATGCAGGGCTGTAAATGGGTCAAGGGACCCGATGGGTACCAGACCCAACCCATTTAGACCCGACCCGTTTGTTAACTGGGTCCAGGAATAGACCCAGTTGCTAAATGGGTCTGGATCTGGTTTCCTTTATATTAGGCCCAACCCAACCCGACCTGAACCCATTTAGTAAATGTGCGGGGTCTATGTTGAAAGGAACCCATCTAGGCCCGGATTCGTCTAAACCCAAATTTTAACCTAGCAAAAATGCTTGCGTACCAAATTCAGAGCTAGACCCATTAGACCTGACATGTTTATAAATGGGGCTGGGTGGATCTCCCTCTACCAGACCCAAACCCATCTATAAATGAGTCTGATGGAGTTGACTCAGACTCGACCCAGACCCGCCCATTTAGTAAAAGGGTCTGGATCTAAAATTTGGACCCAGACCCATTTTGTAAATGATTGGGTCTGGTTTTGGCCAAACTGACCCCAGATCTGACCATTTACAGCCCTAATGGGATGCCACACCAAGACGGGGCTAGTGACCCAAACAATAGCCAGCAAGATGGTGTCAAAGCTCAATGGGCCCCACCATGATGTATGTGTTTTATCCATGTCGTCCATCTATTTTCTCCAGCTCATTTAAGGCATGAGCCAAAAAATGAGGCAGATCCAAATCTCAGGTGGACCACACCATGTGAAAAATGTGGACTGAGAGGGATGACTGTGAGGGCGGAGTCGCAGCATGGGGGGCCGGTGGGGGGTGGTTTTTTGGTTGAGAGAGGGAGATGAGATGAGAATGAGATGAGGGGGCTGGGGCTGGGGCTGGGCAATGTTGTCGAATCACATATGCCATCGTATGCGACTAGCATATGCTGTTCGCATATGCCATCGCATTCTCGCATATGCGATCGCATATTTGCGTTGGCTTTTTTTTATTTTGAAAATATGTTTAAAAAAAGAGAGATAAAAAATAAAATATAAAAAAAATGGAAAAAATATATATAAAAAGAAAAGGAAAAACTATACCTAATTACTACAAGTAATTAGCTTGAGTTCTTTTACCTATTTCATTGTAGTTTAAGACTATTAAACCATCTATAAAATAAGTTATATGTTTAATTACTTGTATTATATTTACATAAAATTTAACAAAACAAACAACATGTTACATTAAGAGAGTTAATTATTAAAAACATCAAACATAAATTTTTTATTGATAAATGATAACTTGATAACTTAAACAACTTATAAGTTACAAGTTACAACTTAATTTAAAAATACAATTTACATTTACAAAAAAAAAAAAAACACAACTTGCAACTTGCAAAGTATGCCATCGCATACTTATCGCACAAAAAAGTATGCCATCGCATACTATCTTGCATCTAAAAAAATGGCATATGCGATCGCATATTCACACATGACAACCATGGGGCAGGATGAGTTTCTTAAGAGAAAGCGGGGTCACGAAAGAGGGTTTTTTGCTTTTTTAGTTTTTTACATTTAAAAAAATTAAAATTTAAATATTTATTAACTGAGCGGTCCGGTTCCAGGGTTCGGTTTTGTGGTTCGGTTCCACAATTCGACTCTAAAGAACCTCAAACCGAGAACCGAACTAACCGGTTCTTTGATTTTCAAAACCGAAACTAGTGCGCTTCAAAATCAGACCAAACCGTGCAATTTGGTCAATTCCAGTTTGGTTTACTAGTTCCACCGGTTCCATGTGCACCCCTAATTCTAAACAAGTTTATTCATTTTGGTTGGTTCTTGGGTTGCAAGGTGGAAGGAGCAATTGAGTCATCTATATAGATATAAATATTGGTATCGTATCGACCAATACGCCTGTATCGTATTTGTATCAACCCAAGTTGATATGTGATACAGGGTTGTATTAGTTCGATATGGAAAAAAAATGACCCGTTTCGGTTGATACGGGGCCAATACGCTCATAAAAGCTTAATTTTGATTTATTTTTTTCAAAGCTTCATGTCTTCGCTTCTTTTTTCATTTAAATCATGAAAGAAGCTTAAAAACTCATTTTAGGCTAGATCTAGACCTATTTTGGGATCAAGACAAATGATTTGATTGGGATTCGACAAATCGAAGCGAAGTGGACCATTATGGGAAAAATTGAAAAAAAGGGTAAACTTTCACATTCTTTTTTATATTTTCATCTCTTTTTTTTTGTATTTCCAATGTAATGGGCGATTGTTCCCCAAATCATGTTTGATTTGTGTTCAATTAGGGTCCATTTAGTTGACCTCCAACAAGTCAAATCAACAGACAACATTCGCATCAAAGAATGGTCCCATGCACCATTGAATCCATGGTCAAAACACACACACACACACACACACACACACACACACACACACACACACACACAAAAGATAGATTCACGAATTCCATTTTTTCCTATTTTTCTAATATTTTTTCATATATTTTTGCTTCAAAAAAAAATATATGACCGATACGTGCTGATACGGCCCTAATTCCGATACCCGATGCTATATCGTATCATTTTTCCGTGGGGCTGATACCGTCATTCAAAACTATGGCTATCTAAGGCTTCCCTTAGGAGCCAAATCTAGTCCCACCCATGGAGATTTGAGAGAAGATTTACTTTGTGTAAAAAGATAAATTCCTTGTTTTGAGGCCGCAATAATCAAATTATCAGAGCTACATTGTTCAATCTTCTAGCTTATTATCATTTCTTTTCCTCTTCCTAATAATGGTGGTGAGATTTCTATAAGAGCGGAAGGCTTTATGTAGGAGTGGAAAAAGGGTGTCACTTCAAAATTGGGAAGGGGGAAAGGGTGTTGTTTGGGGAGGATGAGTTGGTTGGGAGAACTCCTATAGCGTTGAAATCATTAAGGTTGTAATCATGTGGCTTCTTACAAACTTTCCTTTGTGAGAGTGCCATGGAACTTAGAGGTTGCAAGGATGGTGATTTCATAAGTTTGATGGGAGTTTTAGGAGAAGTCTTAACTCTACAAGGGGGAACAATTTTCGGATTTGAAAAATAGAATACGTTTGGTTCTAAGTCTTTTTTATTCTCTCATGAAGGTAGGTAGGGGCACAGGCCTTTCACAGAAATTGGTAAGTTGTTCTGATGGATTCTCCCTTATTATTTTGCTATGGGGATTTTAGTAAAGCTGTAGACGAATGCCCAAATCATCTCCGTGGAAACTGTTAGAAGTTGGGCACTGAGCATTCACAAGTTGTGGTGCTGGTTTCTTCCCTTCCCATGTTGCTGGGAGATCTAAGAAGACGAGTGCCTGAATCTACTTTCTTCTTCTTCTTCTTCTTCTTCTTCTTAACAAAATAAAGCCTTCTTTTGTTTTTAAAAATGTTTTGTGGTACAAGCAGCAATCATTTTATATTCTTATCCACGATTCATATTGTGGTACAAGCAACAAAATAAATGCATGTATGTATTTATATGTATGTATGTATAGTGTTTGTCTACGTGTGTGTAGTGTAATTAGTCTAAGGGGGTGTTTGGCAACTCTATTTTGTAGAGCTTATTGGCTTATTTCTAAAAAGATTTAAGCATTCAGGCTATTTGGTAAACATCTAATTAGAAAGCTTTTTTCATTTAGAAAGCGGCAAATAAGCTTCAATTTAATAAGTGGAGGGTGAGTTGCTTTTTCAAAAAGCTCTTATTGGTAGAGGTTGGGGTTTAGTAATTTTTTTTCAAAATGCCAAAAATACCCTCTTCTATCCGAATTTCAAAATACCAAAAATGCCTTTTCATCTCCCTTGTCTCCTCTCGTTATTTTTGTCCCTAGGTATGTGTGTGTGTTGTGGCCCCAACCTAATGGACGGTCAACATCAAAGATGGGACCCACATGATAGATGGTAGACATTGAAGGTGGGACCACATGATGGAAGGTTGACCTCAAAGGTAGGCTCACATGATGAACAACCCATATCAAAGATTGGGCCCCACATGAAGAATAGTCCACATCAAGATAGGCCTACATAATGCACAGTTTGCATGAAAGTTGGGACCCACATGATGGACATCCCACATCAAAGTGTGATCTAACATGATGGACCATTCACATCAAGTGGGCCCCACCTGATGGACGGTCCACATCAAAGGCGGGACTCACATGATAGATGGTGGACACCAAAGGTGGGCCCGCATGATAAATGACCCATATTGAAGGTGGGCCCCACATGATGAATGGTCCACATCAAAGGTGGGCCCCACATGATGGGTTTTCCACATCAAAATATCACTTGATGTGAATGGTCCATAGACTCCACACCAAAGGTGGGCTCACATGATAAATGAGCCATATTGAAGGTGGGCCCCACATAATGAATGGTCCACATCAAAGGTGGGCCCCACATGATGGATGACCTACATCAAAGTATGGCGTCACAGGATCAACGACTTTCAAGCTACCATACAATGAATGGTCCACATCAAGGTGGGCCTACATAATGGACAGAGTGGGCTTCATATGATGGATGGCCCACATTAAAGTGTGGACCCTCGTGATGGACGGTCCACATCCAAGGTCTCTCATGATGGATGGCCCATATCCAAAGTGGCTCACATGATGGATGATCCACATATAAGGTGCGCCCCACACGATGGATGATGGATATCAAAAGTGGGCCCCACATTATGGGCAATCCACTTTGAAGGTAGGGCCCACATGATGGACACATCAAATGTGGACTCCACGTGATGGGTGACATTGATGGGCCCACATAAACGACAATTAGCATTGATGGTGTGCCACACATGATGGATGACCTACATCAAGGTGGGCCCATAATGATGAATTGTCCACATCCAATACGAGCCGTGCATGATGAACAACCCACTTTAAAGGTTTGACTCACTCAATGAAAGGTCCACATCAGAGGTGGGCTCCATACGATGGACGATTCACATCGAATGTCCTACATAATGGATGACCCAAATGTCTTAAAACATGAAGATTGTAGCCATCCATTCTTTTGCCATTTTGAGCACGGTCTATCTATGGTGAGATCTGCTAAAATAACCATTTGGATTGCTCTTATACTAGAGTTTGTATAATCTTTAAAAATGACATCAACTACCCCTAAAAAAGATCTTATTAGAACATTTTGCCAAATATGCTTATTTCAAATAAGAGCTTTTTTCAGTTTTGAAAAAGTAATTTTTCCAAATGAGCTTGTTTAAAACAAAAGCAAGAACATAAAGAGCTTATTAGAATAGCTCTTATTTAAAAAGCCCTAACTGAATTAAAGTAGAGATGCCAAATAAGCCCTACAATGCTCAATACGTAAGTTTTGTTGTGTGAGAACTGTTTTTGGGTCATTTTTTACTTGATTTGAGGTACGAGGTTTCATTTGTCCTTACAAAATAGAACATTCATCAAAAGAAGCAAAACACTCTGAGAAGTCATAATACAGGCTCTGTATTGTCATTTTGTTTACCTTTTAGCAAATCATAGAATGATTGCAGTTCAGTTGGACATTGGCTGTATTATACGGCTGTCAATGGGCCAACCTCAAGAGGACCCAACCCACAATCCAACATGACCCAAATTCCAACCCGAGGTGCCCAGCCTGACCCAACCCAATCTCTCTATACTCGACCCGACCCGACCCCTTCCCAACCCTGATACGTGTGATTGTTCCCAACCTGACCTGAATTGCTTAGCATAAACCCAACCCGTTCAAATTGGGTTGGTGTTTTTCAACAGGAAACCTTGGGTCAGTCGGGTTCAGGTTGACCTGAACACAAATTGCAGCACTAGTTTATATTAAGGGTGCCTGGACCAAAGTTGCAGCCCTAGTTCATATTAAGGGTGAGATTGGAGGCATGGCCAACTTTTGTAATTGCTATTGGAAAGTGGCAATAACCAAATTGCAAGTTCATGGCCTTAAGCATTCATACTTAGGGCCCAGTCTCCAAATCGCAATTGCATCAATTTCAAGTTGGTCTCGAAAGGAATGTAACTGCACTTTGGGGGCTACTTGGACATAAGGAATATTAGGAAAAATCATCAATTTCATTATTTACTGATTAAACAGAATGTTTGTGATTCAATTAACTTGTGCACAACTGCATCCAAACGTAGTGTAAGGATTGAGAGAGTTATAGATTTTGATTTGATATTATTGTTTCTTAACAGATTCTGTTCTTGAAAGAATTATTGGTATTAGAGCCATCTTTCCTTAGAGACCTATAGATTGACCTTTGTTGAAATCTTTCCAGATTGTTCCACCTAGGTTTAGCTCATTATGTGAAAATGTGAGTCTCAGCTAAAGGATCTAGAGCTTAGCATTTTTGACAAATTCACACTGCTCCCTGCCAATTCATAGTCTTTCCATGACAAGATCATGCTTCCGGATCCACAAATTCAGAGCTTCTTCTCAACTTATCCATGGGTTAGTGTACGCATGTTCAAAAGTTTCAACATTCTGGTATCTGTTTCGATAGATCATGTTTAACAATTGAACCGACCAGGAAATATGGAGAGTTCAACTCGGTTATGTTATCTAAAAACTTGATGACTTGGACAAGTTCTTGAAATTTGGTTAAAAGCTCATTTTTCATGTAAGCGACTACAGACGCGACTACTGCAGGTACGCTGCCCGTCCCCGGCACCATATGGTATTGGAACGGAAACACGTCTTGAATGGTGAGGGAACACATCTCACATCTGGAGGGAAAAAAAAAAAGGAGAAGTGGGGAAATAAATATCTGAAAGAGGAGAGATTTCAATGCTTAAAACTTGCCTTTTGGAGCCAACATGAAATATCTTTTCTGTTGGTAGGAAATGGTAAAACTCTTGAGTAATATCAAGAGGAACTGATATTGGAAGAGAGGAAACATTGTACTATGAGAATTCTCCGAGGAAAAGGAAAGTATCTTAAAGGAGTTTACTTATTGTTGGGGAAGATATCCATAGGTCTAGAGGTGAGGGAAGAGAAATCCTTATGGATTTTTTTTTTTTTTTTTTTTAATCAAACAAGGGTTTATCTGTTCGGAGCTCACTTGGATTATACATCTGTGTTTTCAACGTAATAGATGGAAGCAAGGGTTTATGGTGCATGGGTGATAGATAGTTGTAATACGCTTTCCACCCAAAATGTAATTTATTCGGTGTATCATTCACTGGTGCCCCTTATTGTGAGAACCAACAAAAATCGGATACGTGGTACTACAGCCAATGATCTGGACTGTTCATCCGAATAGGTCCACTGTGGATCAGGTATGGTAAGAAGATCTTAGTAACAGGGAAGTTCTGGACATTCTGATTGTTTCCACAAATGGGGTATAGAAATGAAATCGACAATGGTACCCAATGGACGCAACCCGATTTAATGGCTCTGAGTCCAACTTTTTGGATTAAGAAATCAGGTCAGGTTTGGTCTCATCTTTTTGGACCCTATTAAGGTTTATGTGTGGCCAAGTCCTGGTCCGGTCCATCAACTTATTCCCGGTTAAAATCAGGCTGGGTCAACTTGTTACTGGTTAAAATCAGTTTGGGTCTGAGTCGTGTGTATTTGTATATCTGGCCATCCGTTGTTTAGGTAGACCACATGATTGGAAACACAGTACAGGAAAAAGCCCACCCTCAATTCATTGGATGTGTAATCTCATTTTAGCAGGTCTAAAGGCAAAAATCAAATGGGCCACACCAATGAAACAATTGAGAGAGACATCCACCCTTAATTTTTATAGGGCCCATTATGATGAGCATGTGAAATCCACACCAACCATTAGATGTCACAACAATAGCTAGGCCTTACGCCCAAAAAATAGGCCATATTTGATCAAGTGGGCTACACCAAGGAAACGATTTAGAGGCTTAGCTTTTCCGGTTCACCTTTTCCAATCGTGCGGTCCACCTAAACCACAAATGGGGCTAATTTTTGGATTCTTGGATCTAACATGGGGTGATGCACCTAACGGTTAGGTGGATTTCAGACTAACACTATAGTGGTCCAACCATTAGATGTGTAATTCCATCTTGGGGCAGGGCTAAAAAACCATTTTGACCTAACACAAGGGAAACAATTGGAAGAGAGACGAACGCATGATGATTATACAAAATCTACTCCATCCATTAGATGCCACACCAAAACCTACTCATGGGGCTCAAAAAGCAGGCCTATACATGATTCAAGTGGGACACACCAAGGGAAATAATTTGAAAGGCGAGCTTTTCACTATACATTGTTTCCAATCATGTGGTCCACCTGAACCACAGACAGGACTGATTTTTTGTTTTTGGGTCTAACATGGGGTGTCGCACCTGATGGTCAGGGTGGATTTCAAAATAACACCACAATGGGCCCACCCAATCTACCCATGCTTTTTTAAACTGACTTGAAATGATTCCTCTATCAAAGTATTAATTAATACTTAAATTAGGGATTAGGGCTCTCAATGGAGCGGGTCAGATCCGAGATCCGATTCGCTCCGAATCCGTTTAATGCGGATTTGGATCTTAAAACAGGTCCGATTAGTTAAATGGACCGGATATGGATCTTAAAATAGGTCTGATTACTTAAATGGACCGGATATGGATTCACAGGTACATATCCGAGTTTGATCCGAATCTGATTAACATCCGACTCATTGTCACCTTAGTGTATATGTTATATTCATGCTGACCATCCGTTTTACAAATTATTTTAGGCCATGTCAACCATACGATAGTAAATAGTAGGATTTGCATCATTTTTCTACTAAATTAAATGTATTATATTATATATTTTATATCATATATTTTTTTAAATTTGTAATGGGGTGGATTCGGACCTAGATACGACCCGGATCTGATGGTTATATGGATTTTGGATCGGAAATGGATCTAACAAGTTATAAATGGATCAGATATGGATATCACATTTTGGATCCTAGTGGGATCCGAATCCGATCCGAATCCATCTACAGATATACGGACTTGGAGCCGGATCCAACTGGATCCGATCCAGATCCGACCCATTGAGAGCCCTATTAGGGAACTAGTTCGAAGTCCGACTAGTGTGATCTTTGAGAGAGAAAAACTATCCTGCCGAGAAAGGGTCGGTGGTTCCGCTGGGCTCCATCATGATATGCTTTTGAAATGCACTCCAAACCATCAAGTGTGTGACTCCATCTTAGATGAAGAGCTAAAAAATGAGGCGAATCTATGATTCGGGTGGGCCACACCAAATGCCACGCCTTATTTTTTATGGGGCTCATTGTGATGCCGTATGTGAAATCTACTTCAATTATTTAATGCATCTTCCCACATTAGGCCCAAGGACAAAAAATCAAGTTAGACCGTTATTCAAGTGAGCCACACCAAAGGAAACAGCTAGGAGAGAAATCCTCCCTTATGTTTCTGCAGGGCTCACCTGGTGTATGAAATTCACTCCAACTATTAGACTCCACATCAGGAGTTAGTCCTAGGGTCCAAAAAATTAGGCCCATCTAAGGGAACAGTTTGGAGTGCAGGCGTTGCCCCTTCAATCATGTGGTCCACCTGAATCACAGATTGGTTTGATTTCTGGGCCATAGGCTTAACGTGGGGTCACACACCTGATGGTTGCAGTGGATATAAAAAACAAATCACACTAGGGCCCACTCTAGCCACCCAACCTATTGCTTGCTCTCGTGCGCACAAACAAACTATGAGGCCCACCTCATGGGAGATTCCCATGAGTAGGGGTGTCAATGGGCTGGGTTAGCCTGTCGTTACACTAAGGCCCACTCTAGCCACCCAACCTATTGCTTGCATGGTCTGCCATCTCTCTCTCTCTCACAGACACAATTGAAAACAGTGTAAGGGTAATATTTACCCTCCAAACCTTTTTCCCTTGGTATGGCCCACCTGGACCATGGATGGGCCTGATTTTTTGTTCCCATGCTAAAGTTTTAATGTGGCATCTAATTGTTTGATTAGATGGAAAGTAAAGATTATAGTGGGCCCTAAGAAGTTTTTAATGGTCAGCATTCAATCACCACCGTATCCTGTAGCATCTGGCTTATTTTTTGTTCAATGCCATAAAATGAACTGCAAAAATGGATGGACGAACTGGATATATAACACATACATCAAGGTGGGCCACGATAGAGTGTTTCAAGTAGGCATGGATGGAGATATTTTCCATTCCGTAAGTACCCACGACGTTAACCTCTTTTAAGGGGCATGCTTCAAGGATCACGGTGAACACCACTTCAATGGTCCACCCGAATCAGCGATAAGGCTGATTTTTGAACCCTACTATTAGGGATATGACTGATTTTTAAACCCTACGTTTAAAAGAGAGTAACTTACCTACTCATCGGAGTAGATTTCCTCTAAACATCTAGGTGAGGACTATTTCAATAGTCCACGCTATAAGCCAGTAGATATTGTCTACTGCTGACCGTGGGCAGGAGGCTACGACTATATATATAGAGAGAGAGAGGGAGAGGAATGCTCTCATGGAACCAAGAACTTGTGAGAGATTTTGAGGACTCATCACACGTGATGTGTCCCCAATTCAGAGCGGTACATGTGATGCAGCACCCCGAAAAACCCTTAGGGCCCAATTTTTAACCTGATCCAGAACTCTTGTGGGCCATAGAAGAGTGTGAGAGGCAAATCAAGAGAGAAAACTGTTTCCTTTTTCTATAGCCCACCAGATTTGTGAACCAGGTTGAAAGTTGGGCCTTGGAGGTTTTCCGGGGTGCTGCATCACATGGACGGCTCAGATTTTGGGGAAACATCACGTGTAATGAGTCCTCACAAATCTCTCACGAGTTCTTGTGAGAGATGGTCATAGGTGAGCATTCCTCCATGCCAGTAGCCAATCTGCTCCAACTTGGGAGGCCATAGAAGGAGGGAAATTGAGAGGGTACATCTGCCCTTTGATTCTCGCATGGCCAAAAGTGGAATTGAGCCCGTCCAGAGTCTTCATCTGCAAGGATGAGGGCCTGGACACCATGACGTTTACAAGAAATACACCCTGTCCATCCATCTTTCTAGCTCTGGCTAACGTAATGAGGTGGGCTCAAATATAAGGCAGATCAAAACTGAAGTGAACAGCGGCAATTGAATGGCCAATGTTGAAGCCTTCCTAAAGCCCACTGTGCTTATTATATACTATCCAAATCCGTTTAGCTACTGCCCCAACACCATCCAGCTAGCTGGTGGTCCACCTGAAATTTAGATCTGCCTCATTTTTGGGCTCAAGCCCTAAAATTAGCTGGCAAAATGGTTGGACAGTGTGGATAAAACACATACATCATGGTGGGCCCCATAGCTTTGACAGCAGCTAGCCAGGCTAGTGTCTAGGTCACTAGCCAAACCGCGTCCCATCCAAACTGGTCATAAGGTCATTCCTACGGAATGAACAGAAAGCACAAATATTAACCTAATCCAAAACTTATGTGAGCCCAGGACTGGATCATGTATGTTCAATGTGGCTCAATACCAACTATTACAAAGCCATGTAGCCAACTTGAGTTTTGAATCTGCATCATTTTTGGGACCACCTCCTAAAATCATCCGTACATGAAGCTAGAGGCGGGCTGGATTATTAAGAAACATCGTGGTGGGCCCCATGAATGTTTCAACGGTGGGTGTTAAATAGGCATTGTTTCAAGCAATGTGGCCCAATTGAGTTTTTGGATGTCTTATTTTTTACGCCCACCCCTTAAAATGAGCCTGTTTAAATGGTAGACTGAATAGATTTCTCAAAAACATTAGTCCCCGTAGCTTTTTCATGGGCCATTCTGAGAGAGTGGCTCTATTTCAAGTGGTGTGGCCCACTTGAGTTTTGAATCTGTACTATTTCTGGGCCCATCTCCTAAAATGATCCGCATAAACTGGTGGACGGTGGATTATCACAAACATATCACAGGTCTTTCAATGGTGGGTTTCAATACACACTATTTACTTACGTATGACATGCATGCATGCATTAGTATGACACAACCCTGTGGGGCCCACGTGATGTATGTGTTCTATCCATGTCATCCGTCCCTTTTGGTAACTCATTTTAGAGCATGACACACGTGAGACAATTCTGTGGGGCCTCATGATGTATGTGTTTTATCCACACCATCCATCCGTTTTGATAGCTCATTTTAGGACATGGGCCATAAAATGAGGGTGATCCTAAGTTTAAGTTTACCACACCACGGTAAACAGTGGGGTAATGACACCACTGTTAAAACCGCGCAGGGTGATGTTTTTAAGAATCTACCCCTACCATCCGTTTTGCCGGCTTATGTTAGTGCTGAGCCAAAAAATGAATAGATCCAAAGCTCAACTGGGCCACAAGGTGAGAAATAATGGGGAGGGAAATGCCTACCACATATACCTACCCAGAGTCCACCATACTGTTTATCTGCCATACAAACAGATCATAAGGTCATTCCCACTAGGATTAACTATTCAGTACCCTAATCCAAAACTATTGTGGACTTATGGCTGCCCCATGAATGTTTCATGGGTGTTTGCTCAATACCAGCCGTTTCATGTAGTGGCGCCCACTTGAGCGTTGTATCTGCTTGATATTGGAGCTCACCCTCTAAAATTTCGTGGCTAAAATGTTGGATGGGTTGGATTTATCATAAACATTATAGCGGCTTACATCCTTTTCAACCAAAGAGTTCAATGGTCATGTCTAATACCAACTGTTGATAAAATAGTAATGACGAAAACCGAAAACAAACAAAACAAAAAAGTCAAATTGGGTTCGAAGCAATTATTAGATACACTTTTATTAAAGTGTTATTCACCCCCCTCGTAGACATGAGACCGGTGTCAGGTTCTTAGAAAACTACTTCTAGCATATAACAAGCCTTAATGGTTCTGCGTGCAGTAATCACGAAGATACCAAAGGTCCACAACAGAAACTCAGCACATAGTTGCAACTCTAAGTCACTCTGTATTTTGTGAAAATAGAGTACTCACTTTGAGTGCTTAAAGAGGAAAAAAGTGAGAATATGAATAGAGGATTTCTATATCTGAAAAGAGGAGTGCAACTTATGTTTTAATCCTCGATTTATACTCAGTTTTATAGAGAATGAAGGACTATGCATTTTTTCAAAGAGCCGGTTTTTAAAAGATAGATTCGAAATCGTTCAAAACAATTACATCTTTTATGAAGAGATGTGACTTAACTTAAATTAGCAAAACTAACCATGTCACACGACCAAAAATTACAATGGTCAATTTCTACCAACTAATTGGTTTAATGGCCTGTTTCTATTGGCCAATTGGCACAACGATCAGTTTTTACTAGTTGATTGACGCAACTGTCAAATTCTATCGGCCGAAACTCCATAACGTTCAAAATCTATCAGCCGAACTTCGCAACGATTGATGTATGTCGGCTGATCAGTGTAACAACCACTTTTTGCTAGCCTATTTCAATCGTTCGATCATATAAACAACCGATCTTGTGATGGACATATTCGCTATAGTCGATTCTGCAATAGCTTATATTAGTCACATCGGATTATGTTGGTTTGTGGTAGGTCACATGGGAGCACCACTGACTACACGATAAACACGTGCAAAGTACAAAGTGCGCCACTAGCGCCTCTATACCCACACTGCCTTTCAACCCATTGCCCATACCGCACTTGCGTGTGCGCCAGCTCTGCACTGGAACACACAAACTAGCCTTCTACTCTCTCCAATATCCAAATAAGAATATTAGAGAACTCAAAGCTTATAAACTCTGGCTCTTTCTCTCTAAGCAAAGTGGGGCTAAAGATTTTCAAAGAGCTTCAGTTTTTCAAACAAAATTTTCAACAAAAGATGAGATTCAAATATATTTGAATAAAACAAAAGAAAAAGTGCATGTGCAAGATTCCAATCATTCCTATTATGTTATTTAACCAATCCTAATGAGATAAAAACTCAACACCAAATGCATCCTTGTTTCTTGTCATGTGGCCCACTTGACTATTAAATTTGCCTCATTTTTATGCCACCTCTTAAACTTATTTAGCTAAAATGGTGGACAATTGGATTTCTCAATAACATCACAATGCCCCATGACTTTTTCAGCTAGAGAGTTTAATGATCATTGTTTAATATCTACTGTTTATGTTGTGTGGCTCGCTTAAGTATTGGATCTGTCTGATATTGGATCCACCCCCAAATTTTATGTGGCTAAAATGGTAGATGGGTTGTATTTAAAAAAAAAAAAATCAGGATGGGCTCCATGACTTTCTCAGCCAGAGAGCGCTCAATGGTCGACATTCTATAAGTATGGTTTCCTACCTTATGGGTTATGGCCCACTTGAGTGTTTGATCTACCTGATTCTTGGGCCCACCCAAAAATTATTTTGGCTCAAATGGTGGACAGGTTGGATTTCTCAAAATAATCATGGTGGGCTCTACGACTTTTTCAACAAAAGAACTCAATGGCATGCATGGACTGTTTCCTACCATGTGGCCCACGTGAGTGTTAGATCTGCTTAATTTTAGGCCCACACACTAAATTTATGTGGCTAAAATAGTCGACAGATTGGATTTTTCAAAAATATCCTAGTGGATCCCATGACCTTTTTAGATAACCTTGAATGGAAAGCAGAGAGAGTTCAACGGTCAGCATTCAATACCCCCATCATGTGCCCCACTTGAGTTTTGGGTCTACTTCTTTTTTTCTCCCACATCTCACATGAGCCGAAAAACAAATGGATGAGATGGATTTTTCAAAAACATCACTATGGGTCCCACTACTATTTCAACAGTGAGTGTCATGTGGCATCCAACACCTATTGGTATGTGCCATGTGGCCACTAGAGTTTTAGATTTGACTAACAATTTTTGTGGTAAAACTAGTGGAATGGATGGATTTGTTAGAAACATCAAGGTAGGCCCTGAGTATTTCAACAAGGAACATTTGATCCCCAGTTTTTCCTACGTTGGGGCTATAATGATGTATTATGTGCTTTATCCACGCCGAGCATCCATTTTGGGCATGAGGCAAAAAATGAGGTGGATCCAAAGTTCAAATGGACCACACCATAAGAAACAGTGGGCTAATGATGCCCACGGTTAAAACCTTGATAGGGCCCAATGTGACATTTATTTGCCATCCAACCTTTCTGGATGAAGCTAAACACGAATATCCGCTTGATAAAAAAACTTATATGCCCCTACCCTATTGTTCAGTCACCACCATTTTGTGTGGTCCATTAAGATGCCTTTATAATATCCACTCTGTCCATCTGATTCGTGAGCTGGTAGAAGGGTGGGATCCCAAAAACTAGGTAGATCCAATGCTCGAGTGGACCACCACATATGCAAAGTTATTGTGAACGTTTGCTTACAATCCTGTTATTTCTTATAATATGTTCCACCTGACTTTTTGGATATGGTTAATTTTTTAGCATCATATCCTTACATAAGCTCTCAAAAAAGGTGAATGGAGTGGATGTCATACGGATACTGGTAAACAAGCTCGTGCAAGCTAGGATGATGAGAAGGTGTGCAAAGCCACCTCCCCTAAATCTCCTTTGTAAGGGAGCGAAAATGTCATTTTCTTTATTTCTACCAACTTAGAGTCGCTTGACTTTATGAAGGGATAAATATTTAATTAGTTTTTCTTGCTTGGTCACCCGTGGGTTACGTGAAGCATGGCTAGTAATATAATACTGGAATTTTGCCAGATCCCCCTAAAATTCATTTAGATATCGCACACTATATGAGTAGAAGAGGGTGCCTAACACCTTCCTCTTACGTCACTAAGACCCTTAAACCCTTATTCATAATTGATAGTCGCAAGCTAACCGTAAGAGTCATTCACATGAGTTATTTGAACTGAGGAACCTCAATATTCTCTAACCCTTAAGTGATTTTACAATTTCCAGCCGGTCGTAGATTCCAAGTTTTTTTTAGCTAGTGGCGACACAAAAAGTTCAATGCCTCTCTTTACCTCTGAGTCAATACCACACCTTATCTATGCAGCATAACCAAATGAAGAAAAAGTCGATGGGCACTATGCTCTTATGTTGCAACGTTTACACCCACCAAGACCGTTCAAGTGGAGAAGTTGAATTGGAGCTTAACTTCGTTGGGCTTTAAAGCAAGGTAGTGATGGTGTATTAACAAGGCAAGTAAGTTAAATTATTATTAAGGTGGAAATTGTTAAAATAGTGAAATTAAAATCACTATGGATTTAACTCCCTCTTAAGCTCCTATAACTTATGTTATACATAACCAACCAAGGCTCGAGTGTTTATGGACCATCGAATGGGTATTTTTTTATATTCCATTCATGAAAATGAGGCTTTTAAGGTAAGTTTTATTGAGGAAAAGGTGAAGTTACAAATTTGAGAAAGGGTTCCTTTTACAGAAGTTAAGAAAGAGTTCGAGATGTATTTTCTTTTTAAAGATAGGGTTCAATGGTTCCAAGGCTTTTCCAAGAGGCAATCCAATGTTTTCTTCTCAAGGTTTTCAAAATAAAAAAAATTATTGTCAACATATATAATGGTAGAGAGTTTTCCTTTATAAGCTTAGATTCAAAAAGATTTTGGTGTGTTCGTGGGGAAGGTAGGTATTGTATACCTTGTTCTTTTTAATTTCTCCTTACTATAATAGACTATTTTCTTGTCGGATTGCTCATGGACGTAGCTCAAGTGATGAACCACATATATTTTGTGCTTTTGTATAGTTTGTAGTTGGCTTTTTCTTCATTATTATCATTTATTTATTGCACACGATTCTTGCATATTCCAAATGTCATTAAAATCAAATAATGCTTGATTTTGGTGTGAATTATTTCGACAGTAATTATGTAGTTTCAAATGTAAAACCATATATAAATATCTAACAGAAAACAATTGTGTGAACTTGAAGGTTTTAAAAAGCATTTTTACAATGCTCTCATTGGTGTAATTTATTAAAGCTTTTTTTACGGGGGTGATAATTTTACATATACAGTTAAAAATGATTCTCACATGATGGAGGGTGTGGATTTACATACATAAAACATGGTGGGCCACACAACTTGAGTGTTTTACATGATTCTATAACGCACAATAACAAATTTTGTTCTCAGCAATCTCTCATGTTGGCGAGTGTACCAAATGTCAATTTTGACATTTATCTCACGATAGTATCTGAAAAATCTTTATGAAGTATACAATATTCTCATAACATGCTTTCACCATCCATATTTACGAAAATGTTCCTCTAATTATACATATGCAAGATAAAAAGTCAATTTTACCTTTATGGAAGATTTTCGCGTAACCAGAAGCTCTGTCATTTACTCGCGCAGAGAGATATTATGCTTAAAAAAATTAAAAGTTATGTGGGCATTAACCTGTTGTGTATCTGAAAATTCAATCCGATCATTAATTGCATCACCTAATTCTACGCATATGTATAAAAAAAAGAGCATTGGCCATAATTTAAGCAAACTCGTCAGAAATGAATTTCAACGATGATGCGAAATTCGTTGGTATTTACTTGCTTTAGGGGAATTAGGGAATTCATAAGTATTCACAAATAACATATATAAGTACACAATAAACAAGGCGCAAAGAGAAAATTTTATTTTAAAGATTCTAGATTCTTTTACATTCCAGGTCGTGATCTGGTACATGCCCTTAATTATATCGAATAGCTAATAACCCTTAATTAAAAGGTAAAAATAATGTGTACATATGCATGATCAAAGATGAATCAATTAAAGTAAATAAGGGAGCATAAACGCAAATAAAACACACTACAAAGAACACAAAGATTTAACATGGAAACCCTTGCAGGAGAAAACCACGACACGAAGCGATAATGTTCTATTATGAATAGAAACTATATAATAAATGAAATATCTGAAAAAACCCGAATCAATGGGTAAGTGGGAAACTGTGTCTTTTGAAAATATCACACATACTAGTAGTCTCAATGATTGTTTTTGAAAGATAGGTTGACTGTTCCATCTTTGAAAAATGTCATAATGCCTATGTCCCATGTCATTTTGGTTTGGGACAAGATGACTGATTAGCTGCTAATAGTGCAATACAACTTTGTGGCCTATCTTTGGGACAAGCGACCTCGAAAACATTGTCTACGACTTTGAGCGTCTTATGTTATATCCGCGGATACCATTTCGAATGGGTATGATACTGACCAATCTCGAATGATGGTGTCTTTAGTATTCTGGGATCATTTATATAGTTTATTTCACTGTCATTGTATTGTAAAGTCCCCAGCAAATAAAGCAAGCTTTATCATTCTACGGAATTTCTGGGGATTACAAGGCTATGTGATCATAATTGTATAAGTAGTACATCTATAACGCAATCAGGTTAAAAGGTTAACAAGTAGGGATGTTGTTTGAGGCATTAAAGTTAACGATGTAACAGAGCAATGTACACGTGTATAGATGCTAAAGTAAGAATAATATACGTGGTGTTAAGAGAAGAGCATATGCATACATGGTGCAAGTAGTGTTGTCAAAATTATAAATCAAATTTATATGAATATGCATTAAAATGATTATATGATCATGTTGCTATGTTTGTAGAGTCTAAGTAAATTCTTGGATTACCAATCCACTCATAGATTGACTATAATCTACCATGAATATTTTATTGATCTTTAGTGATTTAGCTTAATTTTGGTATATCGAAATCCATGAACCATTTAAATTTAAAGAAAACTTCACCATTTAAAAGACGAACTTTTCAAGAATTGTTAAAAAGTCGCGATCTGTACTTGAAATGGAAAATCAAAATCTTTATTATTAGGAATTTGATTTTTTAGTATTTTTGATTGAATCCAAATGGGTGTACTTATTTATTTATATAAATAACTTAAAATAAACTGACATGCAGGCGCAGTGTAAGTGCAAATGCAGGCGCAGTCTTAATGCCATTGTAAGTGCAAGTGCAGTTGCAGTCTTAATGCAAAGGGTGCGAGGCTAGCGTATGACGCATTGCGTTCACGTGGATGATGCGCTATGGTCGCGAGGAAGCTACGCGAGACGCGTTGGGAGCGTGCAGAGGACACGCAAAGGCTGTGCAAGACGCACATGGAGCACGCGGATGACGCACCGCAATTGTGAAGGGGCTATTCATCCGACATTGGAGTTGAGATTCCGACGATCCGAGTTTGGATTCCAGTGAAGTACATTTTTTTTCTCTCTCTCTTTGATGGGGTGGGGTATTTATAGGCGAGAAGACCAGATTCGTCCGGTGTGCCGCATCATCTTCTATGCGTTGCAGCACGAGCTGTCTTCACAAAAATGACTATAACTTCTTCATTACAACTCCGATTGAGGTGATCTTATACTTGTTGGAAAGCTGTTTTGACGCTCTATCCGATGAACTTATAATTATCTCATTTAGATGCCAACTACCTCTCTAAAAGTGGGCTCAAAGTACTTGATGTTGTCAACAACATACAGTCTTTGGTAAATGGCTTGTATATCCCTCGTTATAACTCAGAATTAAGTGATCTTGAGCTTGTTGGAATCGTGACTTGATAAGCTTTCCAATTATGTATTACTTTCATCGAACAATATTTGTTTGCCTAGTCATCTCCTGACTTAAAAGTGAATTCTCTAGTGATTTCATTCTTGCACTTTTCAGGGTATATATATATCTTGGACTGATATGTTGGCAACGAATGATCTTGTGCTGACTTTATGAAAGAAAGATAAAATTCCTTGTACTTTATCAATCATAAGAGATGGGAAAGTCACGTGGAGTGAGATAAAGCCGGCATAACTATCTTTGCTATATAAACGATAAAATGCAGTTAGATGGACAGATTCATAATTGAGTTGAACAAATGTAATTTATGAATCGAGCATGTGTATGAATCACCGAACAATTGATCCCTAAGTAGATTACATGTATATTATTTTTTTAGGCCCAATAAGACCATACAATTGAAAACAGTGTACACAATGATGCCCACCCTCCAAACTGTTTCCTTTTGTGTAACCCACTTGAATCAAAGATTGTCTTGATTCTTGGGCCCTAGGTCGAAATGTTATTATGAAATCTAATGGTTGGAGTGGATTTCTTATAATCTTTACGGTGAGCCCTATAAAAAATTAACATTCTTTCAATTATTTCCTTTGGTGTGGCCCATCTGAATCATAGACTAGCTTGATTTTTTGGGCACGGGCCTAATTTAAGATTACACAACTAATGGGCGGAGTGGATTTCACGTGCATATCATGGCAGCCTTGCCAAAAAATAATAATGGCGTTCTTTTCGCAATTAACGCTTAATAAAATTTAACTTTGACATATGTGCTAGCATCATTCCGAAGAAATATAACTTTTCTCTTTTAAAATATAAAAAAAGGGAAGCACACCCCTAAATGCGCATGTGAAATTCGATCCAACCATTTGTTGTGTAATCTTATGCTAGACTCAAGGCCAACATAAGGCTAACCTGTGATTAATATGGGCTACACTAAAGGAGACTCAAGGCCAACAAGAGACTAACCTGTGATTAAGATGGGCCACACCAAAGGAAACATTGGAGAGAGATCTCCAATGTTGATTTTTTTTACAGGGAGTATCATAACAATTATAAGAAATCCACTCCACTTATTGGATTCCACAAAAATAATTAAGCAAAGGGACCAAAAAATAAGGAAAATCCATGATTTAGGTGGGCCACATCAAGAGAAACAATTTGGAGGGTTCCAATCGTATTACCCACCTAAATCACCAATGCTCATTTTTTCATACATATATCTAAAAGTAGGTTATGTGATCGTATTGAATTTTCAGAAACATAGCAATGTGGTCCCATCCCATGCACCGACATTTTATTGGCACTGCCATTGTGATGGGTGCCTATTTTATTGCGTTAGCATTGGAAGCGGAGGGGGAGTGCCTGCAAAAACCTTTGCAGGACTAAGTGGGGTCCACAATGGTGTCAATGAGAAATCCACATTGTCCATCCACTTTTTGAGACTATGTAAGGACATGAGCTCAAAATGAGGCATATCCAAAACTCAAGTGGGCCGCATCATGGGAAACAATGAGGAATGAACTTCAATAGTTGAAACATATGTGGGGCCACAAAAGTTTTGGATCAACTTAATATTTTTTGTGTTTGTAGATCATCCCAGTATGAATGACTTTATGAATGGTATGGACGCCATATAAACATCACAGTGGACCCTAGGGATGTATCAATGGTAGACATTTCCCTACCCATTTTTTAATGTTGTGCAATTTACTTGAATTTTGGATTTGCCTCATTTTTTGGCTCATATCCTAACATTGTTTGAAAAAATGGATGGACAAGACGAATTCGCACAAACATCATGGTGAGCTCCATTGAGCTTCCCATCGTAGGAAGTTCCTTAATGGCATTCATAGGCAATCAGCCTTTGTTGGTAGCGTAATTGTGGAGGGTGTGTCTTAAGGGGATGTGGTCTGTAACTATATGAGAAGTGGACTGACTTCCCTGGTGGTGTGTTGTGTGTTGGCATCACCAAGTTCTATAGGCTCCACTATGATATATGTGTTATATTCACATCATCTATCTATTTTGAGAGATCATTTTAGCACATGGGCCCAAAAATGAGCAGGTCTAAAGCTTATATGGACCACACCACAAAAAGTAGTGTGGATTGAATGCCTATCATTGAAAACTTCTTTATGCCACAAAAGTTTTTGATAGAGTTGATACTTGTGCTTTCCCAACAGGATTGGAAGGATCGGCCCTATAAAGGGTGTCATTGTCGCTGCTGCTTCCTGTGGTGTGTTCTTCCTCTTTGGAATTTTTTGAGCGTATGCTCAGCCTGTAACCGGCCGATAAGCTCTCCTCCAATGGACAGGGTGCCACGCACCCTGTCCATCTCGTCAGCGTCCTGGTGGAGGTAGTACCTAATGCGCTCCCGTAGTTTATCCACGCCGTCCATCCATTTTTCCATCTCATTTTAGTGGTTGATAACATATCCAAAGCTCAAGTGGGAATAATGATTTCCACCATTAAAACTTTTGTAGGGCCCACAGTGATGTTTATTTGTCATGAATCACATAGACATGGATGAAGGGAAAACACAAATATCATCTTGATCCAAAACTTCTGTGCCCCAATAAATTTTCAATGGTAGACATTCAATTCACACTGTTTCCAGTGGTGTGTTCCACTTGAGCTTTGTATATGTTTATTTTTTTTGGCTAAATCCCTAAAATTATCTGGTAAAATGAATGGACGGAGTGGATAAAATGCATAAATCATAGTGGGGCCCACAGAGTTGACTCACTACGCTTAGCGATATTTGAGTTTCAAAATATCCCGATGATATCGTTTCATAATTTTTCGCAATAATATAGCAGATATTTTAAAAATATCGGTAACATTTGTACGAAGAAAACCCTAAAATCCCTATAATCCTCCTTCAAGAACCGCTTCAAGCCCTCTCTTTCAAGCGCATTCCTTCACTAAACGCCTCAAGACCGACTCCGTCATCCTCTCATCCTTCAAGCAGACATTCCGTTCTGATGTCAATCTCCCCTTCCCATACCGCGAGGTTAGCGATACTAGCTGCAGCGTCCTCTCCACCAACTCGCTCTCGAGAGCTTGACATGGCAGTAGAAGAGATCACGTAACCAAGCATGATCTACGTGATCGCTTCTATTGTTATTTCAGGCTCTTCGGCGACCAGTCTCAGTCCAATGCCGTCCAAGAAGGGCATTGTCGTAGGCCGCATTATTTTCTAGGTGATTGCATCGACCCCATCTTGGTGGGGTCGGCATGAATGCCATCCCACCCAACGTGTACCGTATGTCAGGTTCCCGTGTGTGATTGTGACCACCATAGGCCAGCCAGACGTCGCAACGAGGCTCTTCTTGAAGAAGATGAAGACAGAGATGGGGTTGCCGGTGCTGGCCCTATTTGACAGTGACCCATACGGGCTGAAGATCCTGCACATGTACATGGACAAGTACCAGATCCCGGAGCAGTGCAGGCTGCCTATGACGGAACAGGACATTAAGGCAGGGAAGGATCTGCTGGAGGAGGATTCTGTGAAGAAGAATCCTGGGTGGGTGGAGGAGCTGGGGCTGATGGTGAAGACGAGGCAGAAGGTGGAAATACAGGCGCTGAGCTTGTTCAGGTTCTAGTATCTGTCGGAGGTGTATCTCCCACTCAAGATACAACATCAGGACTGGCTGTGAGTGACCACAATGCCAAGGTATAATAAAAAAAAAAGAAAAAGATAAAATATTCTATTGAGGAATGCTCTTAGTCAGATCACATGGTAGGACCTACCGTATGTGTTGCAAACAGATCTGGTGATTGTGATCGTTGTTCTGGTGGGCCACTTAGTGAGCCCAAAGCATGGGTGTTGGACTGTTACAACCTTCCGATCTTCTGGAATGAACAGTCCAGTGGTTCACATTCTACCAACTCAAAACTCACAACAACTTGGTAGCTTGAATTGTCTAACCACTATGATTTTCTACCTATAACCCATTCCACAGTTGTCAGCGAGTTCAACATACCTGATCAACTCACGTGTTTGCCACGTGTGCAGCGAAGAGTTCTGCACAACTTCCTTGAAGCAAACTGCATAGTAGCATACTCTGACATTGTTTTCGATTTCTGATTCTTGTTAGCTTAATGCTGCCTGATTATAGTTGCCCGCAATATCTTAGCTTGTTTGTCTCATTTCTTGATTCGAATGCGAAGAGTTTCTTTTGTTTGTTGTTGTATCTGATGAGCAAGAAATGTTGTGTAGTTTGATTGGAGCTTTTTTTTTCCCAGCTCAGGATGTTAGCTCAGGCATTACATGCAATTGGGTTTTGTTTTGAAAAAGATTTGCATGGTAAATGTGCATTCTAATGCTGATGATTGTCTTAAACATGAATTTAATGTTAGAAAGAAGTGGGTGTTCGTGACTGACATTGTTGTTGGAGTTTTGAGTATTTTGATTATTTTCATGGAGAATATTATTATTCGAATATTTACCATCACCTCAAGCTTGCAAGTTCTACAGTATAATTCGACCAAAATATTAATATGCTGTTCTGCGTCATCTGGCTTATATTCCGACGTGCTTATTTGAGATTTAAAACAACAATGGTTTTTCTAGCAATCTCCATATGTACTTGTTGTGTTATGATGGTTAGCATGTTCAAACTTCAAAATTTAAGTTGAATCATGAATCATGATGTAAACTTATTAAATTTTGATGTAATGCTTTGATCTTTGTTTTTCTATAGTTGATGATGCGAGGATCAGGAATTGCATTGGTTCCAGAATGTGGACTGCATGTCATTATGAATCATCGAGTTTCTTTCGGGATCTTCTGAGAAACTAAGGGTTTGTTTGGATGGAAGGAATCCACGATAATGCATTGTAAAAATCTCATTATTACTCCTTGTCATCGATTGGATACACCAAGCTCTCAAATCATAGAAATCCATCCGAATGTAGTTGGCGGAGGTGCCTTGACGTAGCATAGTTTCGTGGACCCCACCATGATGTATGTGTTATATCCACACTGTCCATTCATTTTGTGAGAGCATTTTATGAAAAAAAAAAATGAGCCACATCCAAAATGGAAATTGACCACACCACAAAAGCAGTTGGGATTGAACTTTTGCCATTAAAAAACTCCTGCGGCCCACAGAAGTATTGGATGAAGCTGATATTTAGGGTCATGCCCTAAAATCATATTGCAAAATGGATGGACTGTGTGGACATAACACATATTAGGCGTGTTATATCCACATGTGTCCATTCACGGGAATACATTACAAGCATGTCAAAAAATTAAAGCCTTAGAGTGGAATTGGTATAACATCCGGCTTTACTTTGGACTATTGTGGTAGTTGTAATCATTACTTATTTACAGTGGACCACACTACGTTCCTTCCGTCCAAACAGGCCCTAAAACAAATAGAACTTACTAGAAAAAAAAGCTTGGGCCTTGAGAAGTGATGTTTGCACAGTGGCCCTAGGATTCAAAGGAATTCAACTATTTGAAAAGGTGATCGATTTTTTATTATAATAAAATGTAAAAATAACAAGAAACTGTTAGAATGCATGTACGGGCTTGTATATTGTGCATAAACGTCAAGTTCTTATTAACTAAAAGTTTTTCCCTCCATCGCTTGTTTCTTTACCAAAGTATTAGTCTCTCCATATACATGTTTATGCATCCTATTTGATCCGGAAGGAAAGTAGGGCCATGCAAAAAATAAGGCTTCTTGGATTATTAGGGTCGAGGTAGGCTAATAAAAAATTGAAAGATAAGCCGTGAAAATAACTTCTATGGGTTTTTATGTTGGCGTGATTGGATTATTTAGAACTTCATGCCTGTGTTTGGCTCTCAGGCAATGATTCTTGGATATCCACTTTATTTAGGATGGTAGTATCATCCAAAGAGATTCTCTTGGGTTGAAGATGCTTCTAAAAGACTCTTGTTTGGAGATGTGTCTTACAATAATCTTAGGGGTCATTTGGATGCATGCAAAATCTTAAGTTGCAAAAACTTTACACTTGAAACTCTTTTTAAGTGTAAAGTGTTTATGGCGTGTTTGGATTCGTGGAATCCACCGTAATGTGGTGTGTTCCATCGTAAAAAGGTAATGATTACGACTACCACAGTAATCGGAAGTAAAGCTAGATGTAATTCCAATATCACTCTTAAGGCTTTAATTTTTTGATATGCTTGTAATGTACTTTCGTGAATAGACACATGTGGATATAACTTGCTCAATATGTGTTATATCCATATCATCCATCCATTTTGCAATATCATTTTAGGGCATGACCCTAAATATTAGCTTCATTTGACACTTCTGTGGGTCGCAGGAGCTTTTTAATGGTAGTCGTTCAATCTCAACTGCTTCTGTGGTGTGGTTGGTTTCCATTTTGGATGTGGCTTATTTTTTTTAAATCTATTTTCATAAAATGCTCTTGCAAAATGAATGGACAATGTGGATATAACACATACATCATCTTGGGGCCCACGAAAGCACCTCCGCCCATTGCATTCGGATGGATTCCTACGATTTGACAGCCTGGTGATGTAGGATGCCCTAATTATGATGCATGCTCATGAACGTAATTAAACAGCGGAAAATAAAAGAAATAAATAATCTAAAATTCAGAATCACTCATCATAAATTAAGAAAATTCACAAGGAGCTTGCAATGGATCGGGCCAATCGTCACAACCACGAAGTTTGAGTTTTAAGTATAGCTAGGGTTGGATTTGGCGAGGGATAGGACCTCTCGATCTTGCATGGCCATACCCAATTGATTAATGAAGATCACTAGTTTGAAGAATCAGGAAGTTCTTGGATTAGGGATTTGAGAATTTGAAGATTTAGGGTTTAGGTTGATTCTCAAAGTTTGATCGAAGAAGGATTAGTCAAACTAGAACTAGAAAGAAGAAAGATAATTACCTTGAAGAATTTGGAGGGGCACAAGAAGAAGTTAGAAGAAGAAGATCAAGGAAAGAGAAGAAGCAACATGAGAGAGAGAGGAGGGAGGGGCCATCAAAGAGGTTTGTTTTTTCATTAATAATCAACTAAACTCGTTTTTATGGCTTAACCCACTTAAATAAGCAATAAGAAAACATAAAAGTACCAAAATACCCCTAAAAATTAAGTAAAAAACAAGTTAAAAAAAAAACAGTTCGCACGGTGGTCGGGCACTCGGCGAGGATAAAAAACGCCTAGCAAACAAATCTTAAAAATCGGAGAATTTCGGGCACCTGGTGACCAATTTGGTTGGGCGCCCGACGACCTTCAGTCGGGTCTTCTGCCATCCTACACACGTGTCTTCTATGTGCCAAATCACATGCAATCACGTGCGAAGGGTCTTCAATGCTTCTCAATTATCGCTAGGGCTGTACATCGAGCCGAGTCGAGTCAAGGTGGGCCAAGCTTGGCTTGACTCGTATGTGCTCTCCTCGAGTTCAAGCTCAAGCTCACCCTCGAGCTTACCATTGGAGCTTGCCTTGTTTGCTAAAACTTTCGAGGCGAGCTCGAGTCGAGCTAGTGGATCGAGTCGAGGCAAGCTTACCTCGAGTCGAGTCGAGCTTGCTCCCACCTCAATTTATTATATTTTTTGCTACAAAATACAAATTAAAAGTCAACAACATTAAGTTCAAGAAGTCACACCTATATTAGGGGAGAATAGTAATAATATTTCTACAGGTTGGACCCCACCATTTAAATGACCTAACTTTGATCGATTTTTTCTTTGGCCAGGTCACACACGCATGAAATGCAGACCATTCGTAACATTTTCTGAACCATAGATTAACATAGTACATGCATAGTTCACCACATTAATGGACTGTCCTGCTTATTGTGTGGACCATCTTCATTATGAGGCTCAGCTGATTCATGGATCAGATGCAACACCTCCCTCATAAAATTTCAATCAATAGCTGCATATGGTGTTTGGTCTTACCATAGCCCCTGTTTTGTATATGTGTATGGTGTGTGGTCTCACCATGGCACCTGTTTTGTGTAGCTTGTAAAACACGCAACCAATGTGTGCTCACCATGTTTTGTACTTGAAATTACTCAATCCATCAAGTATGCTCAACAAGGAATGTTCTTAAACTGAACAAAATAGTAGGATTATGAAACCCTCCAATGTGTGAGGGTTTTATATGTCCTAAGCTTAGACCCCAATGTGTGTGTGGGGGAGGGGGAGAGAGAACCAAGAAATAAGAAGATTATGAATTTTTTTATAATAAATATCTATATGAAACGAGTCGAGTCGAGGTCGAGCCGAGTCGAGCTTGAATTGAGTCAAGTTTCGAGTCGAGTGACCCAGTGGTCGAACTTGACTTGATTTCTGATTCGAGCTCCTAAATGAAGCTTGGCTTGACTTGTTCTACTGAGTCGAGGCGAGCCAAGGCGAGTTTTTTCGAGTCAAGTCGATCAAGTTTCTCGAGCTAACTCAGCTTGTGACCAGCCCTAATTATCGCCTAACCACAAGGAAGAAGCTTGTGGTGTGCGCCTTCTTCGTTGGTAGACTTTAAATGTTCTTGTGTCCTCATCACTTGGTTTATCCAACCAGCTGCAAGGAGTAATAATGAAAGTTTTACCATGGATTCCTCGAATCCAAACATGCCCTTACAGTCTATATTGTTTTGCTCTAAGCTATAAAGTGTTTAATTATAGGTAATCGAAGGAGCTACAAGCCTCTCTTGACTTGTAAAGTGTTTATAGCTTGTAAAGGCCATTTATAGGCAATTACAGGAATCAGAATTACCCCTATAATGTCTTTACCTGTAAACTCTTTACAACTAAATGGATTTACCGACATCCAAATGATCCCTTAGTGTTTGGTATCTAAGTAGGAGTTCCTAGATTTGTTCTTAACTAAGATTCTAGAATACAAGTAAACTAGTTCTTCAGGTTGAAGATGCTTAAAAAGAACCCTCTTGTCCAGAAACTTAAACCCATTTTTTATGAGCATGAGAGGTTGGACTGTAATGGTCCGTATCCCTTATCGAGGGTTGCTTTTCAATTTTCTCCTATTTCTCCACTTTTCAACATTTTTGCTTTTGAGGATTACTTTTAACCTATTTTTTACTAGATTTGTGCAATCGTTGAAGATTAAAAACACAAGATTTCAGCCATTTTGGAAAAATCAACAATCTAGGGCCGAATTTGGGGGAAATAGAAAAAATAGGTAAATATTATTTTTTCTTGCTCAAATTTATTATTACTAAGTTGACCAAATTTTCTTAGATTGTGTTTGATATAGCCATGCTTGTATAATTTTTTTATTTTCTTTTGTATTTTTGTTGGTTTTTATATATTTCCCAGCAATTTTTTATTTTTTCTAAAATATTTGAAGTGTAGATTGTTCAAATAACATATATGGAGTTTAGATCTATGCATGCATGCACTAAATTTGTGTTTTTCGTCTCTTTTTTGTATTTTTCATAATGTTGGGTCATTTTTGGGATGAATAATGACAATTTCTTTTCTTCAAATTTTTTAGGGGAATGATGCCTAATGCTTAGGGATATGCATTAGTGGGATTAATCTCATGAATTGCATGAATTTCGACCCATTTTTTGGGGCATTTGAGTTGGCCCATATTGGCTTGATATTGTGATGATATGCATTGGTGGGATGAGTTCCACAGATTGCATGAATTTCGTGCCTTTTTGGAGACATTCAAGTGGTCCCATATTGGCTCGATATTGTTCATCCGAATTTGTGTTTGTCATTGGACATCAGTTTATCACTTATCAGTACACTTCATAGTTCATGCATTAACATTTTATGGACCAATACAATTATACTATGGTTGTTTGTGGTAAAATGGTTATATAAATATAAGTATATAATTGTCTCATCATTATATTCATGCTCATATAATTTTATTTATATTGAATCATTGATGTTAGATATTTACAAAATTAAATATGGGAGTTTTGAAGTGAGATTAAGCCTCTTAAGGTAATATTATCAGTAGGTATTCAAGTGGTCCCATATCGGCTCAATATTGTTCATCCGAATTTGTGTTTGTCATTGGACATCAGTTTATCACTTATCATTACACTTCATATTCATGCATTAACATTTTATGGACCAATACAATTATACTATGGTTGTTTGTGGTAAAATGGTAATATAAATATAAATATATAATTGTCTCATCATTATATTCATGCTCATATAATCTTATTTATATTGAATCATTGATGTTAGATATTTACAAAATTAAATATGGGAGTTTTGAAGTGAGATTAAGCCTCTTAAGGTAATATTATCAGTAGGCAGCCTGAGACAACATTCCCAAAGAATGTCCTGTTACACAATCATAAACATGTTAAAAAAAAGAAAGATATTTAGGATCCTCTCAACTTCTTTTTCACATTTTTTCTTTAAAAAAATTAGTGATGGTTCAACGGCTGGCTGTTAGGCTGGCTGTTACTGTTATTGAATACTTTGCTTGTTGTAGGACGTGTGTGACATAGCCTAGGATGAATGAGGCGAGATCAAGTTTCACATTAATTCAGATAATCATCATGCAAACTTAAGCACATCCACATGGAAGATAAAAAAAATAAATTCAGATTCAATTATGAAGTGGCCTAGGCTAATCGCATGTGTGGTGCATAAAGTTATAAAGAAATCACAAAAATGACCCCTTGGAAGTAAGGACGTTCAATCTAGCATAGGTAATATACCACATCAACATGAGAAAATAAGGGTATCAATAAAATTCAGATTTAGGGAATTAGGGATTTAGGGTTAATGAAGGTGGTGGATGAGGGTGAAAAAAATCAGAAAGAGAATGTAGGATGAGATGATTTTGGTTTAGAGGAGTCGTGGATGAAGGAAGAGGAAGGAAATATAACTACCTTGAAGGAAGAATGAGAAGAAGATCTGGAGGAACTCATCACCAAGCTTTGATATGCCCTTCCACACTTTGATTGGAAGGGAGGGTTTCCACATAAACCCTGAAGGAAGAAGATGAAAACCGTATTTTTAGAGGAGGAACTCATTTTCTTATTCTTCTTTTTTTTTTTCACAAAACTCTCAATAGCCCATCCGAGTTGGATGCCCCCTCCTTTAGGCTTTTATATTAACTTTTCAATGAAATTACAAAACTGCCATTGCCATAAGTAACGTGGCCCATCATCCAAATATACAAACTAAACTCTCAATAATCAATCCAAACCATCCAATAAATCCTAAAAAATAACAAAAACATAAATATAGTAAAATCAGAGTCCAAGGGGCTTAGATCTAGATGATCTGGTGGCCCGATCAACAAGATCCAACGGTTGGATCGACTCAAAACTGAAAACGTATGGTTAAAAACTCCTAACAAGCAACCCACATGCATCATCCCACTGTGGGGTCGTCCTTGTGAAGGTCCAATGTACGTGGGGTCTTCAAGTTTACTAGAGATGGGCCCCACTTGGAAGTCTCCATCCATCCAAAGGGAAAGCTGCGAGGAAGATGATGGTTGTCTCCGTCTCTGGTAAACTCGTGTGAATCCTCTGATGCCCCCAGCATTGCTCCTATGGGGATCGATGCAGGCACAACCATGCTAATAGGGTTCGTTGGTCATGTGGCTGAAGACATTGAGCCCTATGGCGTCTGTTGCTGATGTGGATGGGCCCTACAAGACCGACTGTTGATGGGGATGGGCTGTGTGGGCATGATGCTAGAGTATGGAGTATGCCTTGCAATGCTTGCTGCTAATATGGGTGGGCCAACTGTAGATGAGGTATAGCCCTACGGGCCAGCTGATGCTTACAAATTTATGGAGGTATTTGTTTGCTTGGTATTATGGAATGAATCATTCACAAGAGTAAAACTTTTGCATACAAATTTTCCCCTTGGAGGGTGTTATTAGTGTGTGGGACATAGTAAATTCTAGGATGTCACAATTCATTAACGGCACCTGTTGGAGAAAAATCTTGATTAAATGGGAAAACCAAACAAACACTACTTTGCTAGTGTACATGGGTGGTTTAGTTTGTGCACTGCATGAGGTGATTAACGGATTCCAATCTAGTTTTTATAAGAATTGTGCATTGAAGATCTTTGTTGATGTCGAATTGCTAGTTTTATCTGCCTAGCTATTGGGAATTGTCTTGCTAGCTTTCTAGTGTCAAGGAGACCTATTTAGTTGTCAGGTGCTAAGCTTGTCTGTTAGCTGCTGGGCATTGGGATAGTTCGTTAGCTTTGAGCATTGAAATATCCATTGCAGGCACAAAGCATCAGAAAGCCTCGAAGTGTCTAAGTTCCTCTAGCTGTAGACTGTGCAGACCGTCTCTTTAATTGTGGAATTAACTGTGAATGGGTACACAACATCAGCTTGGTGGGATTCGAGATCCAATAGATGGACCCTTTAAGGAGAGTTCTATTGGATCCTTTGAGGAACAAGGCTGTAGCTAAGGAATGCACACAGGGCAGGGCCTACAATTACACAAGGTGAGAGGCACCCTGTTGAAGGCAATGCACCCACACGGTGTTTTAAGCAAGTTGTGCATGCAGCACTGTTACAGGATCTGGATGCTCTGTTAAGCAAGTTGTGCATGCAGCACTGTTACAGGATCTGGATCCTTTGAGGAACAAGGCTGTAGCTAAGGAATGCACACAGGGCAGGGCCTACAATTACACAAGGTGAGAGGCACCCTGTTGAAGGCAATGCACCAACACGGTGTTTTAAGCAAGTTGTGCATGCAGCACTGTTACAGGATCTGGATGCTCTGTTAAAGGAGCAGTGACAGTTGTGTTGGAGTTAGTAGGGAGACAATGCCGGTAGTGTTGGGATTTCAAGGGAGGTAGCACCGATAGCTCTGTAGTCAGGACAGGTACATTGCAAGATCGACATTAGTAAGGTGAAGCATAGGTTGCTGATAAGTCAAAGAATGCATCAACCATGCTGGGAGTTCAGCGTGACCGCGCTGCTATGTAAGGGACCTAATGGAACCAGTAGCTGTTTAGCGTAGGGTGATCCCTATTGGGAACTAAGCATGGCGGCATAGGTGAGACCGCTGTGAGAAGGGGTACTCTGTTTCACTCTCCATTATGAACTGTCTTGAATGCTGAGACCCATTGGGGGTTATATAGACCCAGGAGGCCTTAGTGAATTTTCATAGTTTTCCCCTACTCACTCACAAGGAGTACTTGTACAGAATGCTAATGTACGTGCATGTTGTCTACAAGATGTGTCGAAGTGCCTACACATAATGGAAGGTGCCCAAAGCAGTTGGTGCCACTACGAATCACGATCTTTTTGTGGAGTGTAAGATAAGCAGCTAGCACTAAGCCCTGCGAACTTACAGGTGCTGGTGTTTGGGTCTTGTGGTCTTGAGACAGCATGGTAGGCCAACTTGACCAGTACTATGTCCAGTGATACAATGCTCCTTGAGTACAGCTGCTTCGTACTTTGTTTTGCGCAGAACATGGGCTTGCAAAAGACCCTCAAAGAGGTCATCCCGAGCCTTGATCCCCTTTGATATTTCTAGACAACATGTCAGGAAAAGTTTGATGTAATGTTAATAATCCTTGAAGGGGAAGCTGGTCCTGAACCATGTGACTTTTCCCACTCTACAACCAGAGAAGAGAAAGGGAGAAATGGAAGAAGAAAAGAGAGGATTTGATTAGATTTCTTGCTTCACATATATCTCCAATCAATCGAAGGTCCCATCCTCAGGAAGTGAACGAACCTTCATATCCCTTCTCACCACCTCAATCCATTTCGTGGACAAGTTGCTAAACTCAAAATTATCCTACATTTAATGCAGTGTTGCACTAAGTTTCATTCTAAGCAAGTTTATTCATTTGGGTTGGTTCTTGCGTCGCAAGGTGGAAGGAGCAATTGAGCTATCTAGGGCTTCCTGTAGGAGCCAAATCTAGACCCACTCATGGAGAAATTTGAGAGAAGATTTACTTTGTGTAAAAAGATAAATTTCTTGTTCCGAGGCCGCAATAATCAAATTATCAGAGCTACGTTGTTCAATGTTCTGGTTTATTATCATTTCTTTTTCTCTTCCTAATAATGGTGGTGAGGTTTTTAAAAGAGCGGAAGGCTTTATGTAGGAGTGGAAAAAAGGGTGTCACTTCAAAATTGGGAAGGGGGAAGGGTATTGTTTGTGGAAGATGAGTTGGTTGGGAGAACTCTTATAGCCTCGAGATCATCAAGGTTGTAATCATGTGGCTACTTACAAATCCTTTGTGAGAGTCTGAGAGAGTGCCATGAAACTTAAGGGTTGCAAGGATGCTGATTTAATAAGTTTGATGGGAGTTTTAGGAGAGGTTTTAACTCAACAAGTGGAAATGATTTTCGGATTTGAAAATGAAATAGATCTGGTTCTAAGTCCTTTTTTATTCTCTCATGAAGGTAGGTAGGGGCGCAGGCCGTTCACAGAAATTGGTAAGTTGTTCTGATGGCGTCTTCCCTTATTGTTATGCTTGGATATTGGGGTAGAGGAATGCCCAAATCCATCTCCGCGAACACTGTTAGAAGTTGGGGGCCTTGGGGCACTGACCATTCACAAGTCGCTGCGGTGGTTTCTTCCCTTCCCGTGTTGCTGGGAGATCTGGGAAGACGAATGCCTGAATCTACTTCTAACACTGTTTTCTTCTTCTTCTTCTTCTTACAAAGTAAAGCCTTCTTTTGTTTTTAAAAATATTTTGTGGTACAAGCGGCAATCATTTTAGATTCTTATCCACTATTCATATTGTCTATCTGAGTTTTTTGGTAGCAAATACATTGTTTATGATAAATTCAGTTTCATATCTATATATGTATGCATATATGTAAGTATGCATGGTGTTTGTGTGTGTTGTCAGTAGTCTAAGATGTTCAATACCTGAGTTTTGTTGTGTTAGAACTGTTTTTGGCTCATTTTCCAATTGTCATTATGGAAAATGGCGATTTTATCGAATGATATTGTTTTCCCAAGTTTCCAATTGTATATTATTGTATTTATTTTTTTGGCAGGTGGGATATTCCGCACCTACCCAAGAAGGCATCAGGAACAATCTGGGTCTATCTCTAGCTGAGGTTTGTTCAGGACTACTTGTGATGCTTATGTGTTACTTCTCCTCCTCCTCCTTTTTTTAAGATTGTTTCAACTTTGATCCAATGAAACAAAGTGGGAAATCTCACCAGGTTTATATAGAACTGACTTTCGTTTTTAATCTTGTGCATTTGGATGCACAAGTGAATTGAATTGCAAACTTGCAGTTTAATCAAGAGGAAACGACAAATATGTGGGTTGACAGGGACTCTTTACCTCTTTTTTTTTTTTTTTTTTTTTTCTTTCTTTCTTTTTTCGTTCTCTTATAAATTGATTTCTATGATCAGCGGAACTAGGCACTGCATGGCAGCTGTCAAGTGGTGGGCCCCACTATCAAAACACCATATTAGAACTAATAATTGCAAATCTATTGGATAATGCATCCAAACACCCTCCAAACTGTTTCCCTTGGTGTGTCCCACTTGAATCGCTTGTGGGCCTGATCTTTGGGCCTCAAGCCTAGCTTTTGGTGTGGTAACTAATGGATGGAGTGGATTTCATATAATTGTCAAGGTGGCTTTGTAAAAATTGAGGGTGTTTGTGTCTCTTCCAATTATTTCCCTTGGTGTGGCTCTCATGAATCATTGGTCAGACTGATTTTTTTGGCTTTGGGCCCAGCATGGGATTAGCATCTTAATGGTTGGAGTGGATCTCACATATGCATCACCATGGGGCCCTTCAAAAATTAAGGGCAAGCGAGCGAGCTGTAAAATTCTCTCAGGTCTCAAGTCCAATGGGCTGGAGTATGGGTTAGGAGTCTAACCAGACTATAGCTTAAAGTCCAACCATCCGATAACTCCCAATCTTTCCAAACAGTGGCCTTTAAAGAAAAACCATTAATGCTCAACATTTATTGGTGATGAATCTGATAATCTGAAAAGTATTGAGATTTGAAATACACGCCATCAATAAAGCTAGCCACTAGATGGTCAGTCCCGTACTATAGATAAATGGCTCTACCATATTGTAGTTCTTCCGGCACCACCAATAACATCCCCATGGTGTGCCGTAAAGGCCGTTATGGGGTCGTAAAAGCCATTATGCAAAAAATGACCTATAACCTCTATTAACGGCCCGTTATGTCCCCTGTAAAGGCCATAACATCCTTGTAGTGGCCTGTTACGGGGTAGATATATGTTTTTCAGAATTTTTTTAACATTATGGGGCAGATATAGGTTTTTTCTTTTAATAAAAAAAGAGACCGTAACAGCCGTTATGACTTACGACCCGTATCGTAAAGGTAACAGTGGTGGCCTTTACGGCCACCATAACCATTACGGAATACCTTTCATCCCCCTCGGTCCTTGTCCTACCTGTCCAAACTGCGAAGGGAATCTGATGTGGTTTGGTTAGTGACCCCAACACCAGCCAGCTAGTTGGTGTCAAATCTCTGTGGACCCACCATGATGTATCTGTTTTATCCACGCCACCATCCATTTTGCCAGCTCATTTTAGGGAATGAGCCCAAAAATGACGCAGATCCAAATATCAGGTGGACCACACCACAGGAAACAGTGGGGATTGAACGCTTACCATTGAAAACTTTTTGAGGGGCCACAAAAGTTTTAGATCAAGCTGATATTTGTGTTTTCCCTTCATCCTGGTTTGTGTGACCTTATCAACAGGTTGGATGGCAAATAAATATTACAGTGGGCTGTAGGAAGATTTTAATGGTGGAAATTCAGTCATCACT
This sequence comes from Liriodendron chinense, assembly GCA_003013855.2. Taxonomy (NCBI): domain Eukaryota; kingdom Viridiplantae; phylum Streptophyta; class Magnoliopsida; order Magnoliales; family Magnoliaceae; genus Liriodendron; species Liriodendron chinense. The sequence continues at coordinate 813,890 of PVNU02000026.1, read as the reverse complement.
GTTTTCCTGTGGTGTGGTCCACCTGAGATTTGGATCTTTCTCATTTTTGCGCTCGTGCCCTAAAATGAGCTGGAAAATAGATGGATGGCATGGATTAAACAGATACATCATGGTGGGGCCCACAGAGCTTTGATACTAGCTAGATGGATGGTGTTAGGGTCAGTAGCCAAACTGCGTCCAAGGGAATCCTATACAACAGCTATTGTACGGAGCGTGCTCAACTCCTGAGCTATGGTAGGCCCCACATTGTAATTTCCGTAACATCCACACCATCCATCAGGTGAATTCCCATATCTTAACCACACAGATCAAGTGCCAGCCCAATCCAAAACTCAAGTGAGCCAAACCACGGATGAATGAAAATCACACCTAAAACGTCAAAGTTCGGCGTGTTGGCCGGGGGAATGGTTGATTTTAGGAGTACTGCTTAATTTTTAGGAGCACTGCTTACTATGTGTTTGACTCGACTGATTAACGGGTTTGATGGAATATAAAAAGCATGGTGGGTCCCACAGGCGATCCTATTGTTGGCGTCCCCACCCAATTGTTCCCCATGGTATGGCCTACTAGAGCTCCGGTTTAGGTTTATTTCTTCTAATAGGGCATGAGAATGAGCTGCGCACTGGGTCAACGGAGCAGATGTTATGCAAACAGCACGCGTGGGACCTGCATAGGCATGGCAAGGAATCGGGTCCAATGAATGGAAAAGAACAAGATGGGCATACAGGACAGTCTTCCTGCCTAGAGGCAGGTCCATAAAATGAAAGCTCGAGATCTATACTCATCTCTCCTATAAAATGAAAGCTTGAGAGAGCTATACTCTCTCTCAGGATAGTTGTGTTCTTCTTTCATCCTATTTGAAGAACCATTTTTTTAATGATTTTGACTGATCTCCAATATCTTTGAGCGATTGACACTTATTCTTCAAAATCAGTACATTCTTTGATTGATTTTACAGAAGAATCATTGAGTGATTCAAACTCTGACTGATTAGATGATAATTCTTGAAATAATCTCCATCAATTTTATCTTCTGTCTCATGCTTTTCCATAATCCTACCTCTACAGCTGTTAATTTGTGTAGTTCCTTTTCCAAATTGAAAAAAAAAAATGAATTTGAAGAGAATCTTTTATTTTCAACTCAAATTCATTTTTTTTTTCACAAATAGTTCTTTGATTCATTACATTGATTTTTAGCTTCAAAGATCTTTGATTATTTTCCTTTGAAAATGTATTTTAAGTCCTTGGACCGAATTCTAGAGAATCTGTAGATCCATTTTAAAGCATTTGCATGTTCTTGATTCTACCATTCCTTGGCAATAGTTTCTAAGGTCTGTTTTCTTTAACCAATCACTGCAAAATCAGTATGTTTCTCCGTTAGTATTTTTATTTTCTTGAAAAATGGAATTTCAAAAGCCTTTCTAACGGTCTTACTGTTTTTTTTTTTAAGGTAACAGTTGTTGCTAAGCTTTGTTTTTCTTCAAACTCAGTAGGATCTTTCATTTGATTTTCTAATCAAAACCATTTCCAACAATTTTCTTTTTCTTTAGATATATATATATATATTTTTTTAAATTCGTTGCAGACTGTTTATTTGATTTTTTTTTTTTTTTTGCAGACTATCTCTGGCATATATGACGCAGGGAAGGGGTGCAAGAGGAATAGAGGAAGAACACCGTCTCCTCTGCGTGGTATGAACCTTGAATCCACAAGGTGTAATGGCTCTTGAATCCAGAAGAAATAAAGGGAAATTCGAAATATTTTATTGATCTCCTCTAAAACGAAATTACAATGCTTTAAATAGGATGTTTTTGTATGATCTATCCTGGTATTGTTGTCTTCTTATGATTATATTTTTTATCTGCAGACTAACATAGTTACATATCTCATATCAGTGTCCAAACGTCATGTACTATCATTTGTCTTTGCATTTCTCTTCTGGGCAGTACTTTTGAGTGCATCATCAGCGGTAACCAATCCACTGGATGGTAATTTGATTATGTGAAAATTTTGATAGATTATGTCGGAGAGCATATTAAATTGGAATGATGAAAGGCAGTAAATTCGAAAGGCTACTGAAATGAAAGCAGTCTGCCAGCTTGGCAGTGTGGATCAGTGTAAGATACACGTCAGGAGGTAGGCCCCACCCTGGCCTCTTTTTCTGTAAAGGCAATCCTAAGCCGTTGACAGTTCTATGGTTTTGGCTAATTTAGGATTGAAGGGCTATGATTTCTTGTGCAAAACCAATACTTTGTACATGGCCTGATCATGGTGAGACCTGCCTCTTGAGCCGTTCCGATCATCCATATGCATTGCCTGGATAGCAGGCTATGGATTCACTTGAGTAGTCCGGACTCCCGACAAGACACTGGTACTAGTTCCAATTTAATATACATCCAACTTATGTGTGCCAGTTTAGATGTATAATATACAAAATATTATTCCTATGCGATTATCTAACTATTGGATCACTGGACATTTTTTGGATGGATGAAAGTTAAAAATATCCAATTCCAATGGTGTTATTTCAAAAAAAAAAAAAAAAAAAAAAAATTGTCCACTAATCAGTGGTTAGGGTTGTTCGAACAATCTAATTTTCAGACTGTAATTTAGCAATAGTGGTTCCATGATTTAGTCTGTTTAAGTTGATTTTATACATGTGATGTACCATTTCTAGGTGCCCGCGTATCAAGCCTTCTATTCAGCCAGAGTATCCAAAAATTGGAAATGCTTGTCCTGATTATTTCTAAAAACGCCGATGCTGTAGGTAGAGATAGCGCAGGGTGTGGGGAGTGGATTAGGTGCGGCCCACCCTCACCTAACACGGTGTGGCTCTGACCCTAGGGCCCATCTTGATGTATGTATTATATATCCACGTGGTCCATCCTTTTTTCCAGTTCATTTTAGGGCAAAAGACCAAAAATGAAGCAGAGCCAAAGCACAGGTGGACTACACAACATGAAAAGTGGGTGATTGGCCATTAAAAATTTCCTGTGGAGCACAAAAGTTTTGGATCAAGATGATAATTGTTTTTTCTCTTCATACAGGTCTGTGTGACCTTAACAAGAGGTTGGATGGAAAATAAAAATTACGTTGGGCATTAAGGTGGGCCCTAGAAAGTTTTTAATGGTAGGCGTTCAATCACCACTGTTTCCTATGGTGTGGTCCACCTGAGATTTCGATCTACTTTTTTTCCCTTGTGCCATATAATGAGCTGAAAAAAATTACTGGATCAGTAAACTTCTGGCGGGACTCCCTCTATCATACCTTTTTGTCTTGAACTAAGTGTCTTACCTCATATAGATTCTGTTCTTCAACATTTTTTTAGCTCAAGTACAAAGTTCTGATTTTAACTGCTCTGATTTTCAGTAGCATTCGAAACAACCACTTCAGCAGTGTTATTCCTAAGCAGTTTGAACTCATTCCCAACCTCAGGTAATGATATTAGGCATTTTATGGATGCATGCTACTCATTTTTCTCATGTTTCTATTTTGAGGCCATTATCCAATTCCCTGTTTCTCACTGATTAATCTTCCTGTTTCTTATCAGTATTGAAGGAAATATATTTGAACTGACACTGTCTGTCCACCACCAAATATCACTCCTGATAATAGGCCAAGCAGTCAGGACAGCACTAATTCTCAATCAACTGAGAATGATAACCATGATCAGAAAAGGTTGGTGCATAGCTCTATAACTGGGCCAGCAGCTCTTGGCTCAATATTTGTCACAGCAGCATTCTTCGTAACGGCTTTTGTTGTAATCCACATCCACATACGCATCAAATGTCAGCTCAAATAGCTGGAAAACTTCTTCAGGTCTCTGCTCTCTCTTCTGATCAGTCTGCCAGACACTGTTAACAAAAAATTTCCCCTGCTCTGATCCTTTAAATGAAAAGTTGAATTACTCTTTTAAATGGTGCTTTGATTCTAGAGATTTAGCTTCTAACATGTTATGCCTTGGCATTTAGTCTTCTAGGAAAATTCGTGATATTTTTTCTTCTAAGGGGAAGGTTTTAATAGATAAGAGGAGTGGTTCCTATCGGTTTTCCAATCTAGTTGCTTCAATGATTGGCTTTTCTTTTGCAGAATCGACAGATAGTCCGGAGAAGAAGTCTGTTCGTTCTCCTTCTCTAGCCAGTCCAAGGCCTCTGATAACCATTCGTCAAGATGGACTCAGAGCTGAAACATTCCATAGAAGGAGAAGCTACACGAAAAGAAGCAGAACCCCGATGACTGCGATAATGTACAACATGGCAGAACTGCTGGCTGCTACAGAAAACTTTGGTAAAGACAACCTTCTTGGAGAGGGTAACATGGGTCCGATAGACAAAGGCAAATTCCCCAACGGCCAGGTGTTATTTTGTAAGATATATGTACAGAAGGCTAATATTTGTAATTTTTTCTGTAAATATGTTCTCATAGAAATGCCTGTGGGATTTTGTGTTCCCAGATTTTGGCTGTGAATGTTATTGAGATGGGACCGATGTCTTCTGGACGCAATCAGTTGTTTATCTTGTTTGAGTTGTCCGAACATCGCAAGTCTTTTAGTCTATCCCCTTTGGTTGGAACATTCCGTCCTCACTTGGACTAATGTCTCTACATGAAGAACTATTTCTGGACGTAACAAGTTGTTTATATCGTTTGAGTCATCCGAACATCGCAAGCCTTTTAGGCTACTGTTTGGAGCATGGGCAGCACATCCTCATTTACGATTACCTTGGGAATGTGTCCCTTGTTGATGCCCTGCATGGTGCTCAAGGATTGGCAAGGCTCTTACATGGAATACCTGCTTGAGGATTTCCCTCGCCGTAGCCCGTGCACTAGCGTAAGCATAGTATATACATGCTCAAGTAAATGCTTTTCTAGTCTTATGTCTACAACTAAGACTGAATTTTCTTTTTCTTTTCATTTTCCATTCAAACTTTGTTCAGGTATTTGCACTTGACATGTGATCCTCCTGTCACGCATGGAGATGTAACAGCTGCCAATATCTTCCTTGATCATGAGGTTGCGCCCCGTCTCTGTGACTGTGGATTGGCCAATCTGAGGCCCCTCACTCGATTCAAGCTCAAGGTACTGCCGACATTCCTTTCCTCCACAACAAAGGATTCTACATTCGTTTATGATAAATCCAAGATTCTATTTTTTTTTTTCAAGTGACAAACATTTACTAATCTCATATGCTAATATTAGTCTCTCTCCTTTGGTTGGAACATTCAGTGCTCACTTGGACAATAGGCTTATAAAATGCCAACCGTTTCCACAGGCTGCACTCCTCTAGAATGCGGACCACCTGGAAATGAGATGATAAGACAGTGCGACACTTACGGGTTTGGAATATTTTGGAATATTGCTACTGGAGCTCTTAACTGTAAAGAAACCTAACGAACGGTTCACCATTTCATCCTTATAAAACATTTTCTGTTTTCATTTCATTGAATGATGGATCATGCTGTGTCTTTCACTGATGGGTCTCCCTCTGTTTTGTTATTATATAGTTCATGGACAAGAGAAGTGGGGCTCCACTTGCTTGTGTGATATCGGATCTCTAAATAGCATCGTCAATCCTGCAATGAAGGGTCAGTATACGTGCAAAGCTTTGCCTCTTTTTGCAGAGGCCATTACCTTTTCCATCCACGCTTTTTTCCTTTTTCCTTTGTTCTTTTTTTGTTGAAATTCTATCTTTTTAACATGTTGTCCTTGTATCAACCAGCCCCTGCTGGAGGTGGAATCCAGCAGACAAGATTGAGATGGATGCCTCTGATGCTTTTGATCCAGACAGCCCGCAGCAGGTAGACCATTGAGGCAAAAGAGTTGAATTTCATCCATTTTTGGTCATTAAAGATGGATATTGTTTAGTTATATTGTAATTCCTTCGGTGGCTTTCACCGCCACCTGGGAAAGGAGAGGTGGTACACCATTTTTTTTCCCTTCGGAATGTGGTAATACTGGGATGGATTAGTAGATGATCCAAAGCATTCATCAGGTGGGCCACACTAAAGGCATGCCTTATTTATTTTTTTATTTATAATATGACTTAATCCAACCCATAGTTGGGTGCGAGCCTGATCTCATGGATACCTGGACCCAATGTGATTTGATCCCGGAACCTCAATGGAGGGCTATCAATGGGCTGGGCTGGCATCAGCATTTTGGTCATCGCCCACACTAGAGGCTGGGCTTGGGTTGGAGATCAGGCCCAAGCTTGGGCTTGGGACCTAAAATTCAAGCTTGTTTATTAATTGGGTTGAGGAGGTGGGATCATGTCCAAAGAAGGATAGAAAGAGGCCCGGTTTGGTCCTGACCTTGACCCAAGACATAGGCCCAAGCTAGAGCCCGGAAGTTCTTTTCTACTTGAATGTTCAAAATCCATCATTTAATTAAGTGGGCTATACGTGCACAAAGAAATAGACAGACAAGAGGAATGAAATTGTCATTCAAGATGCATGGGTTGACTAATTGAGTTATGAAGTGGGGTAAGGCTAAAATGATTTGACCCCAAGCCTACCCTAAAAAATTTATGGTGCTATGCAAGGGAGGCTCCCCGGCCAGGGACGAAGCTAACAGGTCCAAGACCCGTCAGCCTGGCCCAAACCAGGCATAGGGTTTTTAAAGTTATTTTTAATGCCTTGTGCACAAATATCTTCCATGCATGTTGTGATTTTACCATTTATATTATGTATATTAGTCATAATTCATATTTACACATACAGCTTTCAGGTTGGGTCAAGTCGAGAATTTCTGACTGAAGCCCGACCCAACCCAACGTAAAGTTCAAGTTGGGCTAATCAGTTCGCATTAACCCAAGGCCCGAACTCAAACCCATCAATTATTCTAGGTATCGGTACACCGTGACAGCCCTAATAGTTGAATGCACCAAGAGGGTCACTTGCATCTTCAACAACTCAACTGTTGTTGGCGGGAATGTAGTATGCATTTCAAAATCTAAATGTCTGAAAGCCCAATTCTAATATGATGGCACATCTACTGAGTGGACTGCCTTTATCTTTCAGCAGTGGATTTACATGGTAAGGTCCACATGATGGATGGCTTGGATATTTCATCGGTGAGCCACACTGGTATACATGGTGCTATGTGCATTAGCTGACTTGTATGCAAACGTGGGCTTAGCAAAGCTCTTTTCTAATATGTATTTTGTTTATATCTACAACTGGGGAAGATGAGAAAGATATTTACCTTCCTCCTACTTGTAGCAACAAGTGAAACGAACATACATTTCGTCTAATGATAAGATAAGACATTTAAGCATTCCATGCTCAAAGTTCAAACAACCAAGGATATGTTTTCTCAACGGCATGTTCGGATTCCCATATACCATCTTAAAGGTTGTTAAAATGTAACCATGACAAGTTTAATACCTATGAGATGGAAATCTGAAAATTCGAATGATAATTACTGTGTTTGGATGTGCATGATAAGCTTGTAGTGAGGAAATGTCAAATCAATAGTAAAAATACACTAATGTACAGTGTACATTCATAAATAAACATTGTAAAATTGTAATGATGACAATTTCACAACCCTTTAGTATATGGGCAGAATACACTGTGGGGGAAAACGACCACTAAAGTGGATGGAATTTGTCGTCAGATTAGATTTATTCAACAGCAAATACAGTCGATATTTTGAAATTGGATATAAAAAAAATCAAGCAAGAAAGCCCTAATCACCCTCTCTCTCTCTCTCTCTCACACACACACACACATACACACACAGCTCACTCCCTCTTTTGATACTCTCTATCTCACAGTAAGCCCTGACCCTAGCAGGTGGGAGCCATTGTAATTTCTATGGGGTCTACTATGGGCCCCATTGTGATGTTTTAGACCCAATTTGAGTTTAGCAAAGAATTTCGACATGCATTCAACCCATTTATAGTGGTGGTCGAAGTGGGTCCGGAGTCTTTGTAGGGTAATGTAACGGTTGTTCAAGTGGATTTTGACCCGACTTGGGTTCGATGAAGGCGATCAATATGAGTTCGACCCACTTGTAGTGGAGGTCGGAGTGGGTCAAAGTGGGGTTGGAGTAGCTTCTGAGTCTTCCTAGGCTAATGTAACAAATGTTCAAGTGGATTTTGTCCCGATTTAAGTTTGGTTAAGGCGTTCAACATGTGTTTGACCCATTTGTAGTGGAGGTTGGAGTTGGCCTGAAGTCTTTGTCGGTTTTTCAAGTGGGTTTCGATTCGAGGCGTTCGACATGCATTCTTGTAGTGGAAATTGGAATGGATCGGAGTGGGGTCAAAGTGAGTCTGGAGCCTTCGCAAGAAATACGAGGGTTTTTAAAGTTGATTTTGACCCAATTTGGGTTCGGCGAAGGCATTTGACATGCATCGACCTGCTTGTAGTGGAGGCCAAAGTGAGTGGGGTCACAATGGGTTGAATGCATGCAGGTTGAAGAAGTGAGTGGGGTCACAATGGGTTGAATGCATGCAGGTTGAAGTGGGTCCGTAGTCTACGTTAGGTAATGGATCCAATGGTTTTTCAAGTAGATTTCCTCCCGATTTGGATTCAATGAAGACGTCCAACATGTGTTTGACCCACTTGAAGTGAAGGTTGGAGTGACTCCAAGCCTTTATAGGGTAATGTAACAATTTTTCAAGTTGATTTTCAATGAAGGCGTTCGTCATGCATTTGACTCACTTGTAGTGAAGCTTAGAGTGGGTCAAATTGGTGTCAGAGTAGGTTGAACACGGGTTGGTATGTGACCCCAATACCAACCTGCTGCTAGCTGGTGCCAAAGCTCTGTGGACCCCATAATGTTGTCTTTGTTTTTGTTGGAAAAAACGGTGGCAGCGGAAGCGAAAGCTGAACAACAACATAGCAGAATATTTGAATCTAATGAGCAACACAATGCAACCAATCACACAAGCATTTAATCACAAGAGATAATCCGATTTTACGTGGAAAAACCCCTCAACGGATAAAAAACTATGGCACAAAGTGATCGACTATGATTCAAAAGATTACAGAGATTGATAGCCCACAAGTAAGGAAAACCCAGAGAAAACCTAAGCGCGCTCTCTCTCTCTCTCTCTCTCTCTCTCTCAAAACAATCTTTCCTCTTCCTAACATACTAAAGAAACCTTGGACACCTTATGATTACTCTTAATCTTGGACAATCTATTTATATAAGCAACAAACCAAAATTAGAAATTACTTATGCAAATCCGTGTATCTGCATAAGAAAATGCGTACACAGCCGACTGATCGTAACCAGTAAAAAAAGTCCAAAGTCACGTCTGCCTTAACACCCGGCCGGTCAGACCTAGTGAAAACTATCCAGAGTCTTGCTGCCTTCACTGTCCAAAAAATGGACTGGTCAGACCAATCAACCTGACCAGTCAGAAACCCAAAAAAACAGCAGTTTGAAGTGTCTTCCAACAATTTTACCCATGCCAGCTCATTTTAGGGAATGAGCGAACAAAAAATAAGGCAAATTCAAATCTCAAGTGGACCACACCATAGAAAACAGTGGGGATTTTGACCGCTTGCAGTTGAAAACTTTTTAGGGGCACAAAAGTTTTGATATTTGTGTTTTCCCGTCTTCCGCCTTAGTGTGACCTTTTTCAACAGGTTGGATGGCAGATAAACATCACAGAGGGCCTTAGGAAGTTTTTAAAGTGAAAATTCACTCAACACCGTTTTCCTGTGGGGTGGTCCACCTGAGATTTGGATCTTTCTCTTTTTTGCGCCCGTGCCTAAACGGATGGACGGCATGGATTAAACAGATATATCATGGTGGGCCCCACAGAAGTTTGACAATAGGTAGATGGCTGATGTTGGGTCAGTAGCCAAACTGCCTCAAAGGGAATCCCATACAACACCTGATGTACAGAGCATGCACAACTCCCGAGCTATGGTAGGCCAACATTGTAATTTCTGTAACATCCACACCATCCATCAGGTGAATTCCCATATCTTAACCATTCAAGATCAAGCGCCAGCCCAATTCAAAACTCGAAGTGAGCCAAACCTGCGTGTTTGACCCACCTGATTAACGAGTTTAATGAAATATTTAAAAAGCATGGTGGGTCCCACAGAGGATTCTATGGTGGGTCCCACAAGTGGTATGGCCCACTAGGTTGATTTCTTCTATGAGGGCATGAGAACGAGGTGCGCACCGGATTAACGGACCAGATCACGTTACACACACAACACGGGTGGGACCCACAGAGGCCGACGAATGGAAGAACCAGGTGGGCATACAGTACAGTTTTCCCGCCTAGGGGCAGGTATATAAGAATGTAAGTTCGAGAGCTATCCTCTTCATCTAACAATCTCTCTCTCTCTCTCTCTCTCTCTCTCTCTCTCGCAAGCAATCTCTCGCAAGCAATCTGTCTCTCTCTCTCGCAAGAAATCTGTCTCTCACATCTCTCGAATTTTCAATAACGTTTTTCAACAGGTTCGTTTTGAATTCTACGTTGTTCTTCGATTTTGATTCTCTTCTTTCTTAGATTGTCTTTTCCATTCTTTCTTTTTTCTTTTCAATTCTTTCTTCTGTAATCGTATTCTTGTTTCAATGGGTTTGAATGGAACCATTTTGTTTATGATTTGGGTATATTCTCGAATATCTTTTGAGCTCCGACTGATTAGATCGTAGTTCTTTAAAGAATCTCCACCATTAATCATATCTCCTCATCCATTAATTTGTGTAGTTCTTTTTTTTTTTTTTCCCAAATAGTTCTTTGATTCATTACAGTGATTTTTTGCTTCAAAGATCTTTGATTCATTAATTCGTTGGACTAGAAAATCTGTTGAAGCATTTTAAAGCATATGCATGTTCTTGATTCTACCATTACCTGTCTGTTCTCTTTAACCAATCACTTGAAAATCAGTAGGTTCTTCATTAGTATTTTTATTTTCCTGAAAGATGGAATTTCAAAAGCTTTTCCAACGGTCTTACTCGTCTTCTTAGGTAGCAGTTGTTGCTCAGCTCTGTTTTTCTTCAAACTCAGTTGGTTCTTTCATTTGATCTTCTAATCAAGACCGTTTCCAACAATTTTCTTTTTCTAATTCGTTGCAGACTGTTTATTTGATTTTTTTTCAGACAATCTCTGGCATATATCACGTTTCTGTATGATCTGTCCTGGTTATCTGGTCTTCTTATGATTGGGTTTTCTATCTGCAGGCAAACATAGATACATATCTCGTATCAATGGCCGCCAAACTTCAAGAACTATCATTCGTCTTTGCATTTCTCTTCTGGGCAGAACTGTTGACTGCATCGTTGGCCTGTAACCGATCCACTGGATGGTAATTTGATTTTGTTTGCTCTCTCTCTCTCTCTCTCTCTCTCTCTCTCTCTCTCTCTCTCTCTCTCTCTCTCTTTCTTTATTTATTTTTTTGAAAATTTTGATAGATTATTTTGGAGAGCATCTTAAATTGTAGCCCTTAGGTCGTTAAGTGTTTTTGCTGCATGTGTATCACATATCGGTGAGGAGGAACTACATGATACTCAGACCCAATGAAAACCTCAGGATAATCTGGTTTTCATTTTGTACAAATAGGGGAGTGTTTAAGTGATCAAGACTATTGGTTTCTCCCATCGCATATCGGTGAGGAGGAACTACATGATACTCAGACCCAATGAAAACCTCAGGATAATCTGGTTTTCATTTTGTACAAATGGGGGAGTGTTTAAGTGATCAAGACTATTGGTTTCTCCCATCGCATATCGGTGAGGAGGAACTACATGATACTCAGACCCAATGAAAACCTCAGGATAATCTGGTTTTTATTTTGTACAAATGGGGGAGTGTTTAAATGATCAAAGACTATTGGTTTCTCCCATCGCATATCGGTGAGGAGGAACTAAATGATATTCAGACCCAATGAAAACCTCAGGATAATCTGGTTTTCATTTTGTACAAATGGGGGAGTGTTTAAGTGATCAAGACTATTGGTTTCTCCCATCCACATTGTGGATGGGCCATGACCTGGATCATATCACACACTGTAAGATCCTAGCCACCAATTACGAGCCTTTTTTTCAGATGAATGTAGGCTGTCTTTGTATCTGTTATTGACAGGTCTATTTTCAGGCCATAGAATGAAAGGGCTGGTAGTTAGGATTGTTCCATTTAGGAGAATTTTGGGCATGTTCCATCCATGTCAGGGTCAATGGTCTGGATTAGCAATGGCCTTGACCCAGGATATGCACAATGTAGATGGGTTTTTCTGTGCAGAAGTGGGTTCCATCATCCATGTACAAGATCCAAACCAGTTGGTCTGCTGGGTTCTACCATGGACATATCATGGCCCAAAGTCTTCCTGATAGGCAATCCTAGTCATCTATCTATTTGTGATTGGCCTATGAATCACAAAAAAAAAAAAAAAAAAAGAGAAATAAAGCAGCATTCCACATTTGAATAAAAAAAGGGTCCAATATGGGCGGTCAGGATCTTCCAACCTGTGAGAATTTTTTTGGACATTGTCTGTCTGAGATGAGGCCAAAAAGACAAATGAGCCCCGCTGGTAGAACTGAACCATGGGATCCATTTGTAGACACTGAAATCCCAGAGAATGTTGTGCATAATAATGCCTAAAGACCAAATGAAAATCTCACGCATAATGCTGAACTGATCAAATGGAATGCCTAATTCAGCCCCTTCTCTTTTCTCATTGCAGCCACTGCTTTGAGCGGAGTTTACCTATCCCTGAACCAGCCACGCCAGCTCACAAGATGGAAATTAATCGGTGGTGACCCCTGTGGAGAAAGCTGGAAAGGAATCGAATGTGCTCGAACTTCCATCAAATCAATGTAACACATCACCTTCTCTTGTATCTTCTTCTTCAACTTCTCTTCTCGTGCAGACTGTTTTAACTTCGATTTCCTTAACAGAAAAATTAGTGGGCTAGGTATCTCAGGAATGATGGGTATCGAGCTCGCAAGCCTCCGCTCGCTTAAGGAATTGTAAGTGGTTTTGGCAGCAGTTGTATGCAAATCTCTTTCCTTTTATTCCCAAGTTATAGAAATTTATCTCGTAGCCTGGAGCCAATACAAATCAAAAGTGCATCAAATTTCATCCATGTGCATCTAAGTGCGCCTAAATTTATCCAAGTGCATTTAGGCTCATACATGTTCATCTTCGTATGTGTGATGAGCTCAACTGCACTTGGATCAACTTAGATGCACTTTGTATGTTGAGATTAACTTACGAAGCTTTTGATTGAATCTGGACCCTTTTCTCTTTACTAATTCAAATATTCTTTGCTTGTGAAGGGATATCAGCCATAATAACATTCATGGCGAAATTCCTTACTTTTTGCCTCCCAGTGCAACCCATATGTAAGATGTTTTAAACTTTTTACAGCTTCCTTTTCTATTTAGGATTTAGTCTCTTTTTTTTTTTTTTAAACTGAATCTCAATTTCAAGGTATATGTTTGTTTTGTTCCTGCAATGCAGAAACCTGGCATTCAATCAACTGACCCAAAATATTCCGCCCGCCTTAGCTTCCTTGAGATCTCTCAGTTATCTGTAAGTTCCTTGTAATCTGTGAGGGCATTACAGTCTCTGATTTATGAGTTGCCAGCTTATTTTCACAAACTGATTTTTATCTGACTGCAGGAATCTGAAGTCACAATGCTCTATCTGGTTCCATTGGGGACATATTTACTGGTCTGAAAAATCTAAAACAGATGTAAGATTTCGTATGCTTGCTTTGTTATGTAGATGAAGCATATGGAAATTATGGTATTTTGGCCTGAAATATTGGCATAAGTTTCGATCCTGGAAAAGTATAAAATGATTTTGCGAAAAGCAGATAACCAGTAGGGTCATTTTCGGTTCCATTTTTCACCACTCCTTCGAAATTTGACAGCACTTGTAACTGAGATCATTTCATTGATTAAAATATAGGTTTGAATGTTTCTTTTCTTTGATCCCCACCATACACGTGGCATGTGTATGGTGAATCATAGCTGCAACCCATAGTAGGCCTACAAAGGATGGGCTAACTTTCAGAAATCACATCAGTTGGACAATTATAGCCGCCAGTTTAATTTATTTTTAAACTGCCCATTTTCAAAAGTGTAAATTATGTTTCAGGGATCTATCAAACAACATTTTCACAGGAGATCTGCCTGTTTCATTTGTTACCTTGACAAAGCTGACTGCTCTGTAAGTATGCGAATGCGCTAAGTTTCTTCAATCCATGCATTTTGTTGCATTGTATGTGGTACTAGTATTTTCTTTTCTAACACCATCGATCATTAATGGTATATTCTGCCAGTGACCTCCAGAACAATGAATTTACTGGATCAGTAACTTCCTAGCGGCTCTCCCTCTATCATACCTGTATGTCTCGAACTAAGTGTCTTACTTCATATGTATTGTCTGTTCTTCAACATTTTTTAGCTTAAGTACAAAGTTTTGATTTCAACTGCTCTGATTTTCAGTAACATTCGAAACAATCACTTCAGTGGTGTTATTCCTAAGCAGTTTGAACTGATTCCCAATCTCAGGTAATAATATTAGGCATTTTCTTATGTTTCTTTGTTGAACCCCTATTTCTCACTGATTAATCTTCCTTTTTCTTATCAGTATTGAAGGAAATATATTTGCAACTGACACTGTCTGTCCACCGCCAAATACCACTCCTGATAATGGGCCAAGCAGTCAGAACAGCACTAATTCTCAATCAATTGAGAATGATAGCCATGAACAGAAAAGATTGGGGCATAGCTCAATAACTGGGCCTGCAGCCCTCGGCTCAATATTCATGGTAGTAGCGTTCTTCATATCGGCTGCTGTTGTAATCCACATACACATACGCTGCAAATGTCAGCTCGATTGGCTGGAGAACTTCTTCAGGTCTCTGCTCTCTCTGCCAAACAGTCTGTCAGACAGTGGTAACAATTTTTCCCCCTTCTCTTTGATCTTTTTTAATGAAAAGTCAAGTTATTACTCTTTGAATGTGCTTCGATTCTACAGATTTAGCTTCTAACATGCATCTAACATGTCATGCCTTAGCATTTAGTCTTCTAGGAAAATTCATGATTCTTTTTTTCTTCGAAGGAAAAAGGTTTTAATAGATGGAAGGGTGGTTCCCATGGGTTTTCCAATCTAGTAGCTTCAGTGATTGGCTTTTATTTTGCAGAACCGACAGATAGTCCGGAGAAGTTGTCTCTTGGTACACCTTCTCTAGCCAGTCCAAGGCCTCTGTGCACCATTCATCAAGTCAGACTCAGATCTGAAACATTCCATGGGAGAAGCTACACGAAAAGAAGCAAAACGCCAATGACTGCGGTATTGTACAACATGGCACAACTTTTGGGTGCAACAGAAAACTTCAGTAAAAACAACATTCTTGGAGAGGGTAACATGGGTCCAATCTACAAAGGGAAATTCCCCGACGGCCAGGTATCATTTTGTAAGATATATGTAACGAAGGCCTTTTTTTCTTCCGTAAAATAAATTCTGATAAATATGCTTGTGGGGTTTTTGGTTCCTAGATTTTGGCTGTGAATGTTCTTGAGATGGGACCAATGTCTCTACATGAAGAAGACCTATTTCTGGACGTAATCAGTTCTGTATCTCGTTTGAGACATCCAAACATCGCAAGCCTTTTAGGCTACTGTTTGGAGCATGGGCAGCACATCCTCGTTTACAATTACATTGGGAACGTTTCCCTTGTTGATTCCCTGCATTGTGCTCAAAGAATCGGCAAGGCTCTTACATGGAATAGCCGCTTGAGGATTTCCCTCGCTGTAGCCCGTGCTCTAGAGTAAGTGTAGTATAAACATGCTCAAGTAAATGCTTTTCTAGTCTTCTTATGTCTGCAACTAAGACTGAATTTTCTTTTTCTTTTTATTTTCCATTCATACTTTGTTCAGGTATTTGCACTTGACATGTGATCCTCCTGTAACGCATGGACATGTAACTGGCTACCAATATCTTCCTTGATCATGAGCTTGTGCCCCGTCTATGTAACTGTGGATTGGCTGATATAAGGCCCCTCATTCGATCCAAGCTCAAGGTGCTGCCGACATTCTCTTCCTCCAAAACAAAAGATTCTACATTCGTTTATGATAAATCTAAGATTCCATTTTTTTTCTCCAAGTGAGAAACATTTCTTAATCTCAGATCCTAATGTTAGTTTATCTCCTTTGGTTGGAACATTCAGTCCTCACCTGGGCAACAGGCTTATGAAATGCCGACCGATTCCATGAGTTTCACTGCTCCTTCAGAATGTGGACCACCTGATAAGACTAAGTGCGACACTCACAGTTTTGGAATATTACTGATGGAGCTGCTAACTGGAAAGAAGCCTCATGAAAGGTTAACCATTTGATCCTTATAAAAACAGATTTATTGATTGCATTGAAAGATGCATCATCCTATGTCTCTTTCACTGATGGGTCTCCCTCCTTTTTTGTTATTACATAGTTCAAGGACAGGAGAACTCCAATTTCTAGTAAAATGGGCTTCCACTTGCCCATGTGATATTGATTCTCTGAATGGCATGGTCGATCCTGCGATCAAGGGCCAGTACACTTGCAAGATTTTATCGCAGTTTGCGGATGCCATCAGCTTTTGCATTCAGGTAAATTTGAATCCGAACACTACTCTCAATCCACACTTTTTTTTTTCTTCTTCTTTCTTTCTTTCTTTTTTTGAACTTTCTTATTAACATGTGGTCCTTGTATCAACCAGCCCCAACCGGAATGCAGACCTCCAATGTCTGCAATTTCGGAAATGCTGATGGCTATGATTCACCAAATGGAATCCAGCAGAAACGATTGAGATGGATGCCTCTGATGCTTTCATTCCAGATGGCCCGCAGCGGTTAGACCATTGAGGAAAAAGAGTTGAATTTCATCATCTCTCTGTCTCTGGTCATTAAAGATGAATATTGTTCAGATAAATTGTAATTGAATTTATTGGTTAGTAATTTAAAAGGGTTAAATTTCATCTGTCTTTGGCCATTAAAGATGAATATTGTTCAGCTATACTGTAATTCCATTTTCTGGTTAGTAATTTAAAAGAGTTGAACTTCATCTCTCTGCCTTTGGCCATTAAAGATGGATATTGTTGAGCTATTTTGTAATTCCATTAATTAAAAAGTTCGGGGAAAGGAGAGGCTGTGACATTTTTTTTCTTTGGAATGTGGTTATGTTGGTATGGATTAGTAGATGATCCAAAGCATTCATCAGGTGGGCCACAGTAAAGGGAATGCCTTATTTATTTTTTATTTATAATATAAATTAATCCAACCCATAGTTGGGAGCCTGAGCTCACAGATACCTGGACTCAATGTGATTCGATCCTGGGACCTCAATGGAGGGCTGTGAATTGGCTGGGCTTACATTGGCATTTTGGTCGTGGCCCACTCTAGAGGCTGGACTTGGGTTGGAGATCAGGTCCATGGTTGGGTTTGGAGATCAGGTCCATGGTTGGCTCGACCCAAGACATGGGCCTAACTTACTAGCCCCAAGCTGAAGACAGGAAAAAAATTGGTTGGACCTGGCCCAAAAATTGATGCAATTCCGCTTTTCCACTTGAATGTTCCTAATCCATCCGTTGATTAAGTGGGCCACATGTGCAAAAAGACTCAATGGATAGTTGAACTGGCCTGGTTTTTGGGCCACAATACATGCAAGATGTGGCATCATGGTTTCTTTCGGCTCGTCAAGTGGGCCAGGCTAGATCTTAGGTTTTACTTTGCGGTCTGGGATTGGAAAGAACTTGAACTAGTTGACAACTCTACACGTATGTGGTGCTTGGTGCAACTTCGAGGGTTTGGTTGGGTTGAGCATCGACCCAATGCAAACCAACCTCAAGAAAGTTGGCCCAATGTCCAAGCCAAGCCAAGGCACTGAATGCTTAATCCTAGCCCAACTCTGGCAAGGTTGGGTTAACACTTTCAACTGATAAACTAAAACATAAGATCAACATCTAACCACTAAAATAACATCGATACAGTAATATCTGTGACTATGAAAATAACAAGCAAACTAAAGTCTATGATTGCCACCGATGTTTGGAAAGATATTCAAAAGAAATCACACCAGTTAGCATATAGACCCATGTCAATTCAGATCATAAATCCTATTTTTCACTCATGTCATGATTTTACATTTATATCATGTATATTAGTCATAATTCATATTTACATATACTGCTTCTAAGGTTAGCTTCAGGTTTAGTTAGGCCGAGAATTTCCAACCCAACCTAAAGTTCAGGTTGAGCTGATCGGTACCCATTGAGCCAAGGCCCATACCTAAACCCATTAGGTATTTTAGGCATCAGTACACCTGGACCCAACCTATTAACAACCCTAATAGTTGAATGCACCAAGAAGCTAACTACAACAACTCACAGCTATTGGTGGGAATCAAGTATGCATTTCGAAACCTAAATTTTTGAAAAGCCAATTCTAATATGATGGCACACCTACTGAGTAGCCCACCTTTATCTTTCGGCGGTGGCATTTACATAGTAAGGTCCACATAATGGATAGCTTGGATATTTCACCGGTGAGCCACACTAAGTGCAGCTGACTTGTATGCTCGTGTGAGCTTAGCAAAGCTCTTTTCTAATATGTATTTTGTTCGTATCTACAACTTGGGAAGATGATCAAGATGTTTAATACCCTCCTCCAAATGGCAGTGAAGGGTCTATGATAAGATAAGACATTTAAGCACTCCAAACTCAGAAGTTCAAACAACTTAACTAGGAATTTTTTCTTCTTCTCAAGGATGTGTTTGGATTGACCATATATCATGGCAAAGGGTTGTAAAAATGTAATGATGACAAATTCAACACCCGTCGGATGGAGTCGGCTGGGCATGGTAAGCTTATAATGACAATACTTTTACATTATTGCATTGTCATGTCAATGGTAAAAAAAAATACACTAAGGTATGTTTGGGTAGGAGGTTTTCACTCCAATATGATGTAAAATTGCAATTGTTACAAATTGTTTTCTCTATCTCCTATTACAATTGCACTTGCCTACCAAATTTCGTCCAGAATTACATCCATAAACAAACATCATAAAATCATAATGATGATGCTTTTATAATTCTTTACAATGATATATGGTCAATCTAAATACGCTGTAAGAGTATAAATCCAATCCAAATATGCCCTAAGAATATAAATCCAATACATAGAAAACATGGTTTTCTAATATTTGGAGATGTGAAAGAAAGCAATAGAAATGGATGAATATCTATTTATGAAGGCAATTACATTCTTGTTCATTTGAGAGGCATACAAACTTAAAAACTGATGAAAGGAAAAATTTTAAGGTGTAAATTCACCTCTATCATCACAAGGCAAAAATAACTCATTGGAAAGGGTTAATCTTTACCCTTTTGTAAATCACCTTAATAAAATATAAATCCGTGGTTGAGAGGACAACTAGATTCTAGTCCAGTAGGAGACACCAACGATTGAATCGAACCTCCTAAGTTGAACAAGCTTTGGCACGCCCATGCATCTTACTCTTACCCGAATGGATAGCTAGATTTCAGTCCACTCATTCGAGGGACACCAGCGATTGAATCAAAGCTTCTGAGTTAAGCAAGCAGTGGCATGCCCATGCATCTTACTCTCACACAAACAACCAATTTGGGCCCTTGCTTACATGTGCGGTCGAATTTAATTGAATTGGCAGCGACAGTTAGCACAACATAAACAAGGTTTAATCATTGACCTGCACCATAAATGATGTGAGGCCCACCTTCATGGCCCCTCAATCTTAAAAGTCACCGATAAACCCCGCATCATGGACAGTCCATTCACGAGGTTCCGACCATCGTTGAGCCACACAAACACAGGAAAACTGTACGATTAAAGACCAACAGTACCCAACGGTCCAACCTCAACCTGCATGCCTACCTTACTACCTAATACAGGTGGGCTCTAAAATGTTCTGTGGGACCCACTGCGAGTCATAGAGCATGAGCCCAAGACCCAAAATGAAGATGATAAAAAAGCTGGAGTGGGCCGAAACTACATAGAAACAGTGGGGTTGGAAACACTACCGTCCAAAAAATGGTTGGATGGTGTGGATTTAAGTTACATACATCACTGTGAGCCCCACAGTCAGGGGTCCCACCCACCTTGGTGGATCCGGGGTCTCACCTAATCTGCTCCCAACCGTTCCGAACCGGATGAAAAAGGAAGGCAGAAATACCAGCGGGACCCAAAACTTCAGCAGCCGTAGAAAGGTTCCAACGGTGGCCATCAACATACCCACTATTTCCTTTGTTGTGGCCCACTTGAGTTTTGGGTCTTTCTCAATTCTGGCCTAACTTCCTAACACAAGCTTGCAAAACTGATGGACGGAGCAGATGTCACACATAGATTATAGTGGGCCACACACAAATGAGTGAACTTTCACTCAAAAGCACCCTTCCCATGTCCTCAGTGGTAAAAAACGGCCACGATTTTGCACACGTGTGAGCACAACTCACACGCGTGGGACTGTCTGTTTTAATCCCTATAGGAGAGGCAAAGAAAACAAAAGGCAAGCTCACGCCCACTCCATTATCTCCGATCGCCTTCTCCTCAGACGCCTCTTAACATTCCAAAACCCAAAAGCAGGAAAAATCAAAGAAATCCCATCCCTCTCCTCTCCGAGTGAAGCTTCAGCTCCATCTCTTTGATGCATATGTACTGATCGCAGATCATCACTACCATCGATCTTTGTGGTCGCCGCAATGCCGCCGAAACCTCAGGCGTCGAAAGCAGATCTTGCGAAGAAGCAGAAGGTGGTGGAGGACAAGACGTTCGGGCTCAAGAACAAGAATAAGAGCAAGAATGTCCAGAAATACGTCCAGAGTCTCCATCAATCCGTTCAACCCAAACCCGATGCTACCAAAGCCGCCGCCAAGGTTGGGTTTTATTTGCTTCTTCCTTCTCATTATCATCCCTTCTTTTTTCTTTGTCTTTCTTCTAATTCTGTTTTCGTTGTGTTCGGCAGAAGAAGAAGGAAGAAGAGAAGGCTAGAGAGAAGGAGTTGAGCGATTTGTTCAAGATCGCCGTAAGTCAGCCCAAAGTCCCACTTGGTATCTCTCTATTTCTCTCTCAATCTCTTCTATCTCTTCTTGTATGTTATTTGGATTTTAGGTGTGTTTTCTATGAGGTTTTATTTGATTGGTTTTCTCAATGCATATGGGTTGTGTTTGATTGGTTTCATGTTGGATGTGTATTATTTTAAGTGCCATGCTTTTTGATGCATACACCCTTTTCTTCATAATTTTTAGGCTACATCTTTGGAATAGTACTGAAACTAATATAGAGATTTCTTTTGTTTTTCTCTTCTCAATTTGTTGGGCATTTGGATTTTGAGTTTATCTTCTATTAGATTTTATTTGATGGGTATTTTTTACTTGTATGCATATGAATTTATTTGCTGTTTTTTTTTGTTTTTTGGCTGACGATCTGTACTTTAAAGGGAGGGGTTTCCATTTTATGCATGCACCCCGTTTTTCTACTATTGGTATTATATTAGTATTGGTATCCCCTTTTCCGGTGCTATTTGATTCCATGGTAGATTGTTAGTACACAAAAGAATAGTCACCTTTATTTTGGAGAAGTACCGGAGCATGATTCTAGAACGAGAAGTACTTAAAAGGGGTATAAATGGCTGTTTCCAAATTTTATTTGTAAAAGAGCACAGATTGTGTGTATTTATTTATTCATTCTTGATTCTGGGGTATTTTCAGGTGTTGATCCTAAGTCCATACTATGCGAATTCTTCAAAGCCGGGCAATGTACCAAAGGTTTCAAGTGCAAGTTCTCACATGATTTGAATGTCCAGAGGAAAGGTGAAAAGATAGACATTTACAGTGATAAACGTGATGAAGGTAAGAATGCCGACAACCGACTGTTGTTGTGGTTGTTATTGTTACTATATAATTGCTGTTGTTGTTATTGTCACTATATAATTGTGTTGTTGTTGTTTGGTTTAGGAACGATGGAGGATTGGGATCAAGAGACATTAGAGAAGGTTGTGGAGTCGAAAAAGATGGAGTATAATCAAAACAAACCAACTGAGATTGTACGTGTTCTCTGCTCTTGTCTACCACTGCATTTCTTTTTCTTTTTCCAAACCATGTTCCCAGATTTCTAATCAAAGTAACTTGATAAGATGCTCAACCTAGAAAATAATAAATTTCGTGCTATGTGTAATTACGTTGCATGATGAGAACCACCTTGTATTTGTTTCGGATATCTTTTTGCATGATGAGGGATTATGGTTTAATTTATATTTCATGTGCATGATGGAGGTGCAATGGATGCATATTGAAATTGGTTGAGAAGCTCGAGAAGATCTAAGCAAGAGAACTAGTGATGACAACATTTTGAAATCGTGGAAGACTTATCAATCAGAATAAAGAAAATGCTATGGGATACTTTATTATATGTGCCTGCAGATACTTTTGTTGATAACCATGTTTTTCAAACTGAGCTCACATGAACTATATTACTATAGCCAACATGATCTTGCATGTTTTTATTGTCAAGTTTGCAAATAATGTCCGATCTTCCCTCCTTGCACCTTGAATCAATGCATTGATTCGATATGAGCACCCCATCCTTGACCTATTTGCTGTCAATTAAAGCCCCGTGTTTTGGAGATTATCCATGAATATGATAGCTATCAATGTGGTTGCAACTTGCAAGAACTTCTGCCAAAATTTTGTAGCAACCTTTAATCAGACTAACAGGCTTGAAGTGTTTCATGCCTTTGGCCCCTCTTTCTTAGGGATCGATGTTATCAAAGAAGCCCTCAACCTTTTGGGTAATCGTCCCCTGTCATAGAATTCTGAAGTAAAGCTAAGAAGATCATCTTTCACCTTCGTCCCAGGACATTTGTTAAAAGGTGAGAGGAAAAACCTTTGGACCAATGCTTTCTCTCGTAAGATATTCAATAATGGTAACGGTGTCAATAATGGCCAATTGACATTACTGTTATGGTACAGGCTGTTATGGCCTTTTGTTTTTTTTGAAAAAAAGCCCTGTATTAATCTCGTAACAGACTGTTACGGGCCAGTCATCGTTACTGTTTTGCAACAGCCATCAGGGTTATCACGTAACCATTTTTTAATACCTTGATCTCTCCCCAGTTCTGAAATTGATGTCTTAACATCATCCACTCCTTTTCCTTTAAAAAAAAAAAACACCTCATCCTCCCCAATTGGCCTTTCCAACCAATTTGTCTCCTCTTCTGCAAACCTATCAAATGTGATACCATCCAGCTTTTGCCTGTAATGAGTTGTATTGGTTGTGTTATAATGGGTCTACATGAGGTGTGGTGGTGCTGGTGTCCTGGGTGTTCAAGATTCCTGGTATACATATTGGGAAGGGTGGGTTTCGGGGTAAGGTGGAGAAAGTGGATGGTGGAATGTGTGGGTTCCGTTCAGCTCATATCTTCAGTCCGTGTACATGAACCTCCTAAAGGCTTCTTTAGAAGTTCCAAGGGGGCTGCTTTAGGGAAATCCCTTATCCCCTCTCTTATTTGTCGTGGTGATGGAATCTCTTGGTAGAATTTTTTTTTTTTTGGAAGGGTGAATCTTTATTCTGTTAGTCATGCAACGCACACACACGGTCAGTCACACAATGCACCCACTGGTGCAAGTTAGTATGTCTCGAACCTGAGACCTGCTGTTTGAAACGCCAAGGCGTCAACCAGCTAGGCTACCAGGCAAGTTAGTATGTCTCTTTGTAGAATGTTAGATAAGTGGTGTTTGGAAGGGCTTATTTGTTGGTTCATTGTGTAGTAAGCTAATGATTAGGTATCTCACCTTCACTATGTGGATGTTATTCTTTTGTTTTGTGGTGCAAGCAAGTAGCAAGTAATTAACCTGTCAGTGGAGGGTTATGAGTTTAGAAAGAAAAAAAATGATTTTTTTTTTCTGAAGTTTGTGGGATTATATAAAGATCTCTTAATGGGGGACAACTAGAATCAGTTGAAACTGAATAACATTCCGTTCGATCAGATTGGGAAGCGGAGGCGTCTTTGGGCGGAGAGACCAATCAAGGAAGAGGAGGCCCTTGAGGTTGTAAAATCCTTGGGAAGGGACTAAGCCTCAGGTCCTTGACGGTTTTCCTATGATGTTTTTATCAGATCTTTTGTGATATTGTTGAAGGGGTTTTGATGGATTTTATTACTGAGTTCCATGCTAGAAGTCATTTGTCCGAAGACATTGGGGCGACATTTATCCTTATTATTCCCAAAAAGGAAGGGGCACAAAGCTTAATAGATCATCGTCCGATTAGCCTAATTGGTAGCCCTTATAAATTTCTTGCAACAAAGCTTATAAAGGTGCTCAGAGAGGTTGTCTTGAAGGCGCAGGGTGCATTCCTGTTCGGTAGGCAAATCTTGATAGTGCATAAATGCATTGATTTCAGATGTAGAGCTAAAAATTTGGGTCGGGGTGATATCAAGCTCGATATTGGAAAGGCCTACGTCCACATCGACATGGAATTTTTCAAATATATGTTGGGCAGATTGGGTTTTGACACAAAATGGCAAGGATCAAGGATGGGTGGAGTGCACGTGTTCGGCACACATCTCAGTTCTTGTAAATGGGTCTCCAAAAGTTCCCAAGGTCTTAGACAAGGTGATTTGCTCTCCCTCTTCTATTTATCGTAATGGGAGAGGCTATCAACAAAATGCTAGATAGGCATCATAATCTAGACTTATTCAAGGTTTCATGGTAGAAAATGCAGACTTCCACTAGATCACCCATTTGTATGTAGAAGACATGCTTTTGTTTTGTGGGGCAAATAGGAGACATGTAGATCGTTTGCGTTAATTATTCGATGGTTTGAAATGGTGTTAGGACAAAAGATAAACATCCATAAAATTGAACTTATGGGAGTTACCACTAGTGAAGAGGAGATTAATGATTATGCTTAGGTCTTCGGATGCAAGAGAAGGAAGCTTCTATCTACTTATCTTGACAATCCATTATGCATTGGGAAACTAGGGAAGCATTTCTAGGACAGTTCTTAAAAGAATGAAGTGCAATTTATTAGGATGGAAAAGCAAACACCTTCCCTTTTGATGCAGGATGACCTAAATATGATGCATGTTTATAGACACAATTATTCAGCGGAAATAAAAAGCAATAATAATCTAAAATTCTAGCATTAATCATCATAACTGAGAAAATCATAAAGGAAACATGCAATGGAGCGGGCCATCATCACATCCAGGGAGTATGGAATTCAATTATTACTTAGGTTGGATTCGGTGAGGGATGAGACCTCCCGATCTTGCATAGTCATACCCAATCGATCAATGAAGGTCACTAGTCCGAAGAATTGGGAAGTTTCTCGGATTAGGGATTTGAGAATTTGGGGGTTTAGGGTTTAGATCGATTCTCAAGGTTTGATCGAGGAAGGATTAGCAAAACTGGAAAATAGAAAGAAGAAAATAATTACCTTGAAGAATTTGGAGGGGCACGAGAAGAAGTTAGAAGAAGAAGATCAAGGAGAGAGAAGAAGCACCATGAGAGAGAGAGAGAAGAGAGAGGCCACCAAAGAGGTTTGCTTTTCATTAATAATCAACTTATCACGTTATTAGGGCTTAGCCCACTTAAATAAGCAAGAAGAAAACACAAAAGTATCAAAATACCTCTAAAATATTGGTAAAAAACAACTTAAAAAAAACAGTTCGTACGTTGGCCGGGCGCTCGGTGACCAATTTGGTCGGGCGCCCGGCTAAGACAAAAACTGTCCAGCAAGAAAACTGCAAAAATTGCAGAATTTCGGCGCCCAGTGCCAAATTTGGCCGGGCGCCCGACCACCTTCAGAAAGGCAATTTTCTATTCTTTCAGTCGGGTCTTCTTTCATCCTACACACGTGCCTTCTATGTGCCAAATCATGTGCGTAGGGTCTTCACTGCTCCTCAATCATCGCCTAGCCATAAGGAAGATGCTTGTGGTGAGCGCTTTCTTCGCTGATAGACTTTGAAGGCTAGATGTCCGCATCATTCTCCTCGTCTGAGAAGAACTCGACTCCGATGAGTTAAAACTCTTGTGGCGCTCTAGTAAATCTGGGTTAACGCTCTGTAACTCCACTTCTATCAACCATGTAGATTCTGACGGCGGCTTGTTCTTCCATTTGACAAGGTATCTTTGGAAAACTCCGTCTCTCGTAAAAACGATCTCTTCATGCATGATTTCCTCAATTTCCTCTTTACGAATAATGGGTGGAGGAAGGGGTGGGGTAGGTTGCGAAGAAAACTCAGAGAAAGGCCATGAAAGGGACGAGGGATCAATGATAGGATTATGGGAACGGACTAGATCCTCCACATTAAACGTTGGATTAATGCTCATTTCAGGTGGAAGGTCAATCAGGTACGCGTTGGACCCAATTTTCTGCAATATCTTGAATGGTCCAGCACTACGCGCTTGTAATTTCTTAACGGAACCCTGTGAGAACCGCTCTGGCCTTATCCTCACCTTTACATAGTCTCCTTCTTGAAAATCTTGTAATCTACGATGAGAATCAGTTGAGATTTTATAATCATCATTGCTCTTATTTATCCGCTGTCTAATATGTGTATGCAAATCATGAATGTGGTGTGCGAATGCATTGGTTGATTCAGAAGACTTTTGGATGACAGACATAGGGTGAAACTAAATGATGCTCTGAAAAATCAACGAACTGGAAATAAACAATCCTATGACCTAGAACTTGGAAAACTGAAACAAAAGGACACTTCTCATGGGTGACACATAATTTCTCATTATAAGTATTATAAACAAGGATGATTTTCAGGTATCCCAACACTTGAGAACACACACTATTAATACCAAGTCTTGAGCAGATCTTGGTATCAGTTATTATGTCGAAAATGTCATCAAGATGCGGGATAGGGACTCTGGCTATCATATCCACCATGAAGTGAATACGTTGCAAGGTGGCATGACACTTGACTAAAGCTTTGTGGACGGCCAGGATATGCCTACATGTGTGCCATATGCCATTGTTCTTAGAAGTGAAAAGGGCAGGCATAACACACAGAGCAAAACTCCAACTCAAACTTCCCCGAGAAGTTTATCAAATTGACGCTGCATTTCTGTATTTTCTGCGGGGTTCACCTGGTATGGAGGAAAGCTTGACAGGACCAACGTAGGGACAAGATCGATTGTGTGTTGAATGTCCCATATGGGTGAAAATTTATTCCATAAATAATTTGGTGGGATATCACAAGTCATGTGGGTGTCTACCATCATATCCTCACTAGTCTCCTTTTCAAATTCATTTGTGTGCATTATGGTAAGAGACTTAGATTGGGAATCTACATCACTGAAGTCGCACATGACATCTGGAAGTGGTGCGGTCTCAATTCCTTCGACCTTTTCATCACTAGCACACACTTCGTCATCCTCAACGATGATGAGCGATGCCTCAATTTCTTTCATTTCATCACTAGTGACGTTAGGCACGTACTCTTCCACTTTATAAACATCATGTTTGGATTCTTTCAACTTGTCGTTCACCAAGGGATAATGTTGATCATCTTTTCCATAGTTGGGGCTAGTCTGGTTGAATGCCTCTAATTTGTTGAGGAGATCCTGAAAGGATTTTCTAGAATGGTTGTCAATGTTGTCCAGATATTGAGATATGGCGGCCAAAGCCTCTATAATTTGATCCTGATTCATGGTAGTGATGCGTAATTCAAAACCATGATAAAAACGAATGGGCACACAACGGAAGACTTGTCCTAGGTTCTTCCTAAACTCAACTCTATGGACTGGATGACTCACAATATGAATGCGATGAATTTAAACTACAATGAACTGACACTAATTAATTCTAGATGATGCGACTCAAATCTGGAAATTTTCCAAATTAGGAAATTTTCTAAAATTAGGAAACTTTCTAAAATTGGAAAGTTTCTAAAATCGGAAACTTTCTAAATCTGGAACTTTCCTAAATTAGACCTAAAAATCAAAACCCTAATTTGATAACTCGATCTAGACAAAACCATGCAAGCCTATTCTCTGATACCAAATTTGATGCAGGATGACCTAAATATGATGCATGTTTATAGGCACAATTATTCAGCGGAAATAAAAAGCAATAATAATATAAAATTCTAGCATTAGTCATCATAACTGAGAAAATAGAAAGAAGAAAATAATTACCTTGAAGAATTTGGAGGGGCACGAGAAGAAGTTAGAAGAAGAAGATCAAGGAGAGAGAAGAAGCACCATGAGAGAGAGAGAGAGAGAGAGAGAGAGAGAGAGAGAGAGGCCACCAAAGAGGTTTGCTTTTCATTAATAATCAACTTATCACGTTATTAGGGCTTAGCCCACTTAAATAAGCAAGAAGAAAACATAAAAGTACTAAAATACCCCTAAAATATTGGCAAAAAACAACTTAAAAAAAATAGTTCGTACGTTGGCCGGGCGCCCGGTGACCAATTTGGCCGGGGCGCCCGGCTAAGGACAAAAACTGTCCAGCAAGAAAACTGCAAAAATTGCAGAATTTTGGGCGCCCGGTGCCAAATTTGGCCGGGTGCCCGACCACCTTCAGAAAGGCAATTTTCTATTCTTTTAGTCGGGTCTTCTTCCATCCTACACACGTGCCTTCTATGTGCCAAATCACGTGCGTAGGGTCTTCAATGCTCCTCAATCATCTCCTAGCCACAAGGAAGATGCTTGTGGTGAGCGCTTTCTTCGCCGATAGACTTTGAAGGCTAGATGTCCGCATCACCTTTTTTGGTCAAATCATTTTGATAAAGGCAGCCCTTGCTAATATGCTGTTACACTTTCTCTTTTCCAATGCCCGTAAATGTAGTGGATAGGTTAGAAAGAATACAAAGGGAGTTCCTTTGGAGAGGTGCAAAAGGAAAAACAAAGGAATTTCATTTATCATTTAGTTAGCTGGGTTGAGATTTGCAGACTAATAGAGCATGGGCATTCTGGTATTAGATCCTTGAAGATTTTCAACCTACCTCTCCTTCTCAAATTGTTGTGAAGGTTCGAGAAAGAAAAGTATGGCTTACAGAATAAAGTGTTGATAGTTAAATATGGAGAGGGTAAGGGTTGAATGGTTCACGGCCTCGTCATCCTCATACAAGACTTAAGGAATTTGGAAGGTAGGGTGGCAAATTCTTTCAAAGATGAGATCTGATTTGAGCTAGGTGGAACCTGCATAAGGTTATGGGAAGTCAATTGGTGTGATGACGAACCCCTCAATGCATCCTTTGATTCCTTTCCCCAATTATATAGATTGGCCAATGAGAGATGTCTTCATCCCACTATGTATTTCGGGAGCCGGGGAGCAATTGGTTTGGAATCTTAAGTTTAGAAGGGACTTCTTGAATGAGGAAGTCAATGAGCATGTTAGGGTGATGGAACTTCTTCATGACCGGGGTAATTTACTTGTTGAAAGGGATAGTTGGACCTAGAAACCGAGTAAATTTGGAGCCTTCAGAGTTAGATCCTTATACTCAAGACTCCAAAAACCATAGTTGTAGGAAAGGGGCCCGATTAGCCAGATATGGTGATACATAGGGCCCAACTGGTCAGTAGCCTTTGGACAGTTAGCTGGAAAGAACAATATTTAGGCGTTGGACAAGCTAAGAAAAGGACATGATTTCCCCAATGCTTGCATCTTATGTCTTCATAACGAGGAAACCATCGACCACCTCTTTCTTCATTGCCCCTTTTTTTCCAAGAAAGGGTTGGACATATTCTTTTCACTTTTGGAAGTCTACTGGATCATGCCACACAATTTTTGGGAACTTATGATCTATATGGCATGAATCCAGAACATAGAGAAAGAAAAAGACGATATGGCGGCTAGTTCTTTGTCCATCATATGGTTGATTTGGCTAGAATGCAATGTAGAACCTTTTAAGATAAAGCCTCATCCTTAAGCCAAGTGTTCTACAAGGCTAAAGGGATGGTCATGGAATGAGCTAGGGCCGATAAATACTTTGCCGGGTGCCCATTAGTGGCTTTTCATGACCATTGTGGGAAACCCTCTTCTTTGTATTAGCCGAATGACTTTTAATCATTGGTTTTGTATCCTCTTTTTTTTTTTTTTTTTCTTTTCATTTTTAAGGATGCAATATATTAAAAAAGAAAATAGAGATAGAAACATAGGAGCCCATAGGAGGTGAAAAAAAAAAAGAAAACAACAAAAACAAAAAAATGAAAAAGCCTAAGCAACAAACAAAAAGAGAACCTTAAAGAAGCTATACAACTCAAGACTGAACTATGCCAATGGCTTGAAGTTGCAAGAGCCACAAGAGCCATAAGAGCTACACCAGGAGACTGGGGAGAAGGTGGCTATCTTGAGAGATAGATAGGAAGACCATTCCTGAACGTCCTTGAAGATGAGAGTAGCAATTGTAGAGGGCATGGAGGAGGACTTGTGGAA
Organism: Liriodendron chinense; assembly: GCA_003013855.2. Classification (NCBI taxonomy): domain Eukaryota; kingdom Viridiplantae; phylum Streptophyta; class Magnoliopsida; order Magnoliales; family Magnoliaceae; genus Liriodendron; species Liriodendron chinense. The sequence continues at coordinate 783,503 of PVNU02000026.1, read as the reverse complement.
GCAACGAAGGTTCTTTTCACACCAGATGCCCCCTAAAGTAGCCAACCCAAAAAGATAGGAAGACCATTCCCGAACGTCCCTGAAAATGAGAGCAACAACCGTAAAAGGCATGGAGGAGGACTTGTGGAAGCAAATGAAGGTTCCTTTCATGCCAGATGGCCCAAAAAATAGCTAACTTAGAAAGCCTCCAGAGTGAAGTAGAATCTTTGTCGAGACCCGGTATGTGCTAGGCATAAAGGAAGAAACGGAGGTTGGAGGAACCTAGTGCATTGAGAACTTAGTGTAGATAGAATTCTAGATTGCAGCTGATAAGGGGCCGTGAATGAAGAGATGGGGAATAGACTCTTCCGAACTGAGGCATAGAGGGCAAGCATTGGGGAGAATCAAAGCACATTTCTGAAGGTTGTTTGTAGTTAGAATTCATCCTATGGCCAACAACCATGTGAAAGTAGCCACTTTCCGAGGAGCCTTGTACGTCTAGAAAAAGGAAGGGAAGGACTGAGCTTGCAGGAGGGAAGGAGAAGAGATGTGATTGTAGAAGGTCTTTATGGTGAAGATCCCAGAAGGTGAGAGAGACCAGGAGAGAAGGTTGAATCCCCTGCAAAAGGAGTAGAGAGAGTAAGTCTTTGGTCTTTTGCATCAGAGAGGTCTCTCCTATAGGGAGGGCACCAAGCTCCAGAACTAATGGGAAAGAAATAGTCATCAATAGAAGCAGAAATGTTAGAAGAGGTATTGGCCAGATTGGGGAATATGTAAGCTAATGGTCTGTCTGAGACCCATCTGTCCTTTCAAAATCTGATATTTTTGCCAGTACACAGTCTGAAAGAGAGCCTTGGGAAAGGGAATTCCTTTGAGCAGAAATAGCTTTCCAAGAAGCAGAAGCCTTGTAAAGGGAGGATCGTTTAGTGAACCAGCCATCATGCTCCACTCCATACTTGGCAACAACAAATTTCCTCCACATCCTTCCTGCCTTAGTGCCAAAATGCCAAAGCCATTTACCCAACAGGGTAGAGTTAATGTCGACAAGGACTCTTATCCCAACCCCTTCCTTAGTGTAGGGTTTACACACCTTGGACTAGCTGAGGATGTGAAATTTGGGATGGGGGGAGTTCCCATTCCAGAGGAAATCTTTCTTGAGTTTCTCAATCTCTTGAATAATGGACTTAGGGCATCGGAAGAGAGACAAGAAGTAGGAGGGTAGATTGGGGGGAGAATTTGATAAGAGTAAGGCGGCCTCTCAATGAGAGGTATCTGCTTTTCCAAGGGGCGAGCTTCCTGTTCATTCTTTCAATAACAACATCCCAAAGGTGGGTGGGGGGTTTTCCAATACAGAGGCAAGCCAAGGTATTTGGAGGGAAGGATCCAGATTTGTAATCAAAGTAGTCTGCAAGGGAAGAAAGAGTGTCATTAGAAATATTAATTCCTAACAACTCACTTTTATAAAGATTAACTTTGAGGCCCGAGATAGATTCAAAGCATCTAATGAGCAAGCGTAAAGCTTCACAAAAGATTCAGATGCTTCGCAAAAAAGCAGTGTGTCATCTGCAAATTGTACGTGGGTGATGGGGGGATAGGCAGGGGCAAGACTGAACCCCTTGAAATAACCAATTGAGGCCCCTTAGGATAACATGCGTCTAAGGCCATCAACTTCTATGGCGAAGAGGAGAGGGGAGAGAGGGTCCCCCTGCCTTAAACCCTTAGAAGCTTGAAAGAAGCCTTTAGGGGACCCATTTACGAGGATAAAGAAAGCCGTAGAGGACAAGCAAGCAAAAATTTATCGTCTCCATTTCCTACCAAAACTAAATCTTCCCAACATGTAATCTAGGTTGGTCCAATCGATGTGGTCGAAGGCCATTTCTAAGTCTAATATGCAGACAACTCACCCAATTCCTGATTTGTGATGAGAGTCTAAACATTCATGGGCCAGTAAAGCATAATCCAGAATCTGTCCATTAGTAAGAAAGGCCTCTTGAGGTTCATATATAATGGTGGAGAGAACAAGGCATAATTCGGATGCTAGAAGTGTAGCCAAAATTTTATAAGGGGCCCCTAAGAGACTGATAGGCCTAAAATCTTTGAGATCAGAGGCCTCTTTGGTTTTAGGGATGAGAGCAGTGAAAGAGGCTCCCATTGCACAAGAAATGTTTCTAGAGCTATGGAATTTAGAGACAAGGGCAAAGATTTCATGCTTAACTAGGTCCCAAAATTTATGAAAAAATGCCAAAGGTTAGTCATTTGGGCTTGGAGATTTCTCACTAGCCAAAGAAAACACAGTCTGTTTGATTTCTTCATTGGAGAAGGCACTTTCAAGGTCATTGGAGTTGCTGTTAGGGAGTTGAGGGATCTCTAGGTTATCCAGAGTGGGCCTCGGCCAATTCTTAGAAGAGAGTATAGACGAGTAGAAGGAAACGATGTGGCTTGATAACTGGCTTTGATCTTCTAACTTAGAACCATTGATAGTGATTGGACTTATCTTGTTGGAGCGAGCTCTTGTGCTGACAATGGCGTGGAAGAAAGTTGTGTTCCTATCTCCTTCTTTTAGCCAGGTAGCTCTTGAGTGTTAACGCCAGTTGGAGTTTTGCTGAAGGGAGATTCTCGCATATTTCACTTTGAGGATCTCTCTTAAGGCTTTGTCCTCAACGGAGAGGAGGGAGGGTTCTTTTTGAGTGTCAAAAGATTGGATGGCAGAAAGGCAATTAGTTGTAGCAATGTCGAGATTCACCTGAGCCTCCTTTATCCATTTTATCAGGTTGGACTAGAGTAAATTCAATTTGCGACTTAGGATGAAGCTCATGCTGCTTCAAATTTGAAAAGAAATTCCCTAAGAGAAGATAAGATCAGAGAAGCCCCCGGAATTCAAACCAGTACAACTCGAATCTAAATGGCTTTGGGCCCCAACTCTCTTCCACATATTCAAGGAGAATGGGATAGCGATCAGAGATAGGACAAGGGAGACCATGCTGGGTGACTAATGGAAGGATTCTATCCATTTCTGGGAGACTAAGAATCTATTGAGGCAAGATTGGATGAGAGGGGACTGACCATTCACCATGTAAACTTGACTTCTTGAAAAGGAAGGTCAATGAGGTTGTTACCCCCCACCCAATTAGAGAAGCCCTCGTGTTCTTGGATATCCGATTACCATTAGATTTTTTGAAGGTAACGAGTAAACGTTAAAATCTCTTCTGATACGCCAGGGAAAATCTTGGACCTGATGGAGCTTCGGTCGTCCTAGAGGAGGTGACAAGAGGCTGAGGAATAAGGACCGTAAACATAGAAGAAAATCCATTTGAAACCTAGGGAGGGATTTCTGAGAATAACCGAAATTGAGAAGGAGCTTTTCAGGGAATCTTCTAAAATCCAGGAGCAGGCGTTCCAGGTGATTAGAATTCCCGTCCCCTGCAGTTTCTCTGGCCTAAAAAAAGAAACACTCCTTGTGGTGAAGGCTCCAGATGGAGTTTAGGATAGCTTTACTTACCTCAATGAACTTCGTTTCTTGGAAAGTGATGCTATTAGCTTTAAACTTTCCCAGAAAATCTTTAATTTGGGCGAGTTTGGATCTGCAGCCTAGACCCCTGATGTTCCAAGAGATTATCTTCATGGTGCAACCAGCTTACCCTTTTGGCTGACCGCGAACTTGATGCTCCATCATAGTTGATAGAAGATTCAAGTTTGATGAGTTCTCTCGGACCCTTGGGAGATCTGGTGTTTTTTCTTGCTTCCGTGGAGGCTGAGTGACGTAGGATGCCCTAATTATGATGCATGCTCATGAATATAATTAAACAGCGGAAAATAAAAGGAATAAATAATCTAAAATTCAGAATCACTCATCATAAATTAAGAAAATTCACAAGGTGCTTGCAATGGATCGAGCCAACTGTCACAACCATGAAGTTTGAGTTTGAAGTATAGCTAGGGTTGGATCCGGTGAGGGATACGACCTCCCGATCTTGCATGGCCATACCCAATCGATCAATGAAGATCACTAGTCCGAATAATTAGGAAGTTCTCGGATTAGGGATTTGAGAATTTGAAGATTTAGGGTTTAGGTCGATTCTCAAAGTTTGATCGAAGAAGGATTAGTAAAACTAGAATTAGAAAGAAGAAAGATAATTACCTTGAAGAATTTGGAGGGGCACAAGGAGAATTTAGAAGAAGAAGATCAAGGGAAGAGAAGAAGCACCATGAGAGAGAGAGAGAAGAGAGGCCACCAAAGAGGTTTGCTTTTCATTAGTAATCAATTAATCTCGTTTTTAGGGCTTAGCACACTTAAATAAGCAATAAGAAAACATAAAAGTACCAAAATACCCATAAAAATTAAGTAAAAAACAAGTTAAAAAAAACAGTTCGCGCGATGGTCAGGCGCCCGGTGACCAATTTGGTCGGGCGCCCGACGAGGAGCAAAAATGTCCAGCAAGCAAACCTTCAAAATCGGAGAATTTCGGGCGGCCGGTGACCAATTTGGTCGAGCGCCCGACGACCTTCAGTTGGGTTTTCTTTCATCCTACGCATGTGTCTTCTATGTGCCAAATCACGTGCAAGCACGTGAGTAGGGGTCTTCAATGCTCCTCAATTATCGCCTAACCACAAGGAAGAAGCTTGTGGTGTGCGCCTTCTTTGTTGGTAGACTTTAAATGTTCTTGTGTCCTCATCAATTCCCCTCGGGTGAGAAAAACTCGACTCCGTCGAGTTAAAACTCTTATGGCACTCTAGTAAATCTGGATTGATGGTCTGCAATTCTACTTCAGTCAACCATGTATATCTGACGGTAGTTTATTCTTTAACTTGACAAGGTATCTTTGGAAACCTCCGTCTCTTGTAGATACTATCTCTTCATCCAAGATTTCTTCAATTTCTTCTTTATGGACAATAGGTGGAGTAAGGGGTGGAAGGGGTTGTGAAGCAAAATCAGAAAAAGGGCCATGAGAGCGATGATGGATCAACGATGGGATTGTGGGAACGGACTAGATCTTCCACATTAAAAGTTGGTTGAATGCCTTATTAGCAGAACCTTGTGAGAACCGCTCAGGCCTTATTCTCACAATTACATATTATCTTCCTGAAATTCTTGCAATCTACGATGAGAATCAGCAGAAATCTTATAATCATCATCACTCTTATTTATCCGGTGTTTAATATGTGTATGTAGATCATGGATATGGCGTGCAAATGCATCGGCTGATTCGTAAGACCTTTGGGTAACAGACATGGGTAAGAGATCTATGGACATTCTAGGTTTATAACCACTTACAATCTCAAAAGGACTCAACCCTGTAGATTTATTAACGGACCTATTATAAGCAAATTCAACAATTGGTAAAATTAGGTCCCAAGTTTTAATATGTTCCCCCACTAGACAACGTAGAAGATTTCCAAGACTTCGATTTATCACCTCTGTTTGCCCATCTGTTTGAGGGTGGTAGGCAGTAGAAAATTGTAAACGAGTACCCACAATGTGCCATAGTGTCTTCCAAAAATAACTGGTAAATCTGACATCACGGTTAGACACTATGGTCTTAGGCAATCCATGGAGATGCACCATACCATCAAAAAAGATATGAGCAATATGAGACGCATCTGACGTTTTAGAACATAGGAGAAAATGCGCAATTTTGGAAAAACGGTCCACAACGACAAAAATAGAATCGTGCTTTTTGATTGTCTTGGGAAGTCCCAGCACGAAATCCATACTAATGTCTTGCCACGGAGCATGTGGCACTGGCAATGGCGTATATAGCCAAGTGTTTTGCTTGCGTTGCTTTGCCAGCTGACATGTATGACACTGCCCTAAAACTTTGGCTACGTCTCGCTTGAGACTAGGCCAATAGAAACGATTCTCTACGAGGGCAATGGTCTTATCACGACCAAAGTGGCCAACTATCCTTCCCGAATGAAGCTCCCAGACGAGGAATTCACGAAGGGACATACGGAGAATACAGAGTCGGTCTCCTTTAAAAAGGAAACCATCTTTAAGCACATAATCACCCGTACTACGCTGATCACTAGAGAGTGACGCATAAGTACCCCCAAAATCAGGACATGTGGGGTATTCATCTCTCAATTGCTTAAATCCGACTATTTCTACACTCAAGGAAGTGAGCAACGTCACTCTTCTACTAAGGGCATCCGCTGGTTTGTTTTCGACCCCGGCTTTATGTTTCAGGACGAATGAATATTCCCAAAGAAACGCTACCCACTTAGCATGCCTTAGGTTGAGTTTTTTTTCTGAGAATGTAAATATCTCAAGGCCTCGTGATCAGAAAACAAGACGAATTCTTGTGGTAGGAGATAGTGACGCCAATGTCTCAGGGATTGCACTACCACATAGAACTCTTTATCATAAGTGGAGTACTTCTGTTTTGCTTCATTCAGTTTCTCACTGAAATAGGCTACTGGGTGGCCCTTCTGGCTCAACACTCCACCTATACCAACACTAGACGCATCACACGCCACCTCAAAGACTTTAGAAAAGTCAGGTAGACGCGTGACAGGAGCTTCTACCATTTTATCCTTAATTTCCTTAAAAGCCTTGACTGCGGCTTTAGACCACACGAATTCTCCCTTTTTCATGCATTCAGTAATGGGAGCCATGATCGTGCAAAATCCTCTAATGAACCGACGATAAAAAGTTGCTAAGCCGTGAAAGCTTTGAACCTCATGAATGTTCATCGGTTCAGGCCACTCAACTATGGCCCTGACCTTTTCAGGATTTGCGCGCATTCCTTCTGAAGACACTATAAATCCTAAGAACACGACTTGACATGAATGCGCATTTCTTAAGATTAGCGTACAACTTCTCATTCCTAAGGACGCTACAAACCTGCTTCAGATGTTCAAGGTGTGATTCTTTAGTGGTACTGTAAATAAGAATGTCATCAAGTTACACCACTAGAATTTTCCCATGAACGGCCTCATGACTTGTGTTATCACCCGCATAAAAGTACTGGGCGCATTAGTCAAGTCGAAGGGCATGACCATCCATTCGTATAACCCATCTTTGGTTGTGAACGCCGTTTTCCACTCATCTCCTGGGCGTATGCGGATTTGGTGATATCCACTCTTGAGATCAATTTTGGAGAATATGGTGGACCTCGCCATCATGTCAAGCATATCATCAAGTCTAGGTATGGGAAACCTATACTTGACGGTAATTTTGTTTATGGCACGGCTGTCCTCACACATGCGCCACGTGCTGTCTTTCTTTGGTGTCAACAATGCTGACACGGCACACGGGCTCATACTCTCTTGGATAAAACCCTTTTGCAGAAGCTCATCAATTTGCTTCTTCAACTCTGCATGTTCTGCAGGGTTCATCCTGTAGTGAGGAAGGTTCAGTAGAGTTGACCCTGGGACGAGGTCAATAGCATGCTGAATGCCCCTCATAGGTGGTAACTCGTTCGGTAAATCTTCAGGAAACACGTCACTGTATTCCTTTAGAACCGACGTTATCTCATGGGGTAACTTTGATGGAACCTCAGGTGTAATCTCTCTTGCTACAAGGGCATACACCATGGAATCCTCATTAGTCTCTTTCTCGAACTCTCGTATTGATTATATGAAGAGACTTAGGATTGAATTTCCTCACTTCCTTAGGCTCACTCGCCTTCTCATCCTTCTTCTTCCCTAGTGTGCTTTTAGATGGCATAGGATTAAGTTTGATCTTTTTACCGTTATGCATGAAGGTACACGCATTCGAACGGCTAAAGATCATGACGTCATTGTCAAATAGCCATGGCCTACCTAGGATAATATGTCCAACAGCCATAGGTATCACATCACACCATAGGGACTCCTTGTATGACCCAAATTCGATAGGAACTAAGCACTGATGGGTGACAGGAAGAGACGTTTTATCAACCCAAGAAACTTTGTATGGGTCAGGATGAGGTGTGGATTTCAACTTCAGACGATCTAAGGTGTTAGCGGAAATCACATTCTGACAACTTCCACTATCCACTATCACAACCATACTTGGCAAGAGTATAGAAGATAGTATTTCGACACCAATCAACACTACTCCTAGACTGAGATAGCACATGCCTGACTACTGCAAGCGTTGTTTCCTCGCCTAGTTCGTCTTCATCAGTAAGACCTCCTTCAGGTGATATTCTTCTACTTCATAATCACCCTGGTCATCAACACCCTCGTGGGACTCGCCTACAACTAAGGCTTTTCCACGATTCTTCGTAGGACACTGATTGGACATGTGACCGATATTCCCACATTCGTAGCACCACACTTGGCTACCCTTACCAGGACCGGCACCAAGAACCCCTTTGCCCTTGTCCTCCCTAGGCCTAGGCCGAACAGTCGCCTGCGCTCTAGGTTGACTACCAACGTTAGGTCTAGTTTCCTGGGAACCAAATCTAGCATTAGAGTCTCGGGACTCAAACGTCTAATGACAGGAGCTTTCAGGTATTGCTCTAGTTTCTACACAACTTGATATGCTTCATCCAAGTTCGTTAAGGGCCGAGTCATAAGCTCGCGCTGAAAATCCGCTCGAAGGCCCGTCTTGAAACGCGAGAGCGTTACTAGAGGATCCTCATGGATGTCACATCGCATTATAAATTCCTCAAATTTGGCGATGTAGTCAGCGACGGTCATTGACCCTTGGTGTAAGAATTGCCATTGGTCAAGGAGCTTTTGTCGCTATGAGAGAGGAAGATATTTCTCCTTCAACTTCTCTTTCGTCTCATACCAATCTGTGATAGGGGCTCTACCAATTCTTTCTATCTTTCGCTCAGTGTTGGTCCAAAACAACTTAGCCTGGCCCACAAGTTTTATCTTTGCAAACCACATTTGACGGTTTTTCCGACATGCTATACCACTCAAAGTAGTGATCCATGTCAGCAACCCAGTCAAGGAATGCCTTGGGATCCAGACGCCCATCAAACTTGGGGCCTCCACTCTTACACTCTTCATCGCACGTTCATCTGGATCGTAATGGTCTTGATGATCATGTGTGGCTTGTGCCTCCCGTACAACACTACGACCAGTTCCACGATCTCTACTACTATTGTCTCCACGTGCGGGAGCGCGTTCTTCAACGACCCCTCCCACTTGGGAGTGCGCATCATCCCCAACAGCGGGGTTCTCCCTTTGGGATGCCTCTAACTGATCGACCTTAGTTATGGTGGTGGTGAGTTGGTTATCTAGGCGAGCGAACTCACGCTTTTGACTCGTTTCTAAATCGGTTATCTTTTGTATCAATTGAGCAAGTTGCTCAGGTAACTGCTCGTTGTTCATGGTGGGTTGGAGTCCGAAACCTCTACCTCTTCTCGTGGGCATACAAGTAAAACTCGAACCAAGTTCTACCCAACTTGACCACTATGGATATGCAACTCACAAGATGAATGCGATGAATGTAAACTATGATGAACTGACAATTAATGAATTAAAACAGAGAACTACTCAAATCTGAAATTTTTTCCAAATTAGGAAACTTTCGAAAATTGGAAAGTTTCTAAAATTGGAAACTTTCTAAATTTCGAACTTTCGTAAAACAGTCCTAAAAATCAAAACCCTAATTTGATAACTCGATCTAGACAAAACCATGCAAGCCTATTCTCTGATACCAAATTTAATGTAGGATGCCCTAATTATGATGCATGCTCATGAACATAACTAAACAACGGAAAATAAAAAGAATAAATAATCTAAAATTCAGAATCACTCATTATAAATTAAGAAAATTCACAAGGAGCTTACAATGGATCGGGCCAATGGTCACAACCACGAAGTTTTAGTTTCAAGTATAGCTAGGGTTGGATCCGGCGAGGGATAGGACCTCTCGATCTTGCATGGCATACCTAATTGATCAATGAAGATCACTAGTCCGAAGAATCAGGAAGTTCTCGGATTAGGAATTTGAGAATTTGAAGATTTAAGGTTTAGGTTGATTGTCAAAGTTTGATCGAAGAAGGATTAGTAAAACTAGAATTAGAAAGAAGAAAGATAATTACCTTGAAGAATTTGGAGGGGCACAAGAAGAAGTTAGAAGAAGAAGATCAAGGAAAGAGAAGAAGCACCATGAGAGAGAGAGAGAGAAGAGAGAGGTCACCAAAGAGGTTTGCTTCTCATTAATAATCAACTAATCTCGTTTTTAGGGCTTAACACACTTAAATAAGCACTAAGAAAACATAAAAGTACCAAAATACCCCTAAAAATTAAGTAAAAAATAAGTTAAAAAAAACAGTTCGCGCGGTGGTTGGGCGCCCGATGACCAATTTGGTCGGGCGCCTGACGAGGACAAAAAACGTCTAGCAAGCAAATCTTCAAAATGGGAGAATTTCGGGTGCCCTGTGACCAATTTGGTCGGGCGCCCGACGACCTTCAGTCGGGTTTTCTTCCATCCTACACACGTCTTCTATGTGTTAAATCACGTGCAAGCACGTGCGTAGGGTCTTCAATGCTCCTCAATTATCGCCTAACCACAAGGAAGAAGCTTGTGGTGTGCACCTTCTTTGCTGGTAGACTTTAAATGTTCTTGTGTCCTCATCACTGAGGCCTCATGATCTTCGATGAAACACATGAGAGCAATTTAGTCTTCCTTCTTTTCACCGAAGGATAGGTTCACTGAAGATCCAAAGTCCATTAGCCCTTCTATGACCTTTAGAGGGTCCTTGCATTTGGTGAGGATAGAGTTTGGATCCCAAGGAAGGTTAGGGCTAACGAACTGAGGATTTGCATAGGTTCACAGAGAACCTGAAACAATCTGAATAGGAGGATTTGCGTGAGTCTATATCCTCTTCTTAATGCCTTTTTAATAAAATTCACATTACCCTTAAAAAAAAGGAGCAAGTCATCGATTTATGTAGTCCCGGGTCAGAAAATAAACATCCAAAAAAGTGAAATTCTTGTCATGCAGATTGGAGCAACTATCATTTAGGAGCTTGTAGGAGTTTCCGGATTTAAACTTTGTGTAGTCTTCCTTCTAAATTCCAAGTACTTGGGCCTTCCGTTGTGTGTGGGAAAACCAACACAGAATCTTTGGGATTTTGTTGTGGAGAGGTTGGAAAGGAAGCTGCCAATGTGACCTTTTAAAAAACAAGTTGTGAGCGTGTGGAAGTGTAGATATTTATCTCTAGGAGGTAGTTTGACACTCAAAATATTGCCCCTTGCAAATATTCCAGCGTCTTTCATGTAGTTATCTGGGCGTCTATCTACATTATAAATAAAATGGAAAGAATTCAAAGAGAGTTCCTATGTAGGGGGATGAACGAGAAGCATAAATTCACCTGGTAGAATGGGGAAGTTGTGCAGACTTAATGTGGGGGAGCCAGCTGTTGGGAAAGTCGCTATGGAGGTCCAAGGTTGAGCAAGTATTTGGTCTATCAAGGGGCCTAGGGTTCTAGCTTTTGCTTGGTTTGTGGGTTTGACGAAGTCCTTGTGGTGGATCACCTTCTAAATGCGGTAATGATCATTATAAATCTTGTCTTCTTTGCCTAAAAAACACAAAAGCTTCTTGTCTTCTAAATGCCCCAGATGATTGCTGATCTCTTCCTAGCGTGGCATTGGGGGACATCTGGTAGGAAGAGGCATTGGATCTGGGGAATACCCTTGTTAGTGGGTTTGTGGGTGATTTGGAAGGAAATCATTGAACTTTTGACAAAAAAATTTCCACAGTTTAAAGAAGGTAGCTGATCTGGTGATGTCCTTGATGGAGTTCGAGGGCTGTAATAGGGATGCGCTGTGGAACATAGGGGTTCTTTTTGGGATGAGGAATCCTCATCACCTTTCCTGTATTAAATTGAACTTTTAGCCTCTTTTGCCTGGGTTCTTATAAAATTTATTGTTAGCAGTAAAATCTTTCTGAGCATGCTAACATTTTGAAACAGACTAAAATGTTGAAATAGACAAGATTATCGTATGCCGATTGGTAGCAGGTTTCCCCACATGCTTCTTGCAACTATACATAAAAGAAAGATATATTAGTAGCTTGAAATTCTCTCACAAATTTGTGGAAGGAATCAAGATTGGTCCCAATAGGCTGATTCTTTCGTAGGCTTCATCTCTATGTTGGGAATCTCTGCCTTCTTCGCTATTCTTTACTTTTTTTTCAACAAGCCATCACCATTGCTCTGCTGCATACGGTTCAAAGTGGAGGCACATTAAAACTGACATGACATCTTTGACTGATAATAGACAAGGAAAAAGCAGATACTCACCTTCTTTCTTTCTTCTTTTATTCTTTTTTTTTCTTTTTTTTTTTGTGAGAGATAACGAATTTTATTAAAAGGCCACCGAAGCGAACAAAGAATACAGCCCCCTCATCAAAACAAAGAAAAAGGGCACCTGAAACCCCTAAGCACAAGCCACCTTCATTTTTTGAGTCTGGACAAAGAACTGAACCCTTGAAGGGGAACTATTTGACACTCTGGCAAAGTGTGATGGTCAATACACAGGCACTCAAAAATGGTACACATGGCACACATTAGCTAAATCAAACTGCCCGAAACTGTGGAAACTGGTGTAGATGTGTCGTCATCCTAAAATCAGATCGATTGGACGACGCTATCCTATGATCAATGGATGTTTGGTGAAAATTTTCATTTCAACTGTCCACGAATGCCCACCAATAGGCCCTGTTAGAAAATTGAATAATTTAAGCTTTTGGTTATGATCCATCTAAATCAGAGCCTACTATTCGAACAGTGCAATTTGAGTTACTTGTATGCCATGTGTACCATTTCTTGTTCCTGCATATCAACCTCATTTTGCCAGTGTTTCAAGGTTTCTATTTATTAAATAGTTACCATTAAGTAGGAGTACTGTAAATAGATGTGATTCTGGTTCCTCATTTCATTAAGCAGGTGGAATTTGAGGTATCATCGATGAAAACTGCATCAATTATCCAAGGTGAGATCATGAGAGGGCCAGCCCCACGCATTGAAGTGACTAGACTAAAAAGTCTAGGGTGTATCTTTTTATTAGGTTTGAAGGTAACCTACTGTATATTCACAAGAACAAAGCAACTAGTCCTGGCTCTGCTACAAGCCTCGTAAAGCTCGATATTTAATAAATCAGTTGAGATGATTATTGTTATCTTCAAGCATCAAAAGAACTTTCTTATCATCAAGGTGGCAAACAATATCAGTCTTTGATATTACTTGATAGAGCTTAGGCCCACACATGTACAAGGCAAGTCATTTGCACACAATCTCAGGCTTTAGGGTGTCCAACTAGGGATGTCAATGCCCCGGGGTTAGTTTTGGCCTAGAGGTTTTGAACAGTTAAGTCCCTGCTCATCAGGCTTGGGCCTATTTAAAATTTCATTCTACCGACTCAGGTCTAGCTCATTGATAGCCCCGTCTTATAGGCGCAATACCCAAGCCATCCATCAAGTAGGTCTGAGCTTGTACATGCTCTGGTCCAAACATAAATCTGGTCTATTCTACAAGTGGACCATGATGTTAGAAACAACTAGATGGGTAGGAAAACTTCAGCCATCGTTTTCTGTACATTTGTTCTGTAAATTTTGTCCCTGCATGGCGAGCAGAATGACCTGATTCTAGTGCGAAGTGTCATCCGTCTAATGAATGGATTGGATCCAGTACCATTGGACTTCAGTGGAGACCATGCTGGTCGTCGGTACTATCCTCCAGCTGTGTAGGTTGGAGGAGAAATGCCTTCCTTGCCTTTTTAGGCAAGAGCTGACCTCATCCTTATCCAGTAATTATTTTGAGTGGGGTACAGAGTAGCCAGGAGATATTGCGATCATTAAATTAACTGTAGGAGCTTAAACGGGACACGCGCTGGGAATTAAGAGCGAAATTCTGTCAGAAATTAGGTTCCTTCCCTTCCATTACATGGCAGCACTAGCAGGCAGTCCAAGTCCTCTGTCCCACGCATCTAACCAGCTTGCTTGGTTCACTTGTTCCGCGAAAAACTCTCATTTTTTGAAGCGGAGCATAGTGCGCTTTAGGCACCGAGCTAAAAAAGTCTCTTCTTTTGTTTCGGTTTATTCACTGAGTTGAAAAGTTGGCACAATGTTTTCTTATTGATTCCAGGGGTGGTGGAGCTTCGTCGAATTAAGTCTATCCGAACTGAACTAACACCATGATGGCATGTATGGTGTTTACATGAACTGCTCTGTACTACGTGTGGGATTAGCAAAGCTCTACTCGAGTGGTACAAAGCGATAAAAAATTAAGTTTTTAGATTATTCGATAAACTGACTAATCTATTTTGTAGAACCCACAGAAATTTCTTATCATCGATTATTCAGAAACTTTCCTTATTTGTTTTTTGTGTATGGTGGGTTGATTTCTCATCATCTCTGTGTATCTCTGTTCTTCTTGTTTTTTGGCTCCAATAAAATTTGTTATCATTCAAATAAAAGAAAAAGAAAAATCTTCCCGTACTGTCCCTTTGGTTTCCACATCCAAATTTTCTTATCCTCAAGCGAACTATCAATATGCAAGTCACTTGACTCGCATGATAGATTCACAAAAAAGAATTGATTCATCATCTGAAATATTCCATGCATTGGTTTTTGCACCTCCTTGTTGATGAGATGAAACTTATCCCACTGGCTCTTGAAATGTGAAAGAAAATATATGACAGGTTAGGAAGGGTGGCTTTGATGAGAGTGGTCCCCCTATCCCTTACCGTCTGGTTCCTTCATCTCAATTCTCTTGATAGTCTAGAAAAGAAGCAATATCTGACTTTCCCAAGAGGAAGATCCAGATAAGCATATGGAAGCCTCACAAAGCCACAATCCACCTCCATCTCTAGAATCTTGACTAGGTCCTCATTTGCAGCTGCAGCTGCATCTGCGAAAGCACTTATTTTTAATTAACCGGTAGACCCGTGACTGCTTCAAAGCAACTAAGAATGCCCTTTCAAATTGGCAACCTACTTCATAGATTTTATTCTATTTTTTTTTTTTTGAAGGGCAACAAAATTTTATTCAATGGGGGAGAAAAAAGCTCAAAGAATGACAACGACAAAAACTAAAAAAACAAAGGCCAATCCTCCCGGCCAAACTCCCCAAGGCATAATGCCCAGCTAATAACATCAAGCCTTACTCTTTTATCCACATCTTTCTTGCCCCCCGCCCCCAAGTTTCCTCCAACAAACGTGCAACACCTAGAGGTAGATTTCCCATCTGTTGCTGGACCCACCCAATCGACATTAGCATATGACTTGACCTGGAGATGTCCGTACAATCTGTCAATAAGTTCTTGTCTTGGAGCTCTTTTCAAGAAATGATGGATGCGTAGGACAACATCCTAATGCTGTACTCTTGGTTAAGGCACAAACTTTCTCACAATTTTTTATCATAAAGGAGATATCGGGTCGAGTGACAGTCAGGTAGATAAGTTTGCTCACAAGTCATTTGTACCTCTTGGTATCTTCAAATAATTCACCTTCATCAGACAATTTAGTATTTTGTCCATTGGCGTGTCACATGGTTTACACCTCCATCAACCGAGTCTCCACCAACAAGTCCAGTGCATATTTCCATTGAGATAAAACAATCCTAGTACTTGATTGGGCCATTTTAATCCCTAGGAAATACCTTGGGTTTCCAAGATCCTCAGTTTGAAATTCTCCCTAGATATGACGCTTTACTTCCGATATGCCCACTTCATTGCTTCATGTACAATATTGTCAACCTAAACAATTAGGTTACCAGGCCCTTCGTGTTTTGCTTCACAAAAACAAAGTGATCCACCAACACCTATGAAAGCCAAAGCCGACCAAAATGCAACTAATTTTTTCGAACCAGGCTCCAGGAGATTGCTTCTATCCGTAGATGGCTTTTGAGATTGCATGTTTTCCCACTCTCCCCTTGAGCAATAAACCCAGGAAGTTGCTCCATGCTCTTCTATTTATTTGCCATCAAGAAAAGTATTCTTCACATCCAACTGGTATAATGGCCATGAACAGTTAGCTGCCATAGTGATCAAAACTCACACAATTTAGTTTTGCAATGAGCAAGGTCTTCTCATAATCTAGCCCAACAATTTGAGTATACCCTTTTGCGACAAGTCTCGCTTTCAGTTGTTCAATTGATCCATCGGGTTGGCATTTAATGGTATATACCCACTGACAATCGGCTGTCTACTTTCTTGGAGGTAATGAGACCAATGCCCATGTTCTAGTTTGGTGCATGGTAGATGTCTTGTCTTCATGGCTCTTCGCTACCCAGGGTTTACCAACGCATCATGGTGTGAAGTATTGATAAACTCATGAAATAATGTCATGGCATATGAGTAATAGGAAGGGTGCAAAAGGTGGTAAGACACAAAATTAGAAATGGGATGTAAAGTACAAAAACAGGTACCTTTTCAAAGGCAATAGGTGGATCAAGTGACCTTAGATGGAGGTGATGGTGGTGGACGTGAATTGGATGCTCCATGATTATCGCCAAGAGGCTTTGAAGTGGGCACAAGAGGGACAACAAATGGTCAAGGAATTTCGGAATGACTCTTCCCTTCACTAGGAGTAAGTAGAGAAACAAGGAATATCCTAAACAAATATTACTTCAGCACTAATGTGAATCCGATTAGTTATTGGATCGTGTAAAGCCCCGAAACCCCAGGGGTCGAGTACAAACTCAATCCCTGATATCCCGGGAGTTACTAACACGTATACATGTGTGTTATGCAAGTGTTTGGTCAATATGACATCAAATCGTAGTGATAGGTTAAGCTAGGAAATGAAATAGGGACGTACCAGCAATTAAGTAAGTTAAACAGACATATACGGCACCACATCGTGTAAGAAGGGGTCCACTCAACTGGTCTGATTGGGCCTCTTCTATCTTGCTTGCTCAGGGGTACCTGCATCAATGAAAGTGCCTAGTTGGTGTTTTAAAACACCATCCCAGGGTGGGAGTGAGTAATCAACTCAGTGGTTCAATTTCCCGAAGTTAAGAGATCAAATACAATTAAACGTAGGTAATGAAACAAACGTACATTCATAACAGTCATAAGCATAAACATAGGACCATTCTGGTCACAAGCGACAGTGAGTGGCACCACCACTCATACGCACAAACACGAGCCGCTGGTGAATGAGGCACCACCTCATCACCCGTACAACCACATCTTGCATTGTTAATGTATGAATGCATGAAGTGCAAATGCATGCTCGATCACCAGTATGCCACAGCAGACAGTGAGTGGCACCACCACATAACCCGCACAGACTGAGCCACCACATCACCCGCACAGATTGAGCCACCGCTAGTGAATGAGGCACCACCCCATCATCTGCTCATGCATGCCGTGCCAAACCATGCATGATTGATCGAGTCATTAATTATTCCTTTTAGCATTCAGTTGGTTGGCGAAGCCACTATATTAGTGTTCTATTATTGGGCCAATCTAGGACCATCTGGCTCCGTGTGGCGAGCACATATCATCGCCAGTAACCCCTCGATCCCTCATCGGGTCGTGCCCGAGGGCCCGATTTGGCCGCGACTCGTCAGCCACGCCCAACTTAGGCGGGAGGGTTGCCACTTAACTACTAGTATAAATAATATATTCAGAGGTGTGGGCTTGTTACTCAAATTAAGACAACAACGGCCGGGTCGTTCAAGCGGTGCTCTGGCACGGAACAATCGGCCGGATATTTGATGGGGCGGCTCGAATGACCATTTGCCACTTCTATCTGTGCTCAATGGTCACTGTAGGGAGGCACCACCCCAGGGTAGGCCGACAGCTCGGGTATAGGTCCCATACCACCATCTTCGGCTCATGAGTCTTGGGGATTGATTCGTTGTACGATTTTTAGTGGGCTCATCCAGTGGTACCAATGGTATTTGGGTTCGAATAGAAGCGATAGGTTACGCACAACACACCCAACCCGGAGTCGGGCCGACACCTTCGACTGAGACAAAGACAGGGAGGCCGACCTTAGGTACCCGTGGCCCGCGTGGTCCTCAAACCACATCCGGTCATCCGTATTCTACCTCCATCGATGACTCTAGTCTTAAAGGGCGGTCGGCCTCATGCAGTCGCCCCTAATTCTCATCCATTTGCCGGGTTAGACAAATCATAGGAAAACACTAATCACAGCAAATTGTTGTATACATCGAGTATCATTTAAGAGCATGAGACATAAATATGAACATACAAGTGATCCTAAGCACACATGATAGTCCTAGGAGTTCTATGTAAGTAAATTTCAGCACATAGTCATCATTTAGGCATGCTTCTAATATCTCAATAGCAGTGATGGCTAACCAAATATTTGGGCATTAACTATATCTAAAGGCATTTGATGCTAGGCAACCTAGAGGTAAATGGTTCGCACCTTTGATCTTGGAGAATTTCGGGAATCCTTACAAAATTAAGAGTTGCATGTTAGAGATTTGGGGAGAGGACCTAAGAGGGTTGTTAGATCTTGGAGAAATCACTTCTTACTCACCTCTAAGGCCTGGTGGAATGGGCTAGAAGTGGAGATTGGCGTCAACAGAGTCGTAGAGGCAATAGGAGACCAGTGGGGAGACATGCAAGGTGAGATTCTAGCTCCCACTCTCTTCTTTCTCTCAACTTCCCCTCACCTCTCACTCTCTCTTTCTCAACAATTTTGAGAGAAAATGAAACGGGGAATGCCGGAGAAAGGGGTATATATATTAGTAAATTAGTAAATATAGCCCTGGTTGCTGGAGTTTTACAAAAATGGCTCTCTGAGGAGCTATCTTGATCACGTGGGGCCCACCTGGCCCATCAAGACCAATCCAGCCCATGGGATAGCCTCCCCATGGTAAGATCTACTTACGGTTGAGATTTGGTGCAATTTAGATGTGGTATTTATCGGATATGGGGAGAAGTCTGTTTGACGGTCACCGATTGTCGATCGGGGCCACGGCTTTGAGGACGGGTTAGATGTTATATTTAGACCCTAGGCTCTGAGTTTCATCAACATGCAAGGGTCCTAGCGGCCCACCCTAAAAAAAATGATTCTAGTAATGATTGCTCTAGTCAGTGTTGGTGTGAGTGTACTTGCGCCTGTGTGTGCACCTGCAGGACATCGCAGCTTCACGGTTTCGGGTGTCGATTCCGGCATGACGTCCATCCAAGTGCATCAAGCCGAACCTGGGGGTTGTCCTATTTGAGTTTCGGGTTCATCGGTCTTGGAACGGGCAGTGAAACGGCTTCCTACGAGTGCGTCCAAGTTTTATTTCAATGCGGCTATGGTTCTAATAGGCTAAGAGTGGTCAATTATTCAACCTAAGGTGACGTGTGCAAGACGAGCCCAAGTATGTGTTTTGATCTTAGGAAATGCGATTTTACGGGGCGTTACAGATCGAAACACCTTTGATCTTTCCGTGTGCAAGAGTAGCCAAGAAAAAAACACTCAATGGCACGTGTGTCTTGTTTATCTGATTTGAAACCTAGTTTTTGGACAAAGGCTTTGTAGTGCAATTGAACAAACATGTTAGTAATGGGAATGGTGGCACACTAGGAAACAACACAAAAAAGGTGTTTGACCATGAAGCATATTGATGTTTGCCTGTTAATTAGGTGACAAGCTAAGAATAGCCTAACTCTATAAATGTTTGAGAATGTTCATATGAGTTAATAAAGATCTTGTCCACCTCCAACAAATGTCAGTTTTCCCTCTTCGCAACCCCATTTTGTTGGGTTGAATAGGGACAAAAGGTCTGATGAGTTATTCCAGTAGATGCAAAGTATTCTTAGATGGAGCTAGATATGTATTCAAGAACATTATTAGATTGAAAACAAAGATTTTTTTTTTTTTTTTGAATTTGAGTTCTAAGTTTTGTATGGAAATATTTAAACATATCAAACACCTCTTGATCTATTATGCATCATATGCACCCATGTCATACGAGAAAGTCATCAATAAATGTAATGAAGTATCGGAAATTATTCAAACTCGGGACATGCATAGGACCCCACACCTTTGAGTGTACCAATTCAAAAGGAGTAGAATTACGATTATTTAATCTAGGCAAATAAGTGGATCTACTATGTTTAGCCAACTGACAGGTTTCACAATTTATCGAGGACAAACTTAACAAAGATGGAATTAGTTTCCTTAAATACTCTAAAGGGGGATGATCTAATCGGGGCGTGCCATTGTACTGGGGTGGTATCTTTCACATTGAGAGCAACTACAAAACCTCCTGGTTCAAAGTAGTATAGACCACACAACTCATACCCCCCACAGATCACCACCTTTGTCTTGAGGTCCTGAAACAGATAGTAAGAGGGGCAAAAGGTTATCTAGGAATTTAGGTGTAAGTGCTAAGCACAAAATGTGAGTGCTAAGCACAATGTAGTTGTCAAATTTCCTAGACAATAGTATAGTGCATGAGGTTGTGTGAGTAAGCCAAGTTTTTTGAGAAGATAAGAGTTTACCTCAACAAACATATCTAGATCAAGACCATCGACTCTACAATAGAAGTTGCGGCAAAGCTTCAAAGGTAAACCATATATGCCTAAGGTAATATTGACCATAGGGATGACCCTAGGTTAGGAGAATTCATATGGCTTCTAAGTTAATCATTCTAATCATCTTTGAAAGTCATAGTTCAAGGAAATTCGGCTAGCCTAACCCTGTATTCGGTCAACCCAAGAATCTTCGGCCAGCCTAGAAACTTCGTTCAAGTTTCCAGCAAGCATAATTGAAAAACTCCGAGGATGTTCGATCAACTCGACCCTATGTTTGGCTAGCCGAACAGGCTTCGGTCAGCCCAAGAATGTTCGGTCAAGTTTTCAGATTTGAAACTAAATTCTGGACCCGGAACTCGGGTCAGCCCGACCTTGTCTTAGGTTAGCCGAACTGACACTCGGGTCAGCCGAAGTTTGAACAAATTCTTATCCCGTGAAATCTGATAGCCGTTGGGATAAAACAATTGAATCTTAGGTCAACCGAAGGCAAACTTAGGTCAACCGAAGACCTAACTTTTTGACTATAAATAGGGCTTTCATCTCTCTATTTTTCATCAAGAAAAAGGTACGAAAATACTCTATCTCTTTGGTGAAAAAGCCCTTTATTATAGTCATAGCTATCTGATCTAAATTCTGTTTATTAATATAGCTATCTCAGTTCTCTTCTCATTTAATCTGATTGTGTAAAGAGAAGATCATTCTCATACTTGAGACAAGAGAACTGGAATTGCAGTTTTTAGGGAAACCTTTTTAGAAATACCTAAATCCATCTTGTTCGAGCTAAATTGGTTTATCTTCTTCAAAGATTGGATCGCTCTACCATTGAAGCTTTATCTTTATTAAGCATCATCATCTTATACAAGAAGAACGGTAATATCTTTCCATTTTATGCCTTGGATTTTGTTTGAGATAGTCCGTGAAAATCTCAAATCAAGTTGTTAGTGATTAGCCTGTGAAAATCACTTAAGGTTTTGTTGTGATAAGCCTGTGAAAATCACATTTTCTATATCAGGTTTTAAAGGTGAACCTAAGAAAACATTTATATAGTGGAAAACCAAAATTACAGGGAGCAGTAATTTTAGGAGTGGAGTAGGTGCAAGTTGTTTAAGCACCGAACCACTATAACTCTCTGTGTCGTGGTGATTGTTTGATCTTTTATCTTCATATGTGCCTGATTGTTTATGAAACCTTAAATCATGATATAAGGTTGTTCTACTTGGCTTTCTAAGTGATATAAGGTTGTCCTACTTAGTTTACTAAGTGAAAGGTTGTACTAAGTTTCTGAGTGTAAGGTTGTCCTACGATTTAGTCCAAGGTTTCAAATTGCTCTCTATTTGCTTATTTGCTTTCAAATTGGTTAGTTACATATTGATTCTTGCTAATCTTGTGATTGATATTCTGATTTATTTTTAAGATTGCAAGAAGCTGAATTGAATTGAGTTGTCCTATTCACCCCTCCCTCTCGGACATTTATAGCTCCGTCTTTTTCATTAGGTTTGTTGTTTAACTGACAAAAAAGAAGACTAAGATGGAATTTTGGAGCGTAAAGGATTGATGGTAAAACATTTTTTGTACTGGGTGAGGCAGTCCCTCTGTCGAGAACTATTAATAATGAATTGTTGGTGGGAGAGACAGTTGAAAAAGGAATTGATGTATATATGGATGAGAAAAGGGAAATGTTACATGTCATGTGATCGGTGGCCCCAGAGTCGATCATCTAAGGTGATAAGCCAGGGGATGCGACTAGGGTATCACCTGAATTAGCAAGAGAGCCTGTGATGGGTGTGGAAGAAGAATTTGCAACTATGCCTTTACTAAGAAGTTTCTCGAGGTTAGCATGAGAGATCGCCACTGAATCACTAGTGTTGGAAGGAGTGCCTCCAACAATAGATGATTCATCAAAACAAAATGTAGGATCAACTTGATGGGCCCAAGGAATACTAGTTTTCCAAAGCAAATCCCAACACTTGTCTATTGTGTGATTATTCTTTTTTGCAGTAAATGCAGAAGCACTGCTGTCCATTCGAGTGACCTGTGGAATCGTGAAGATATGCACTTCTCTATCCTCTTCCTCCCATACGATTGCTATGCCACGGCCCCCTTCGATTATCGCTGCCCACATTAGAGATTCGCTGCCCACATTAGAGATAAGGGCCACATTGTCATTAGATGGTAATGTAATAGATAAGGCTGAAACACGTAACTCTCTGGCAAACACATCTGAAACTCCTTGAAAATATCATCCAACTGCAGAATATTTTTCTCATTTGAGTACAATACTTTTAGGGTGTTCCATACCTCTTTAGCACTTTCATCATGCAAATGTTATGATAAATGTTTCTTCGATACTAATCATTGTTCAAAAAAAAAAAAGAAAGAAAGAAGAGAAAAAAGTTTTTTCCATACTGTGGAAGAGCCAGCTCATCACTTGACAATCATTCTCTTTCCAGTGAGAGTATGTGTTAGATTCTTCATCAGGCCCGTCATTGGGTATTTGATTGCAGAAAACTTTTGACAGATCGGGCCCAGGCAACAAGTTATCAATTCCTCTTAGCTTCATTGATGTGATCTGTTGACTGTCAGTTCTGGGCTCTTTTTTTCAAATCCATCATGCAATTAATCAACAAGTGTAGGACGTGTTGAATGATGATAATCAGAACACAGCGAGGACACGGCTGATCAGTGTCGTCTAAAGCCCAAACAAAGAAGCAGTGTCGTGTGGACTGTTTTCTTTGAGAAAAAAGTTTCAACGCTGCTGCTGACGCACACAGAACTGGAAAGATAGCAATGGCATCTAGCAATCTTCACACAGATTTAATCTAATCCCTGTCCGATGATCAAGATTTCAACACCACAATGGACCCACTGATCCCACACAATCACAATCTGCTTTTCATGCCAGATCTCAACCCAACTGGTTGAAAAACAACATGAGAATCACACAGATTTTTACAGCTTCATGCTGCTGACCGAGGGAGAACCCAACTGCTTCTCCAAATAAAAAAAAGAAAGAAAGAGAGCAGATCGTGTCTCTGATCAAAACAACTGATTGTGATCCTCCTTCAAACAAGCAAGATCTGACGGATTTGAGAATCGCAGCGGCCCTGGTTATGATCAACACTCTGATACCATGTAAAAGAGCATGCAGATGGAAGAAGAGGTGAGGGGGGTTGAATGCCCAGATGCAGTGAGAAGAACAAGAAGAGTAGCGTGGAAGAGAGATAGAGAGAGGCAATGTGTGAGAGAAAGATGAGATAGAGGAAGGTTGAGAACGAGAAGAAAGATGAGATAGAGAAAGATGAGATAGAGGAAGGTTGAGAAAGAGAAGACATGTTAGGGATTCTGCCCTTGCTTTATTAAAGAAGAATATACACACCAGCCCACTGGGCCCAATAGCAAAAGCCCATATGGATCAGCCCACAATGATTTTCATAAGTTCTTTTACAACCCACACAGCTACCACATTCTTCCTTCACAGAACTTAGATTTAGAATTATAATAATGCCTATGTAACTTGGACATGGACATTTGTATAATGTATACACAATAAAGGGTTCTGGAAATTGAGGTTTTTAAAGGCTGGATTCCTCTTTTCTCTTGTTTACTGGTCACTCTTCTTGCTTGTGCCTAGTTTTTCATCTATTTATGTTCCTTTTTCCTTGAATCGAAGGCTAATGAAATGCCCAAGAGATTTCGCATTCATCATATAAGATTTTTTTTTTTTTTTTTGAGGCAACAAAATAGCATATAAGAATATCACCAAAGAGTTTCTGACATGCCTCTCTCAAACTTAACTGTTATTATTTTTTCAACACTATAGGGTGTCAATGGGTTTGCCCTTTTTGGGCCCAGCCTGTCGCTGGTTGGATCAGCCCATGAGCTCTTCTGCCCCCTCCATCATTGGTTGAGCTTGGGCCTAGACTGCTAGGCCTGTTGGGTCAGGTCTAAAAGTTTAGACCCGGTTAGTACTCGTTCTGGGCTTGGGTCAGTTTATTAATTTGCCAGATTGTGTCTGGCCCAGCAAGGTAAGGTCTTATGATAATGTATATGTACTTTATGTATATGTAATACATATGAACAGATTATCATGCATGTAGGAATTGCTTAAAACGCTCGGGTTGGAACTGACAAACTTTAATTAGGGCTGGGTTTGGGCCTATAAGAACTTGGCTTTTATGTATTAAGCCAGGTTTGTGGTGGGGCCTTGTGTGTGTGTGTGTGGAGAGAGAGAGAGAGAGAGAGAGAGAGAGAGAGAGGGGGGGGGGGGGGGGGGGGGGGGGGGGTGTAGAATGCTCACCTGTGCACTGGTTCTGACGAGAACTTGTGAGCACTTTTTGAGAACTCATCCCACGTGATATGAGCCCAAAATCTGAACGTCCACGTGATGCACCAGAACTTGTGAGCAATTTTTGAGAACTCATCTCACGTGATATGAGCCCAAAATCCTGAACCGTCCATGTGATGCACCACCCAAGAAACCCGATGGCCCAACTTTCAACCTGATTCAAAACTCTGGTGGGCCGTAGCAAAGAGAGAGGGGCAAATCAAGGGAGGAAACTGTTTCCTTTCGCCATGGCCCACCAAAATTCTGGATCAGGGTAAAAGTTGAGCCTTAGGGGTTTCTTGGGGTGCTGCATCACGGTTCAGATTGTGAGCTCATATCACGTGAGATGAGTTCTCATGAGAATTGGTGCGCAGGTGAGCATTCCTCACACACACACATGCACACACACAACATAATTCAGCATTCCTACCTGTTGTTTGTTTGGAAGTACCTTGGGATTGGAGATGAGTGGAATCAATATCTGCAAATTGATATTCACTCACACACACACAACATAATTCAGCATTCCTACCTGTTGTATGTTTGGAAGTACCTTGGGATTGGAGATGAGTGGAATCAATATCTGCAAATTGATATTCACTCATTCTTGGCAGAAAAGTGGATAGCTGATAACCTGCCCAGTTGTTCACGCCCCCCCGCCCCCCTCGAGTTAAACAAACAAAGTGGCCCCACCAATTTGAGATACTTCCAAATGCAAGTAGGTTTGGTTACATATTTCTCTTAGATGCAGTAAACTGCGTGGTTTGTTTATGTAAAAGTGCATTTACTATTTGAGTTTTTTCATGTTATATCTGATTGTATCTTTCTTTGTGGTTATTTCATATAAAAGATATGACCTTCCTTTTATAATGAATCTGGATGTATGAGCAGGTTTGCAAATACTTCCTGGAAGCGGTGGAGAAGAAACAATACGGGTGGTTTTGGGTTTGTCCAAATGGTAGTAAAGAGTGTCATTACAGGCATGCTCTTCCCCCGGGATATGTGTTAAAATCTCAAATGAAGGCCCTGTTGGATGAAGAGACTGAAAAGATATCCATTGAAGAAGAGATTGAAAATCAGGTAATTGCCACCCTTCCTCACTTTTGTAGGAATTCATTTTATGTTTTGCTGTTTTATTCAAGATTAATTACCATTTCAATCTCATGAACGGAACATCTCTTTTTGCTGTTAGCGTGCAAAAGTGGCTACTTCAACCCCGATTACTCCTGAATTGTTCATGCAATGGAGGAACAAAAAGACGGAAGAAAGGGAAGCTGGCCTTGCTGTTTTGCGGGCAGAGAGGGCTAAAAATGACCGCATGAGGTTTCTTTCCTTCTCCTGTCATCCTTCTTTTAGGCCATGTTTGGAAACATGGATTCCATGCCAAACAATAGAAAAGGTGTTTTCCCTTTGTTGTGACAATTTGTGTTGTTTGGATAGCAAAGAGAAGGGCGGATTCCCGCAAGCAATCATTATACTTTTCCATAAATTGGATTCTTGGCACAAGAAACTAGGTAACTTTGGTGAGAGGAATATAAGACTTCCACTTGCTATCCAAGCAAGAATTCTAAAATTGGAATCCATGTTTCAATAGTTCTCTTGGTAATCATGACCGAGCAATTATTATTTTTCCTTTCTTTTCCTGTGGATTCCACGTATCCAAACATGCCCTTAGGGATTTCTCTAATTATCATATTGATTAATTTGAAACTTGCACTGCTTTTTCAGTGGCCGTGAATTGTTTCTATCAGATGCTAGCTTGTTTGTGGATGATGCTGAGGCATATGAAAAGTATCAAAGAGAAGAAGAATCTGATGTCACAGAAGACAAGGTAACCAACAACATTTTCACCCCAATTTATTTGCCCATACCTATGGGGCAATGAGCCAGGCCAAGGCAGGCATGTTATTATTGGACCTGAATTTCAGCCTCAGGTCAGTTATTAGTTGGGACTGACCTGTTATTGTCTCCCGCTCGTTAGATGAGCTGGAATAGACAGTGTAGTGTGTGTGAATGCTCCAGGTTTCAATCCCTGGTATAGACAGAGTCCCAGACACTGCTTAGGTGGGCCTTGATAGAAGATGTTGTCAAGCCAGCTCTGGGCCAAGCAGTCTACTAATTTGATCCTGAAATTCAGGTCTGCAGGCAATCTGGTCGCAAAAAAGACTTGATGCGTGCTTGGACTGGGCCTAAATCGAAGTGGTCTTTTGTACATAGGCCCTATGCCTGCTTGGCCTGATCACAGCCTTTGGCTGGATGGGCCCTACAAACCCAATGGGACAGGCCCCCATCCATAATTCTTGGAGCCTGTTATTTTGTGAGCTTAATTTCTCGCCTATCTTTGATATTCATCCATCATAACCTATATGTTTAATATTCTTTAGTTGACCAAATCTCCATGGTATTGAAGTATGTTTGATTCCTGGTATATGTGAAGTTGTTATTGTAAAAAAATCTTTTCCTGCCTCCTATCTCTTCTAAATTGATGTTCCAATATCTTCTGACTTTAGCAAACTGCTTTTATTAAAGAGATTTCTGGTAGTTGTCAATGTGTTTTAAAAACATAGTAGCAAATTATTGCAGTCCTGCTGTATGAAGTGAAAGCATTTAAAAACCACATATTGCTACATATTATGAATATAAGCATGGAATCAGTTCATTTTGCTGTTTCTATCTGCATGTTGCTGAAGCTTAAATTTTACTGATCTTTTTCTAACTGAAGCTCAAGTTCTTATAAAAAATGCTGCCTGTTTACATATGGTGCCAAATTCACCTCAAACTGGTGCAATACAGATTACATGAAGCGCCCACCTTGTTTGCTGTAGTTCTGTCTGTGCTATATTTAGCATGTTTGAACCATCCCCAGGCAAGACTCTTTTCAGATTCCAGGCTTGGCATCTTCCAGCACTGACTGGAGGTAGACTAGAAAGATGTGGTGCTAGGATGCTGTACACTTGGCTCTGAATAATACTGAGCGCCGAAAGTTTTAGGTGCCAGGACACCTTGACACCAGATCGACAAGTACCAGTGCCAGATTATATATTGCAGGTGCCACATGACAATCAATCAGCACCTGACATGTGGATCCAGTGGCACATGAGCCACTATTAGCTCATCGAATAATGCACTATAGTGAGCCAATCATAGGGTGACGCATTGGCATTGATCCTACATAGTGCCAGACTTGACTTGCTTGTACCTCGGGGTTACACAGTTCCCTAGTAACCCAAAGCTTTGTGGGGCCCACCATGATGTTTGTGTTATATCCATCCCGTTTGGTCAGCTCATTCTAGGATATGATCTCAAACACGAGGGAAACAGTGGGGATGGAGATAACCCACTGTTGATACCTTCCCGGGGCCCACTGTGATGTTTAGATGCCATCTAATCCATCCATAAGGCCCACTCAGATGAAGAGAACACAATCCAAAGCTTCCGTGACCCCCACGAAGGCTTAAACGGTTGGTGTTCAATCCTCACTTGTAGCCCACTTGAGTTTTGTATCTCCCTTATGTTTGGGCTCATGTCCTAAAACGAGCTGACGAAACGGATGGATGGAGTGAATATAACACAAGCATAGTCATGGGCCCCACAACTTTGGGTTATAGGGAAGCCATGTAACCCCAGGTTACATGCAAGTCGCATCTCATGATGCTGAACTGTGATCCTCTCCATTGACATACAATTGATATAAAAGGACTAGGGATCCACATTCAAGGCACGTGGCAATTCAACATCATTGCACTCTCCCTCCTCTCATTGTGGGCTTACGCATTGAACATAGGTGAAGTGGTGCATGGCCAATATGAGTCTATGGAGATGAGCATAGTATCTTGTAGGGTGGGCTGCTTCTGTTAGTTTACTAGCTAGTCCAATGTAACTGAACTCAGAGCTACACCATCCTAGCCAGTGGTTGCATGATCTAGACAATGGATGCCAGGCGCCACATATTTGGCGCTGGGCACTAGATGGCTGATGCCATGTGGCACATGGCTTGCATGCGACACCATGCATTTGGCACTAGGAGTGCTGGACTTGGTGCTCCATGTGCTACCTCTTGGCCTAGAGTGCATCGGTGCTCCTCCCATCTTTGAACATTTCTTGCTGACGGTTAACCACACCATAGTAGTTCCTTTTTTTTTTTTAGTTCCACCACATTTGCTCTCCAATTGAGTCATTGAACAACATCACACCCTATCTAAACACGTCCCAGCCCAGTGTTCTTAATCTCGCCGATAATATCAATAATATTGGTATTTGCTAGGTTAGTGATACCAATTCCACTGGAAGTCGCTTTTCCATATATTGTCGATATTGGTAATATTTTGACATGTATCGATATTTCAAAGTATTGCCAAAACATCGCCCTTGTTGCTAGCAGTGTTCGAAGTTTTGGTATTGCTACAAGTTTCGTTGGTCGGGGATACGGAAACAATATCGATATCGTTGATAATTGGAAATGCAAGGAAAATGGAAAAAACAGTGGAATTTTTTAGTGGAACCTCAAGAGATAATAAAATACACATATTTGCATACTTAGGAATAAAAAATTTGCAAAAAGAATACATACATAATAGGTTTCTATTTAATGGGAGCCTAAAAGCATGCGCTGTGGTAAGAAATCAGTCCAACCATCTCACTCATCCCATCTATCCATCCAATATCTGACCTTCCATCAAAACATCCATTGATATTTCAGAATATCGACAACACGATATTTCCAAACAAATTGTTGACATCTGAAAAAGAAACTAAAGATTGTGGTCTCGTTATTGCTATGTTGCAATAATGATAATATCGTGATATTATCAATATTATCGTTGACAAATTGAACGTTGCATACAAGCCATGCGCCCAAAAAAAATATGAAATGGGATTTTTTTAATATACAGATTTTTTGTGTATCGATACATTGGCGATATTTTCGAAATATTGCAGATACATTGACGATACAAGCGACACTTGGAATTTACACATTAAAACATACCGATGATACACCAGTGATATCAACAATACAAACGACGCTTGAAATTTACACAATTGAAAATATTGACGATATCGATACATTGGCGATATTTACACATACTTCATGTCGCTTTTCAAATGCCCGGCTAAGGTTCCTGAAAGGCTCCAAAAGTTAAGGAGAGACTTCTTTCGGAAAGGGAATAACAGGGGTAGCAAGTTTCACCTTTGAAATTGGGGTGAGGTTAGAGGTGGACAACGATCCGATCCGAGTCGAACATGGACCAGATCGGATTGTTCGGCTGCTTGAGTGGGTGTGTTCGAACAAACATTCGAAGAGGATGGCTCTGTTCAAACTCAATTTGGTCTAGCCCAATCATGTTCGAACATGTTTGAACATATGGATTTCGAACAATTTTTACGAGTTCGAACAAGTTCGAACGATTTTGCTTTTTTCGCTTGAAAATATTTTTTCTACTACTGAATAGTAAATATCGATTGTTTGGTTCTGTGCGTCCCACCATGATGTATTTGTTTTATCCACACCGTCCATCCATTTGTACAGCTTATTTTAAGGCATTAAATAAGAAATGAGGCAAATACAAAACTCAAATGGACCACACCACAGGAAACAATGAGGAGAATGATGTCCACCATTGAAACCTTCCTGGGCTCACAGTCACGTTTATTTGTCATCCACCCTTCTCTCTCTCTCTCTCTCTCTCTCTCTCTATATATATATATATATATATATATATATATATATATATATATATATAATCGAGTCGAGTCGATCAATAAGACTTTCTATTCGAACAGGGTTTTACCGAGTCGATCCAAACGGTTACACTCAGTTCGTGTCCAGCTCTAGGTGAGGTTTGCAAACCTGTGAGGGAGGGAGGTGCGGGAATCAAAAGGTTGGCATTGGAGATTTGGCACGGAAACGGGAAGGTTGTGGAGGGAAGTCGTGGCTAGTAAATATGGAGCGGTTAATAGCGGTTGGTTTGTCAAGCAGTCATTGTATCGGGTGTTGGGTATTCAGAAAGGGATAGCGACCACGGAGTATCTGGTTTGAAGTAGAGTTTCTTTTGTTTTGGGGAACGACTATCGTATCAGATTTTGGGTGGATACGTGGTGCGGTGAAGGGGCTCTTCAGGAGGTTTATCCTAGATTGGCTCTTCTTGCCCCAGATCGTGAGATTATGGTGGGCAGATGTTTCTCCATTTTGGGAGAGAAGGTTGTCTGGAGTCCCCCATGCTGCAGGAATATGAATGGGGCAGAGATTTTGGATTTTGCAGCATTGCTGGACCGTTTGCAACTTATGGTTCCTTCTTCGGAGGATGATGGACTCTTTTGGAGAGCTCACCCTTCTGGGATTTTCACGGTCCACTCAATGTTCGATGCGATCCACTCCTCTTACCCCACTTCAGGCCCGACTCATCCTTTCCACCACTGGTTCTATGCCCCCTCCGGTAGAGTCGTTGTATTTGTGTGGTTAGTTGGGAGAAAAAGAGTATTGACGATTGATAATTTATAGCGATGTTCCCTAATTTTTCCCTATGTTTGTTTGATATGCATGAGGGATGCTGAGTCAATTGATCACTTATTTATTCATTGCCTAGTTGTTCAATCAATTTGGGGCTTCTTCTTCTTAGCTATGCACGTGGCATGGGTGATGCCCTGGTCGGTGGATGAGGTGCTTTGGGCTTGGCATGGCGCTGGAGGGTCAAAAGGCTTGGCGGATGCTTATAATGGTGATCTTTTGGATTTTATGGAAGGAGCGGAATGAGCGATGCTTTTGGGTCAATTAGTCCTTCGTTGATAACTTGATTTGGAAGATCATCTACTATTTGTTGGGATGGATTCCTTATGTGTAGACATCTTTTGTTGTCCTTTTGTTTGTTTTTCGGGCGTTGTATTATTTTCTACTTTTTCGGCTTTTTGAATAAAATTGTTCTCTTCTAAAAAAAATATCGTTGGTACAAGTGACCCTCTTTCTAGTGATTGCGTATGTGTAAATACATGAAAAGTTGAGAAAAAAATCCCAAAAAATGGACAAAACGATTTTTTTTGTTGATCTTTTTTTTTTTCTAGATCTGGAGAGGGATTTCTGCGCTTCACTTCATTTTGTCAATCAAATCTCCCAATTTGGGGGAAAATGTGTTAAATACTATGAAATTAAAAAAAAAAAATTCAAAATAAAAGATTCTTTTTCTTGAAAATTTATGGGGATCTGGTTGTGGAAGTGGATTTCAACCCTCTTTAGTTTTTGTGAATCAAACCCCTATTTTTGGGAGGATAGATTGAGAGTGGGGAAACTCGTAAATACTGCGAAAATTAGAAAAACATTTTGAAAGAACAGGAAATTCATTTTTTTAAGATTTGGTTGGGGAGTGGATTTTGACCACTCCTCTTTGGAATCCCCAATTTGTGGAAAAAATCGAGAAGTGGAAAATGTGCTCAAATATTGTGAAAATCAGAAAAATTAAAAAAAGGAAATCCGATTTCTTTTAGATTTTGATTTTTTTTATATGGTTGTAGAGTGGATTCCAATCACTCTTCCATTTTTGAAAAAAAAATTATTACTGAAAATTTTATGTAAAATTTTGAAAATACAAACAATACTATTTTATTTTTAAAAAAAATCTATAATACTATTTAATGAAAAATGGATTCAATTTTTCTATTTATGGTGAATGTTGATGAGTGATGTGTCGCGATTTTTAATAAAAAATATTTTTCGGAGTTTTAAAATTATGAAAAAATAAAAAATTGTCTACTTCTAAGAAGTAATTATTTTATTTTATATGGATGCATATATGGATGGACGGATGGATGAATCATGGATGCATGTTTATATGCATGGATGGATGGATAGGCATGTATGGATCTATGTATGTGTACATTGATAGGTGAATGGATTAGTGTATGCATGCATGCATGCATGCGTGGATGGATGGATGGATCATGTACTTGTGTATGTATATATGCATTGATGGATGGATGGATTGATGGATGGCTAGATGGATGGATCATGTATGTGTGTATGTATGCATGGATGGATGGTGTATTAGTGTATGTATGCATGGATGAATGGATGGTTGTATTAATGTATGTATGCATGGATGGATGGATGTATGATTTATTATTATTATTTAAAAACAACTTTAAGTGATTATTGTGTTCCTAATGATGTTATTGGTATGAAATGAACTCATTTTGGTTACTATTGCACTGATTTTTTTACGACAACTTGATTTAAGCCCCTATTAAATGAAAACTTGTTATCTATGATTCTTTTAGCAATTTTTTTTATTCCTAAATATATAAATGTGTATTTAGCATCTCTTGAAGTTTCACTGAGAAATTCCACCTCTTACCACATCTTTCCCAATGTTTCACTAAGTCAGCATTACATTTCCAGGTATCAGTGATATGGATATGCGTTTCTGCATCCCTGGTCAGTGATACATGCAACAATACTGATACTATGAAAACTGGCCCCGCCAGGATGATTCATACCTGAAGAATCATTGTCCCAATCAGGAAAACACCTTCCTGACAAGGACTTTCCCAATAGTCCCATTCAGCGTCGATCTTCCATTCCCACTGGACAAACAACCTGTGCACTGCCATCGTCCCACACTACGATTGTTTCACAGCTAACGAGAATGTCTCTACACTTTACAGATAGAGGCACTTAAGCGCTTCACAGCTAAGGGTTGTTTCACGCTTTGCGGCTACTTGGATGTTCCTACATTCTATGTTACTGACACATCTTGACCCCCAACAGCTAACAGATATGCATGACGCACAACTAATAAATTTGCCTTATTGCTCAACGCCTTATGATATCTGACCAAATGCTAATTAGCTACATCAACTAGGAACTCAACATCGACAATCTTCAATGTGCAGAGCTATATGAGATTAGACTAAGATCATTAGATCACCCCAGTTGGTGTGCACACTGCACTATCCACAGGCACTTGTATAGTGCTGTATATTTGGTTTTCCATCTTAATCAATAATTTTCTCCAAATGAGATGTAATAGTGGCTTGAGGTTGTCGCGATCGGGAATTTGTACTTTGACCACAATTACTAAAACCCTCCAAAGGAGAATTTTTTCAGATTGGGTGTTGCCTTTCTTGTGCATTGTTTATTCCAACTCTTCAGCATAACAAACACTCAGAATTTGTAAACGGATTTCTAGCATGCTCGATGGGGCTTCGTTCTGAATCTATGCAAAACGTGTTTACAGGAGGGGAGAAATTAGGGTTGCTAAATGGAGTCTGCCTTCAGCTGGTATGGAATCATGGTGGTTGTAGGGGAGTCATCAGCATTGGGTCTTGTTGCTTTAATAGAGGAGCTGCTAGGTTAGTACCCTTCAGATAGTAGATTGGGAGTTGCCAGATGACAGAGAGCTGCAGAAGGAAGATAGGGCTCTCCAGAGCATGTGTATTCATATCCCATCTCGGCAGGCCCTGTTCTCTTCCACTGAGGCCTGTTCTTCATCTGTGAAGATGATTGCTTCTTCTGATGGGGCTAAGAGGGGAAAATTGGTATGGTTTATGAGATGGGTTGGATTAAAGATGTTATGGGCTATGTGGGGAGATTGGTTGGTGGTTCCTTTGGGGATTGAAGCATTTGTAGAAGAACTATTCAAAATAGTAGAGGAGAGAGGAGAATAAAAGCTTAAAACCTTGAAGTGTAAGCTCAGGTTAGCTGGCCTGATATCGTCCGTTAACTATGAGAAAGGGGGTAGTTTTTCAAGATGAGAGGTAGGGGAAGGGATTAAGTGTGTTCATCATGAAGTTGCCATCTTGGCATATAAGGGGTTTGGGTTGCCCCCATAAAAGAGCTCAAATCAAGTAGTTTTGCAAGCATCAAAAGGTGCCAGTGATGGCTCTCCAGGAAACTCAAATTCAGTCCATGCAGAGGAGGGTATTAATTCTGTGGCGAGGCAAAAATAAAGATTGGGTGGTTTTGGAAGCTGTGGGGGTGTGGTTGACATTGTGCAATTTGGAATTCAGATGTTTTGGATTAAAGAGCATAGGTGGCAGGTCTGTTTTCATTTTTTTGCCTCCTTAAGAATGTGGCTGATGGCTTCAAATGGGCCATCTCTGCTGTGTAAGGTGCGAATAATTTGAGCCAGCGATCCTTGTTCCTGATTGTGTTAGATCAGGTGAGGAACAGATGGCAGGTACCAAGGTGTTTCACAGGTGTTATAGCACACAACCTTTTGTGTATGGGAGCTGCACTGTACATATACGGGGTATTGATCATATTGTTTCTGTAGTCCCTCAAAGTATCATATCTAGAAATGGATGCTGTCTATATCTTTAGGCTGCATAGGATTTAAAGGATGTTTATCCTGTGTAATCTTTGTCATTTAAATATGGTTATAAATAAAACTTATTTGAGAGGGGGAGATATGACTCGTTCATGCTTTCTCCTTCTTCTTATACTCTCTTTTTCATGGTATCACGAAATACCAGGTCCTCTTAATCTTGGTCTTAGTCTTTTCTTCCAAATCTTCCTTCCGTTTACAGTTTTTTTTACTGGTTTGAAGGTCTTCCGACTCCTCTTTGTTGCCCTCCACCCTTTATAATGATGAAAGAGGGTTAGATATGAACCCATCATCATCATCATCATCATCATCTAAGGGATATACATCTTCTTCAACAATCACATGAGTAGTTGTGATCTTCAAGGAGTTCTAGAAGTGCAATGGTCCATTGGATTTGCAGCTGGAAGGAGCTTAAATCACTGGCGGAGACACTCCTGGTCCTTTTGCAGTCAACGGAATCTGGCGCACCAGGATCAGATCGTGCACATTCAGTCACCCAACTGTTACTGCTATCATCTCCCAGTCCTTTTGTAGTTACCGGAATCATTTTCCGACAGTCACTGAAGCTTCCATCTGGTGATCCCCGATTCACTGCAAGTCATGTCCAGCGACTCAAGTGCCTCCAGAATCACTGTCTGGTCATTATCTGCCAACAATGCTGGACTCCGTGAGGTGATTCCAGGCCCACCGGAAGCTGTGTCCAGTGATTCCAGTGATGCCAGAAGGCCCTTCCGATGCTATCACCCCCATCGCAAGTCTCATCTATCATCCCCAGAGTGTACCAGAGCTACATAAAGAAGCACCATATGCTCATATACATTAGTGTCAGCCATTCTTTCATTCCCAAGGTGTGGTCTAGTCTTGGCGTCTGGCTTAGTTGATTTTTCTAGAATGGGAGATCACTTGGACAATGAACAAAGCTTCAAATTGTGACCATCCAACCTGATCATCCCAGCCTTTCCTGAACTTCCATCAAATTAAGTGGTAGACTCACAAGAGTTTCAACACTGAGACCAGGGATTGAGTGCCCATGTGGTGTGAGTGGGTGTGCGTGTGTGGGTTGTGGGTGTGTGAAAAAGAAAAAAACTTCCATAAAATTGGATGGTGCAAACTACCTAGAATGGTCGCAGTCTGAAAATGTTCATCAGCGCTCAGAAAAGGTTAGGGTATATCACTAGGGACCAAACAAAAACCTAAACTTGATGACTCTTCTTACGATGGTTGGGAGTGTGAAAACTGGATGGTCATGTGCTGGCTATTAAATTACATCAATCTAATATCAGTAGGAGCTTATTTTTTCTTAAAACTTTGAAAGATATTTGGGATACTGTTCTGCTAAAACGTATTCCCAAATGGAAGACTTGGCCCATTTATATCAATTTTACATGGAGATCTCTTGGACAATGAACAAAGCTTCAAATTGTGACCATCCAACCTGATCATCCCAGCCTTTCCTGAACTTCCATCAAATTAAGTGGTAGACTCACAAGAGTTTCAACACTGAGACCAGGGATTGAGTGCCCATGTGGTGTGAGTGGGTGTGCGTGTGTGGGTTGTGGGTGTGTGAAAAAGAAAAAAACTTCCATAAAATTGGATGGTGCAAACTACCTAGAATGGTCGCAGTCTGAAAATGTTCATCAGCGCTCAGAAAAGGTTAGGGTATATCACTAGGGCCAAACAAAAACCTAAACTTGATGACTCTTCTTACGATGGTTGGGAGTGTGAAAACTGGATGGTCATGTGCTGGCTATTAAATTACATCAATCTAATATCAGTAGGAGCTTATTTTTTCTTAAAACTTTGAAAGATATTTGGGATACTGTTCTGCTAAAACGTATTCCCAAATGGAAGACTTGGCCCATTTATATCAATTTTACATGGAGATTAATAATGTGCAACAAAAAGGAGGAAAGGTGGAAGATTACTTTGTGGGTCTTTGTCAAAATTGGGAAGAATTGGATCATTGGCAGACTATTTTTCTTGATCTGGAAGATATGAGTAAACAAATGGAACAATTGCAGATTTTTAAATTTTTTAGCTGGCCTTCACTCAGATTTTAAATCTCAGAGAGTCCAGATTCTTGGGAGGAATCCTGACCCTTAAAATCTCAATAGTGCCATATTTGAGGGGAGGCTTGCCCTCACTCTGCTGCGAGTATATCCAATGGTATGATACCTGAGAGATCTGCTCTGGAAGTGGATTCAAGACTGGAAAGGGGCAAGATCTAATTGGGTCAATATTGAAAAGATCAAACTCCAGTGTACTCATTGTGGCAAAAGATGGCACGCTAAGGAATATTGTTGGATTTTAAATCCTCATCTTTGACCTAGAGATCTCAAGTTGAAACAAAGAGCCAAATCCAATAACATTGAATGGGAGCCTTCAGCGACCAAAGATTAAGGCCCTAGGGATAAAGCAATTAGTGAGCTCCAACAACAATCAACAGTGCTTTAGGCATCTAACACCACTACTACTACAGGCGAGCAGGTAGGCGCATCTGCATCAGCTCATCATGTCTCTCGGACTTCCTGGATAATTGGTTCAGGAGCACTAGTTCACATGATCTGTATGACTGAGGGTTATAACTCTTACCCTTACATGCCTAGTAATATTTGTTTTGCTGATGGGTCCTTTTCCAAGGACTTTCTGTCTCTCAGATTCTTTAACCATTACATTTATTGTCCATGTTCCATCTTTTCCTTCTAATTTTTTTGTCTGTTAGTGCATAGACAAAACAAATCAATTGCTGTGTCATTTTTATAATCTCATTTAAATTGGCCGATTAGGATCTGATAATGAAGAAGGGGATTGGTGGTGGTCTTGAGGATCATGGTCTTTATCTTTTGGATCTGGGAAGTCTTGCACAAAACAAATCAATTGCTGTGTCCTTTTTTATACATCTCATTATGTGATTTAGGATCTGATAATGAAGAAGGGGATTGGTGGTGGTCTTGAGGATCATGGTCTTTATCTTTTGGATCCTGGACAGTTATAGGAAGGGGATTGGTGGTGGTCTTGAGGATCATGGTCTTTATCTTTTGGATCTGGGAAGTCTTGGCTCAGCTCTTGTTTCAACTTGTGACATTAAGAATAAAGATTGAGTCCCTTTATGGCATACTCAATTAGGATCCTTATCTCCATGTTCTCATCGTTTGTTATTTCCTGAGAAATTTAACAGTTTTGAGACTTTCCAGTGTGAAATATGCCAATTATCTAAACATCTCAGGGCTTCTTTTTTGTCAAGTAATAAAAAAAGATTACGTCCTTTTCATCTTCTTCACTTTGATGTGTGGGGCAATGCACTTATTACCTCAATATCTGGTTTTAAATTGGCCTCTGTAGATATTATTCTCAGTCCACTTGTATGTCTTTGAAAGAGCAGGTAAAAGTCCCACTGATTACAAATGTGTTTCGTAAAATGGTCCTCACTCAATATGACACCAAGGCTATGTTTTACAAATGTGTTTCCTAAAACGGTCCTCACTCAATATGACACCGCCTATGTTTGGAAACCATGAATTCCATTCCAAACAATGGAAAAGGTAAAGGGTTTTCCTTTGATGTGGCAATTTGTGTTGTTTGGATGGTAAGGAAAAGGGTGGATTTCATCTAGCAATCATTTTACTTACTCACAATTTGAATTCTTGGCACTAGAAACTAGGTCAGTATTGTGAGAGGGATATGAGATTCCACTTGCTGCCTAAACAAGAACTTAAGAATTGGAATCCACTTTTTCATAGTTCTCATGGAAAACATCATTGGATAATTATTATTATTATTTTTTTCTCTTTTCTATTCCCTTTGGATTCCATGTATCCAAACATGCCTCAAGATTAAAAAATTCTGATCTACAATGCTCAAGAATATCTACACAATAATTTGTAGAAATATTTCTTAGGACATGGCTTAGAACTAGTCCTCATGTTCATATACACCACAACAAAATGGTGTCATGGAAAAGAAAAATCAACATCTCTTGGCATGTTAGTACCAAAATAATATTGGGATGAAGCCATTCTTGTTGCGATCTTGTTGCAAGCTATGTCATCAATCGGAGACCCACTACTGTTCTTGGTGGAAAATATCCTTTGAATGTTTTGAGACCTGATTTCTTCAATTATTTGGCCTTCTTCCTAAAGTGTTTGGATCTACTGTTTTGTACATACTCATGGAGCTTCTTGGAATAAATATACAAAAATGTGCCTTTCACCCAACTCTAGTTATCAGAAAGGTTACAAGTGTTAGTGTTAGTTACAGTCCTGTAAATTGAAAACAACATGTTTCCAAAGATGTAACATTCTTTGAAAACACACCTTTTTTCAGATCACAGAATCATACACTACTGGAGTTGCCTCCCTTTACCTTTAGGGACAACATGTTAATGCCTTTGACTAACAGAAAAAAGAAAAGTGAAGGTAACCGATCTTCTTGTCTAATGCCTCACGATCTTTGAGCTTTAGAAGAAAGCAGTTAGCAAGCCATTGAGAAGGATTAAAACAAGATACTTTAGAGTTGCACCCCTTATTCAACTCCCATCTGCCTTTGAACTCTTCGCAGCCTAGCATAGAATCAACAGAGAACGCTCTGTCTCTTAGTAAGCTTTTCCTTGCCTATTTTGCACAGTGCCTAGAAAGAAATACCAATCTCAAATAAATGAACTTGCTTGCAATGAGAACACTGTTTAGAATTTGATGGACTTGCTTGCGATGAGAGTTTGATGGACTTACTTGCGATGAGAACACTGTTTACAGTTTGATGGTCTTTGATAAACATATCTTGTAACAGGGATATCACTGTTTGCATGCAATGATTGGCGAAGGGATTATAGAGACTCCTTACTAGGCTATTTGGCCTGAAGTGTTTTATTATATTCCTTTTTCCATTTTGGGGTGAGACTGGGAGTAATGAAAGTGGTTGCATGCCTCTTAAACTTCTCTCACAAGTGAAATCGCTTCAACATCTCCATAGGCTCAATTTTTTTATTATAGAAATTAGAATTCAAGCTTGACCTCCACCTTGTGAAATGGAAACCGATGGTTCTCCACCTTTATATCTCTAAGCTTGATCTCCATCAAAGCACTTTTGCCAAGGTTAAGAGCTAGTAAACTTTCTAAAAGCCAATGAATCTTGTTCAGAATTCATCCCAATTTTTGTCTCCGAAGCCTCACAAGGGACAAGTATCATCCGCAAATTGGAGGTGCAAAATGGAAATGAGTGGTTCGCTACCTTAAAATCCAAATTCAGACCAATTTCATCTGTCTTTAGGAACAACTTGCTGAAGACTTCGACCTCAATGGAAAGAAGAAAAGTGAAGAGAGTGGATCGTCTTGTCTCATGCCTCTCAAGCTTTGGAAGAAACCAGTTGACGAGCTATTGAGGACTAAAGAAGATGCTTTGGAGTGCCCCTCCTGATGCAACTCCTCTCCTTTTGAACAGATCACATGGCCCCTGGATGGCCCTGAATATAGTAAAAAGATCGCATTCCATGTGATAACTAGTTTTTCCACCTATGTGCCTGGAGTGAAATACTGTTCTCTGAAATGAATGCCCTCATTTTCTATGAGAACACCGTCTAGAATTTGATGGTTGTTGATAAGCACATCTTGTAACAGGGTTATCACTGTATGCATAGAAGATGGATTCAATTTGATATATATATATATATATATATATATATATATATATATATATATATATATATATATATATATATATATATAATAACACTCACGAGACTGATTGGCCAGAAAATCTTTGATTGAGGTCAAAAAATCTTTGATTGAGAAAGCACTTTTTATCCTTTTGTGATATAAGTAATAGAGGTGGTATCATGCCTCTAATTTTAATTTCATTCAGAGTGAAATTCCTTTGAACTTCCATTACCTCAAACTTTCAATGGTCACTGTAAATAAATCCATCTGGAATCATATCCATCCTAACCACTCCTAAAGATAAAGAGGCCAAAAAGCAGACTTAAAAAGGTCTGATAATACACATCCTACTGAAACC
Organism: Liriodendron chinense; assembly: GCA_003013855.2. Lineage (NCBI taxonomy): Eukaryota > Viridiplantae > Streptophyta > Magnoliopsida > Magnoliales > Magnoliaceae > Liriodendron > Liriodendron chinense. Next base: position 742,482 of record PVNU02000026.1, on the reverse strand, counting down.
TATGCCACTGCTGATATTATGTAAGGTTGTCTTGGTTTCTGAAGTTTATGTGATGCCTTTGGATTCTATTTGGACCTACGAACGTGTTGGGAATAGGGGCGCCGGCAGCAGAAGTGGAAGCCGAACAAACACCACAGCACCGTATAAGATCAAACGAGAAACACAATGAAACCAATCCACACAAGTATTCAACCACAAGAGACAATCCGATTTTATGTGGAAAAACCCCTCAACGGGTAAAAAACCATGGCACAAAGCGATCTAGTATGATTAACAGAAGATTACAGAGATTGACAGCCTACAAGCAAGGAAAACCAAGAAAACCCAAGCTCTCTCCCTCTCAAAACACTCTCCCCTCTTCCTAATGCGATTAGGAAACCTTGGACACCTTAGGATTTCTCCTAATCCCGGATTTATGCCATATATATAGCAAGCAACCCCAAATTAGAAATGTCTTGCGTAAATCCGCGTAATAGCGCAAGAGAAACCTTGCTGCGCAAGTCACTCGTAACTGGCTGACCGGTCTTGACCAGTCGGACCCCATAGCCGACCGGTCGGACCGGCCCTAAAACAGTCCAGGGGCTGAAAACTCTGAAAAAACACGTTACCTCAATGCTGACCGACCAGTCAAGACCGGTCGGTGACACAGTCCAGGGGTCAGTTTGAAGGCTCTTCCAATAGAACGTGCCCCACCATTGATATTAATTTTTAGGGCAGAGCCAGAGGCTACGTGAATTCTTATTAGTGTCATCTCAACAAAGTGGGTGTTAGGGAGGGTATACTTTTTCAGGTTTGTGCAATTTATTTTCTGATTCCTGAGTTGGGTTTTAATTATAAGTGTTTTATGTAAACCTAGAATCTTTCATCAAGGGCGCCATGGCTACCTTACATTTGATTCACTTCTCATGGTCCACCTATATGTCTGTTCTTACTGCTCCGCCACTCCAGCAAATGGGTGTAAGGTCTACATAGACTAATTGGTCTAGAATCCTTTCTTTTATGCAAGCAATGGAAATGGCATCACGCCTCATTAACTCAAAACTTTCAATGGGCCATCTGGAATCATATCCATCCAGTCCAGCCCTGAATGAATGGACTGGGTCTAATCATTTCAGGAAACAGAGGCCACAGAGAACAGGTCAGATAATACTCAAATGTGATTGATTAACTCCAGGGTCTGAACCATGTGCTCTAATGCTCTGTGGACTAGTTTTGTGCCCTAGCAATTTTTAGATAGAAGGGCCCACAGCATCGAGGTCATGAATCCAATCCTGGCTTACCTCCACCGATACAATTGCTCTGTCCGACTATGCATCTTCATGCCATTTGATGGATGTCGGAAAGCTTTATTTTTACTTCCTCAATATAGGCTGCGTTTGCACGCACAAGTGAATTGAATTCTGAAAACTCATAAGAGTTGGTGGTGTTTCCCTCGAAGGCAACACCAATGTAATTCGAGCCTACTCTCAATGAGTGCTAGCGGTGGAAATTACAGTTTGCTTATTTCCACTTTATTAGACTAATAACTGCTACTCGCTGCAATATTTCCAAATTCATCCTTAATGTTTTCAATCTATAAACATGAATTCAGGTATTTAGCATTTTACGTTACTGATGAAGTGCTGCTCACACTGATTGGATTTGACTTCAGGACAAGGATGGATCTCATCTGGAGGGGCCAAGCACCTCAAGTGCTATGGACGAAGAAGTTCTTGCAGATGAGGATGATGACGATGAATTGGACATGGATGAGCTAAATGAATTGGAGGCAAGCTTGTCGAGAACATCTATCCAGATACGTGAGCCAGGCATAGAAGCATCATCTTGAGAGACTTTTGTGGCCATTGCCAACGACGGGAGCAGAACACCATATTAAAACACACACATGAGTGAGGATCACTGACAGCCTCTTATTGAAATGCATGCTAGTTTACAAGAGGTAACGGTGACCCTTATTTTAATTCCCATGTCGATAGTTTTGCTGAGAGGAGATTTAGATATATAAATCTGGTCTTTCTTAGGTTGCCGCTATGTATCGAATGTGGATATTTGTTTAGTAATAAAAGCCCTTTCGCCTGCTCATACGGGGAGAGTGCGAGTTTTGGTGCCACTTTTCCCGTAAGAGAGGAGAGGGAAAATGGACTTACGAAATACACTGGTTGTGCTGTTCCTATGAAATGAAATACTGATCTAAAAGCAGTGACTTTCCAGATTTTTATTTTTCTAAATTATGCTAGCTCGTCTGTTACAAACTAGTTTAAAAATTAAAAGAAGGTGATAATGCAGTGCCAGGATTCATATGGTGTGTGGTCACAGTCACCTTCTTACAGCAGGAGTGGTCTACTGTATTTTTCTTTGTTGTGTAAAAACATAAAATGTTGGACTGTAAACTTCTCGTAGATATGAAACTACTTTTAAGTGCTTTTTTGGATGGAGGTTACCCACCGTAAGCATGGTGGGGCCCACTCCATCCATGTAGGAGAAACCCTGTTGTTTTGCTGGATTTGCTAACAACAGAACTCCGAAGAAAAATCAACACTATCAGCACTCAGCTGCTGGAGTGGGGCTGGGATGCTTGCAAACCTTTTTTGTCCCCTCATTCTGGGGCTTTTACCAAAGCGAGCTCTCAATTGTTGAATTCCTGTTTCAGTATTTTTCATCTTAAAGCATGATCGTTTGATTAGAAAATGGAAAATAATGAGATTCATCAGGAAGCAACAATGAAATGAGATTTTAGATAGGATCCTCTCACATCCCATCTATGAATTTGCACTGAAATGCTCACAGGAAATGATAGTCTCCAATCATGAATGTAATGCTGTTGGAGGTTTGACGTATTGCATGGGTACTTAAGCTTTTGAAACTATATCATCTTCCGGTGATCTGAGCTGTGTCAGTTTACAATATGAGTCTCCAAGTCTTTAACTTGTATGATTGGACAGCCAACAAAATGAAATCTCTTAAATTGAATTATTTTCTACCTTGTGAATTTCGGCTCTTTTGCTTTGAAGTGGACAGTTACCATAACCTTTGTGTCACCTGAGGGGTTGGAATATTCAATCTGATAAATCTTCAGGCATACACCATCTAATGGGAGCCCTATAACATAAACGGTTTGGGCCACTTAAAAAAAAGAAGACGCGACGTTTTGTGTTGCAATACGGGGTGATGTTCATTTACGATCTTACATTTGATTTGTAATATTGACCATATCATTCCTTGTCAATTAATGTATTATTAATATTACTCTTTTGAAGCTGTTATGTTCTTTGGTACTAAAAATGGAGGCATTCTCCTCTCCTAGTGAGGATTATTCCACCTTCGGAAGCAGTTTTATTGAAGAAACCATGTTTAGAATGAGTTCTTACCACCTCATCTCATGTTATGGGATTCTACTGTAGGGCCCACCTGCATGCCCCATCAAACGGCTCATCCAATCTCTGTGATGGCCCACCAAAATAGGAGTCTTGCATGTGGACCCCATAATGAAAACAATAAATGAATTTCCTTTTTGATGGACGGGGGTTGGGGGGAAGCATTCCTCATCTAAAGGGCGGTGGCCTTTATTTTTGGCCATGGGATGGGCTTGGTTTCAAGCAGAGGATGCTTTCTATATTTCACTTTAGATCAATAGGGCCTCACGCACACATCATTATTGTCTTTAAGAGTAGAGAGCATTAGAGGGGCTCCTGACCGAGTTTGAACACGCTCCTAATCCTATCATTGGGGCTGCAATTTGGGTTGGGGTTAGACTGACCCAGCCTGAGTTCGTGTCGGGTTTAGGGTTGGAAAACTACCAAAGCCAATTTGAAATCTGGTTCTGGTTGGGTTTGTGTCAGTAGGCAATCCGCGTCCGTTGCATGTTAGTCCATGAGAGAGAGAGAGAGAGAGAGAGAGAGAGAGTAAAACATGCCATTGCTGTTGGCGTGGTCGGTCACCTTATAGCCTATATTATAAAAATCTAGGGCTGTACATCGAGCCGAGCCGAGTCGAGTCGAGGTGGGCCAAGCTTGGCTTGACTCGTCTGTGCTCTCCTCGAGTTCGAGCTTGAGCTCACCCTCGAGCTTACCATTGGAGCTTGCCTTGTTTGGTAAAACTTTCGAGGCGAGCTTGAGGCGGGCCAATGGATCGAGTTGAGGTGAGCTTACCTCGAGTCGAGTCAAGCTTGCTCCCACCTCAATTCATTATATTTTTTACTACAAAATACAAATTGAAAGTCAACAACATTAAGTTCGAGAAGTCACACATATATTAGGGGAGAATAGTATTTCTACTGGTGGGACCCCACCATTAAAATGACCTAACTCTGATTGGTTTTTTCTTTGGCTAAGTCACACATGCATTGAATGCAGACCACTAGTAATATTTTATGAACCATAATTAACACAGTACATGCATAGCTCACCACGTGAATGGACTGCCCTAATTATTGTGTGGACCATCTTCATGATGAGGCTCAGCTGATTCATGGATCAGATGCACCAACTCCCTCGTAAAATTGCAATCAATAGCTGCTTATAGTGTTTGGTCTAACCATAGCCCTTGTTTTGTAGATATGTATGGTGTGTGGTCTCACCGTAGCACCTGTGTTTGTGTAGCGTGTAAAACACACAACCACTGTGTGCTTGAAATTACTCAATCCATCGAATATGCTCAACAAGGAATGTTCTTACCTGAACAAAATAGTAGGATTAAGAAACCCCCCAACGTATGAGGGTTTTATATGTCCTAAGCTTGGACCCCAATGTGTTTGTTTGGGGGGGGGGGGGGGGGGGGGACAGAAGAGGGGGGGGGGGGGGGGGGGAGAGAACCAAGAAATAAGAAGATTATGGTTTATTTTTTTTTTTTTTAACAAATATCTATATGAAACAAGTCGAGCTCGAGCCGAGTCGAGCTTGAATCGAGTCGAGTCGAGTCGAGTGACCTAATGGTTGAACTTGACTTGATTTTTGACTCGAGCTCCTAAATGAAGCTTGGCTTGACTTGTTCTACTGAGTCAAGTCGAGCCGAGGCGAGCTTTTTCGAGTCGAGTCGATCGAGTTTCTCGAGCTGACTCGGCTCATGACCAGCCCTATAAAAATCCAATTGTAGTGACATTAGACCCCAATAAATCAAACCATTTCACCCCCCACCACATCATGGCTCAGTCTGATCAAACCAATGAAACCCTGCAACTTAAAGACTGCCCAGCCCAATGTTCAAACCTTTAAGAATTCCCTCCTCTCTAAATCCCAACAACTAGATCTTATGCTCAGAAGCATTCATGGGCCTACGATCCCTCAAACAAGTCAATGTGTGCCCCCCCCACCCCTACCTATGCTGGCCTTCTCTATCAGGCCCATTATGGTTACGTTAAGGATGAGTTCCAAAGGAATTAGTATTCCCCTATTGAGAGGCTAGAATCGCGTAGCAGATGCACGGGTTCTAAAATTCCTTCTTGGGAATGGTGCAAACACTAATCTTTTGTAGAGCTATACACGAGTTGAACTGAACTGAGCTGAGCTTGGCAGAACTTGGCTCGGATTGGTCATTGAGTCCGACTGGCCAGCTAAGCTAGGTTAGGTCAACAGCTCGGGCCAAGTTCGAGCCAATTTCGAGCTGTGCTATAATGATGTTTTGGGTTTTCTAAGGAAAAAAAAATGAATGCAATTTTTTTTTTTTTGTTTTCAAAGTGCATTTAATGCATGCATAGAATTAAAAAATAAAAAATAAATGTAATTTTTTTGTTTTCAAAGAGTAAATAATACATGCATGGATTTTTCAAAAAGGAAAAAGAAGAGGAACTGAATGCAACATTCATTTTAAAAAATGCAATAAGTAAAAACAATAAATGCATGGGCGTCTGCGTACAAAAGGTATGGGAGTACGCTCTGGATCAAACTGAGTCATTATTCAAAGAGATACACAATAGAAATTAATACATCATGATTGCAACAGATTAACACATCTTAGATCATCCTGCATTCAGTAAAAGCTACAATCAATGGTCCAGATCTAATTGTCCAACTGGATTAGTTTAGCCGGTTTAAATATGACCATTTAGCGGTCCTTAATCACAATTCCCTTAAACTCATCAAAAGTCCAGCTTAGCTGGAAATCTTAAGATTATTATATACATATATATTTTGTAGGACATCATTCAAAAACATAATAATCTTTGGATGATCAGATCTGGCTCAATCTTGTCAATGCATCACCACCCTTACTTAGAATGAGTTCTTGACCGCCCATCACCCTTTGAATTGGAGACCGTCTATACCTTTGGGAATGGCCTTTCCAAGGGTTTTAAATGGCCTCTGATGACCATTCCAAGTGACTCATTATCATATTTGATCAAGGAGCCAGATCTGCCCATCATAGTAGATCCAACCATTGATGGGTTCATTTGATATATGAAGTTCTTATTAATGCTAGTTGTAGGGTTTTGCTGGTAATCCTAAGTTAAGGTTTTTGTTGTTAATAAAAGCATGGGATTGATCCATTTCCAATCTTACGTCCATTCTCAAACGCCACTTCAAGTACTCCTAAATAATCCATTAATGAAGTCCATTTGGACAATACATGACTAGCTGTCCAACGGCTCTTGATTGAGCATCATTTCTCTAGCTAGAAGTTGTTCTAAATGGGTTTACAATGGAGATTTCTTTTTATAGAAATGGCATTTCTAGGATGATTTTCAAATGGACTGGATCATGTCCATATTATTACGGTAACTGAACCAAGTCATTCTTACAATTCTTCATTTTATGATCCAAAGAATCCAATATTTAAATATAAAAAAATGGTGGAATATTTGCAAAAGAAAGAGCAGAAAAAAATAGAATAAAAGAAAATTCATATTCTCTCTCTCTTCCGTTCTAGTGTGTGTGTGTGTGAGAGAGAGAGAGAGTTCCCATATCATGCTATGTTTGGTTGATTTGGCCAAAAAGAATTATATTTATGCTTTGGGCAGGACTTGATCCCACAACCTTTATATACAAACCAAGAGCACTTACCACTCATCCAACCCAACTTCTTTACTTTAAGTTAATAGGATATTTATTTATTCAAGATATGGTAGATGAATTATCTATTAAATGACAATGCTTATGTGACTAGGGAATTGTGCAATGTGATTATTCATTTATCTTTCTAAAAATGACACATTTATAATCATAGATGAGTATGTACTAATTCAAAATTCAATATATGGCAAGTCATAAAAGAAAGAAAAAAAATTCACATTTTTTTAGGATATTACAGGTAGAGTGTTTTGGAAAAAAGGAGGCCCACTTTTTATTTATAATGAGAAAATGAGTACAAGTGGTTGGCACCGTGGTGCTTTGTTGAAAAAAAAATGGAGCGCATGTAGTTCTTGTAGAATTATCATAAAATTCGACCAATCTTTATAGGTAATAGAACTTGAGGTGCTTGGCTTTCCACATGTGGGGCAAACCTTTCCCTTTCAAGTCCTCTAGTCGATAAGTCCCTGGTCAGATGATGTCAGTGACCTGTACGGTCCTTCCTAGCTTGGTCCGAGGGGTCCTGAGCTGGTCTCTTTTGTGCTGTCAAACACTTCTTGGAGAACAAGGTCTCTTGCTCGAAAGCTTCGATGCTTCACCCTTGAATTGTAGTCCTTGGCCGCTCTTTGCTGGTAGATGGCGATCCTGACCTGGGCGGTCTCTCTAAGTTCTTCAAGGAGGTTGAGATTGACTTTCATCTGAGCTTTATTCTCCTCGGGTTGGAAGGATTCCATTCGGTGGGAGGGCATGCCGATCTCTACTTGGGATCACCACTTCTGCATCAAAGGCCAGCGAGAAGGGTGTTTCTCCCGTGGTAGATCGGAACGTGGTCCGTACTGCCCACAAGACGTGTGGCAGGCTCTTCGACCCATACCCCTTGCATTTCTCTAGTTTTGTCTTCAAGTGGCCCTTGATAATCTTGTTGACTGCTTCAACTTAGCCATTGGCTTGGGGGTGCCGAGGAGATGTGAAGGCATTTCTGATACCGAGTCTCTCGCAGTCCTCGAAATTTTTTGTTATTGTACTATTGACCATTATCCATGATAATAGTGTGAGGGATGCCGAAGCAGCAGATGGTGGACTTTCAGATGAAGTCTATTGTTTTTTGTTCGGTGATCTAAGCCAAGGGTTCGGCTTCGGCCCACTTTGTGAAGTAGTTGATAGGGGCAATCGCATACTTGGTCTGGCCCTTGCCCTGAGGTAAGGGGCCAACGATGTCGACCCCCCACCGAGCAAATGGCCAGGGGCTACTTATTAGGGTCAGTTGCTATGGTGGCCGATGTGACACTTTGGAAAATCGCCAGCACTTATCACATTTTTTGGCGAACATCTTAAAGTCTTCATACATTGTAGGCCAATAATATCCTTGTCTGATTGCCTTATATGCCAGTGATTGTCCATTGGAGTGATTTTCATATACTCCTTCATGAATTTCCCTCATATAGTAGTCGGCCTTGTCTGGTCGGAGGCACCTTAGGTAGGGCAGAGAGAAATCCTTCTTGTAGTGCACATATCCCTGAAGTGTTTACTGAGCTAAGTGGTATCGGATCTTCCAGGCTTCCATCTTGTCGTCGGGCAATTCGCCCTGCTATAAGTATTGAATGATCAGGTCCACCCAATTGGGCTCATTGGTCACTGGAAGAGTCTCCTTCTCTTCAATCAGTTTGATACTCGATTTTGGTAGAATCTCAATTGAAATTGTCCTAACGACGTCCGTCTCTATGACAGAAGAGTCCGCATTGACGTTCTCGGATTGAGGGACCTGCTCAATCTCGCATCCTTCGAATTGTCCGAGTAGTTCTCATACCTTGTTAAGGTAGGCGATCATTTTCTTGCCCTTGTCTTAACACTCATTGATCACTTGGTTGACCACTAGTTGGGAGTCACAGTGAATCTTGAGGCGTCTGGCACCCATGGCTTTGGCTAGCCAAAGACCTGCCAAGAGGTCCTCGTACTCAACCTCGTTGTTGGACGCCCTAAAATAGAATCACAAGGCGTATTCGACTTGGATGAGGTTGAGTGAGGTCAGGATAAACCCTGCCCCGCTTCCTTATGTGTTGGAGGACTCGTCGACGTGTGGAGTGTCCATATCCACAAGCTTGGGTCCTCTTCCATTCCTTTGTCCTCAAATGGGGTGACAGTCGGGTAAGTGAACCTGACGATGAAGTTTGCGACAACTTGCCCTTTGATTGTTATTTGTGGACAATATTGGATGTCGAATTTGCTAAGTTCGATCATCGATTTAGCGAGTTGACCCAACGCTTTTGGTTTTTGGAGCAGTTGCCGGAGGGGTTGATTGGTTGGGACAATGATCTTGTGGACCTGAAAGTATGGCCTTAGTCGCGTGCGATGATGTGATCAAGGCTAGCACTAGTTTCTCGATCTCTGGATAGTGTGTTTTGGCCTCGACCATGGCCCGACTAACATAGTAGAAGGGCCACTGGACGCCCTCTTCTGCCCTGATCAGGGATGAGTTGACTGTTGTTGGCAAGACGACCAAACTAGGTTTGGGCAGAATAACAGAGCAAATACAAGTATTAGTAGCATAGCAAATAAAAAATGCATTCCTCGTCATTAATATGTTTGCTCGTGGTAATTGTGTATAATGTCATCTCTTCCCTCGGCAGAGGTTTAAAGAGCAATGGTGGGGACATGAGGTAGTGTTTAAGCTCCTGGAATGCTTGCTCACACTTCTCAGTCCACGTCGGCTTCTTGCTATCCTGTAATTGCTTGAAGAAGGGCAAACACTTGTCCGTCACTCTGGAAACGAACCTGTTCAGCGCCGCGACTCGACCTGTGAGGGGTTGAATTTCCTTTGTTGTGTTGGGTGAACTCATCTCCATGAGAGCTCTTGTTTTTTCGAGGTTAGCTTCGATTCCCCACTGCTTGACCATGAAACCGAAAACTTTGCTCGAGCTGACGCTGAAGGCGCACTTTCTCGTGTTGAGCTTCATGCAATCTCCTCAGTATGCCAAACATCTCTTTCAGGTTGGCTGGATGGTTTGTAGCTTCAGTGCTTTTTATGAGCATGACATCCACATAAACCTCCATGGTCTTTCCAATTTGCTCAGTGAACATATTGTTGACCAACTTTTGATACGTGGCCCCGCGTTCTTCAATCCGAAGGGCATTACCCTATAGCAATACAGGCCACAGTCGGTGATAATGGTGGTTTTTTGCTTGTCTAACTGGTGCATGCGTATCTTATTATAGTCGGAATATGCGTCCATGAAGTTGAGGAGGGCATATCTAGCAGTGGCATCGACAACTAGTCGATCATGGGAAGAGGGAAGCTGTCTTTAGGACATGCTTTGTTGAGGTTGGTGTAGTCCACGTAGACTCTCCACGTGCCGTTGGCTTTCTTTACAAGGACGACATTTGCGAGACATTCTGGGTAATGGACTTCTTCGATGAAACCGTCCTAGAGAGGTTTTCCAACCTCTTCTCCTATGGTAGCACATCGCTTTGTGTTGAAGGCTCACCTCTAGAGTCGTATGGGCTTATGATGGGGGTCCACATTCATCCTGTGGACCATGATGTTGGGCATATCCTGGTGGGACCAGGCAAACACATCAAGTGTGTTCCCTTAGTAGATCGGTGATTTGATCTCGAAGTTGTGGTTCAAGCAATTAACCGATCTACACGATTCTTGTCGGGTCCTCATCGGATAGCTATACTGATACTAGGTTCTCAACGGGGGAACCTCTTTCTGAGGTCTTTTCTCTGGGATCCAAGGTGGAGACTTGCATGACTTGGGGCTCTTACATTTTTCCTCAAAGGGCAACTTCATAGCATCTTGCACCTCTTATTGATTGCCCCTAAATCGGCCGACTCCCTGAATTGTTGAGAACTTCATCATGAAGTGGTATATTGATACCACAATTCTTTTGTTGTTAAGGTCGGCCGAGGATGAAATTATACATTGATGGGGTGTCCACTACTAGGAAATCCACCATGCGGGTGATCTGATGAGGGGCCTCACCTACAGTGACTGGTAGGGCGTGCTTCCTTCTGACATCACCTTTTCACCGGTAAAATCGAACGGTGACGTGTGTACTGGCTGGAGTTGGGATCTGTCGATCCCCATCTTGTCGAAGGCTTCGACATACAGGATATTGACCGAGCTCCCGGTGTCGACAAACATCCTGTGTACCATGAGATTCACAATGGTTACTGCAACCATCATTGCATCATCATGGGGGTGGATGAGCCACGTGCATCCACCTTGGTAAATGTGATGGGGCACAAGTCTATTCGAGGCTCCTTTTCAGGTCGACTGGTGAGGTTGACGTGATGGGCCTCATCGCCGACTTGAGCAATCTGAGTGTGAGCTTTATGTGCTTGGTTGGAGGTGGTTTTTCGTCATGCCGTTGGTCGACTTACTCTTGCAGGAGACCCTTTTGGATAAGGGACTCAAGTTGTTACTTTAAGTCGAAGCAATCAATGGTGTTATGGCCGTGACCTTGTGGAAAAGGCAGTATTTGAATTTATTCTTCTTTTTGGGATTCGACTTCAGTTTGCTAGATACTCAAGGTAACTCTTCTCCTTGATCTCCATGAGCACCTGCTCAACGAAGGTCTTCAGAGGGGTGTATCGTTCGAACCAGGTGATGGGGGCTTTGGGTGGTCGGGAGGAACCACCCCTGTCATTATCTCTTCTCCGCTTTGGGTCGGAGCTGGATTCCTCTTTAGAATCCTTTTTGTTTTTTATCTTTAGCCGAGCTACTCTTGTCACGTTGGAAATTGACGAGGTCCTCGGCATTGGAGTATTTCTATGCCCTGTTTAAGAGGTTTAACAGGGTCTTCAGTGGATTCTTGCCACTGAAGACTACTGAATAGAGGAGCTTCCTGGGTCTCAATTTGTGTCACGCCCCCAAATCCGTAACCAAGGTTAACCCTAATCCTAGCCTCAAGTTCAGGGCCGTGATTCAAGTTAAGGGAATTTTTTTACATTCATATCATAATCACATTCACTCATATAATTGGAATAACTAAATTATTTAATTCTCATTATAAAAACCATCCACTATTATGAAATTGCCATCATTCATTACCATTCAAAGATAAACAATTCATGAACATCAGACATTTTTACATAAAAATTTAGAATATAAGAAAAGCAAATGATCTATGCTATATTAACTTCATCAGCCAACTCCTGAGCATCTCTGCCTGTTCTTTAGTCTGCGATTTTTCAATCAATTTAAATCCATAAGGACAAAGATTGTGTAAATGGTTCTATATTCAAAGCAATAAATAAAATAATTCGATAAAAATAAGGAGAATCATGGTAAAGCATTCTAAATATTAGTAAGAAATAATTCCGAGTTCTCAAGAATAATTTATCAATAATGACCGAATTAAATGACCAAAATGCTTGGTACACTCAGCTTCACTCCTTACTCAACATGAGTCATCACTCAACATTATTTCACTCATTAAAAGCCAATACTTGGCTTAAATATCATTCAAAATAGCCAACACGAGGCTTAAATAATATCACTTAGCATATTCAACACTCATCAGTATTCACACCTCACTATCACTCTATAAAAATCAATCCTCACCCTTCACTTGAGTAAAATCTTTGGTTTCACAATTCTGATAAAATCAATTTGTCCAAAGTAAAGCTTGACAAAAATAGGTCGTAGCATGACTATTTCTCAAATAAAGAGCAATTCTCAAGAATTTTCAAATAAGATATTATTTCCAAGTAAAGAGACTTTCTATGAATAGGTGCATCATCAAACTTCCTAAATAAGGCCACATTTTCAAATAAGCTAGGAAACTTTCTATAATTAAATTATAACACAAGATTGTCCAAATAAGGTGTCATTTCTCAATTAAAGGAAATATTTTATGATTTGCACAATATCAACATAACTTTCCAAGTAAAGTATTATTTCTCAATAAAGGACTTTCCAAATATAAGCATCGCAGATCATTACCAAATATGAAGTACTTTTACAAATAACACAAACTGCATATAATAACCTTCAAAATATAAATCATAGATAGATAAATCAGAGTAGAAATAGTTCATCTTGGATTTAGAACCACTTACCAAAAACATTAACACATGTATATAAAGGGTGTCCGTTGGCGTCCATCTTGTATTACATACAACTAGGATCTTCCTTACGTTTCTTAACTGCCTTCTTCGTATCCTTCATTATAAATCAAAAGCTTTCCATAAATAACTTTTTCATTTGAAATTTTTTCTCAATGTTAGCACTTAAATATTTCTCTTGGGTTACCCCTCGATCTTCCAACCTACCCTAGGTTTGACCAATGCATAGACGGTTCATAGTAGGATCCTAAGAATTATTTATGTTATGTTTGGTTTGATCCACATGTTAACCATTCATGTTTCTGAGTCCACCTAAGTTATAGGATGTTGGGGTTCAAGTTTACTTTTAAGTTTTAAACCTTAATTCTCTAATGATACAAAAGTAATGAGAAGTAACCAAAACTCATGCACTTGAGTCCAAGGTAAAAAATTTTGGGCTACTAATGAAGTGGCCCACACTTCTACTGATCCACTAGTACAAATCCCTTGTAAGCTTTTACATAAATTCACATTTTTAAATAATTTCTCTTAGTAAAGTTTTTTCCTCCAAGTCCATTACCATTATTATATTCTAAAGTCAAATTATTTAACTCTTAGTAATCCAATTAGGATATCCATGGCCATTAAAGTCTTAGCGGGTCCCATTTCAGCCCATTAGGCTCTTTGGGCCCATTATCAAGGATTGACTCAAAGTAACCTAAAGTACTTCTTCATACAACAAACCGTAGGCTTGGCTTAGGTCCACTAGATGTTAACACCGCTTTATCTTTCCTGATCTATGCTAGGCCATATGTTACCGATGATGTCACACCATAATGCCAACGACTCGCTCCACTAGGTCATGGAAAGACTCAACATTTCCTTTAGAAGTATCAAATGTGTTTACTCAATCTTAAGGTTCGATATCTTTCCAATGTATCTTAGGTTTGATGATGGATCTCAGGCCACACCATGCAATGGTCTTTCTCATTCAGCTAGTATGTCACCTATTAGATCAAAGTACTTATGTGACTTCTTATGAGGGGTTCGTCCATCCCTTGTGCTCAATATTTCGCGATCCACTAATTACCAATCGTACATCAAGTTGCTGGTTGTAGTGCATGGCTAGGTAGGTCCCATCATAGTCCAAGTTACATTAGAGAAATAATTTCTCATATTGGTATACATGTTTGGATACAAAACACACTAATCCAATTAAAGAAAATCACAATAGTCCATATATCTAAGAATTATACATGAAACCTAAAATTGTAGATTGTATGGATAAAGGAATTTCCATACAAACTATATCAAATCATATCAACGTGTGACCAAGGATCATGTTCTAAAAGAAAGTCTTGTAAGAGATTCCAATGGTTAGATCTGAGCCATTTTCAGTCTGACGGTTTCACGGCTTCATCCTTAGCCGTCCACACTTCCCGGATCATACTAATCATAGATCCAAAATGGGTCGTCCAAAGGTCCATTAATTTAGTGATTATTCATTTCAGATCACCACTAAAAGAAATTTTATTGTTAGTTCATACATGCACCATTCAGTCTTTCGAACCGTCCACACGTTAAATCAATAGTTCCATAGATTCATTTAACAATTTATATTACAATTTTGCAATGGGTAATAATAACAGTACCATGATGATCTTAAGGTACTTCAAATTTCCTAAATTTGATTTTTATCCATCAAGCAAACTTTTATCAACTGTCCAGATTGATCATTATAATTACAAATCTCCACAACAAGGTTTATAATTCTAATAATTGACTAAAATCAAATTACAAATCATCCTGAGATCTTTATTACAAAAAAATCCGGACTTGGCCATTGAATGAGACATTTTGGACATCTAACGTGGGCCATTTGATGCATACTAGTTAGATACCATCCATGCTCAAAAACAGTCCATAGTGTATTACATGCAAAGATTAGATATATTGATATATCAGTGATGTTTGTAATTGATTTAAGGATTGTAATTTACACAACAAATGCACGCTTGGTATCCCAACTAGTACTGTATATATACATGGTTTGATTTGATTCAACAATTTCATCAATAGAATTTTTGTTTAATTAGAATGGGCTGCCCTATGATGAATTCTATGTGGTGTCTACCTACTGTCCAAGATGACAGCGTGGGCCCACCTTTGGTACATCCTATAGCCTTTCACATAAGCATTTACTAAAGATGGTGGGCCCTACAACTAGCTCCCATCATAAATTTAAAGTTTTACAAGTCAAGAAAACAAATTGTAACTTTCAATATTAAGAAAATCTATATTCAAAATCAACATGAAGCCCTTACTGTAGCTGGATTAAGATATCCAAATCATGCTCATGGTGGACCCCACAATTATTCCATCAACATTTCTCACAAGACCATAACAACCAGGGTTTTTGGAACTCAAATCCAGTCATCTTTATTGGCGAAATTGATCCCTCAATAGGGACGTGTTTGGCTGCCCACACGCTATCCACTATAGACAACATGGGCCCACTCACATTCTAGTTTTTGGGCCATGATTTCTAGTAGAATCATCAATGAATGTGCCCTCCACATCTGATCTTGCATGGTCCACTAACATAACCTTGATTGGGCGATCTTGGTTATAATGATTTAAACGGATCAAAGATCTTTGCATAGTTGGTCTCTTAGGCTAATCTTGTCCATCTGATCATTCCTAATGGTTTGGATTAAGCAAAACTTATAAAAAAACTAATTTCACAGAGATCAGTCCACAAAATTCAATTCGTGCAAAAGTTTCAACTAATGTAATATGGTAAGACAATCTTACTTGCTTGGACGGTTGAAATAACTCCATATACCAGCCCCACTTATCTGAATGGAGTGGATTGATCCACGTCCCACCTTCTTCTTCTTCTTCTTCTTCTTCTTCTCCTCCTCATTGGGACGTCCCATACTTATACTCCTAAGGAAGGGTGTAATCCACGCACGAGTGATTCTCCCTTCCATTTAATAGCCGTGATTGCATTTTTGTATAAATGGTAAGTATTAACCAAAAGAAGTAAAAATTTGAGAAAAAAATATTTGTTCATAAGGTGTCTTAATCCCATGGCCAACATTCTGCATCTAAACTCTCTTACCACCTGCTCATCCAACCATTCTTGCTAAAAGGTGAAATATATATTTACTAAAGCAAGAAAATAGATGAGATATCTATTTGGAAACTTATGTCTCTAGTGATAATGCTTTATTCTCTTTATATTGATCTCATGACAATGCATATGAAGTGAATCGTTAGATGAGATTTTTTTATTTTTTTTTATTTTTATTTATTTTTTTACATAAAAGTCATCACATAAGAAAGTCCAATGATACGTTTCCTTATGAAATGAATTTAATTATTTCTAAGTTTTGAATATCCAAGTTTCTAACTTAGTAAACCAAATTGTTAGGTCATAGAATGTGAGGTATGTCAATTAAAATAATTATTGTTAGCGGATAACTCAAGTATGGCAGGTAAAGGAAAAAAAATTCTAATATATATATCCCTATATATATATATATATATATATATATCCCTATATATATATATATATATATATATATATATATATATATATATATATATATATATATATATATATAGGGATATTACAATCTGCCCATGAGAGATGTGAGGGCAATCTTTTCAGTGCAATCCTCCACATGAACAACTTCAGCGTTGATTCGCACTAGATAGTCCCTTAGGGACTCGTCGCTTCTTTGCTTTATTGTTAGAAGGTGGGTCGTCGGCTTCCGCGCACCCTTGCCACCAATGAATCGGGTGGCGAAGGATCATCTCGGTTGCTTGAATGCGGAAATTGACTTCGGCTACAAACTTTGGAACCACATCTGGGCTGCATTGGAGAGCGTTAGGGGGAACGAGAAGCCGCTGAGCGGCGAGGGACTCTCCGATTTTTAAGTTAGGTCCAGGAGCAAGGAGAATAAGGGTTTGAAGGCTAGGATGTTTCATACCTTTGGAGTGAAGATCCAAGTGGTTTGGAGAGTCAGATCTTGCTAGGATACGTCGGCGGAGTCCTTGTTTTAGTAAGATTGTCTCCCTCAACGACGTCGGAGAGATCTCATTGGGGATAATTAGAGATCTCGAAATATTTGAATCGAATATCCGGCATCTTCGCAGATATCTTCGAACCACCTTTAGGTAGTCGGTATCGCGGACTGCCTTTAGGTGGTCGGCCTATCTCATTTGGGGAGTTTGGCACTCGAGCTCTATTACTTAGGGTCTGTTTCTGTAGACACTCCTCAAACAAGACGAGCTCTTCGGTAATGTATGTCGCCTGCACGGAGTGCTAGTGAAAGGTCCTAGGTCCTCGGCCTTAGCCGATGACATGGTTATGTTCCTGCTCTGTTCTCTGCAGTTATAGAAGTCAATAGAGGTCATCGTGGTGTTACCTCGGCCCGTCACGAGATAAGGATTAATACTTGGACTTTTGAATGAGCTCTTTACGACTATAGGCCAGCTTAGAATTCCCCAGTAACAATAGCTTCCCTCTTACTCCGACAAACGCCACCTAGATCATTAATAAAATCAATGAGATTATGATGTAGGATGCCCTAATTATGATGCATGCTCATGAACACAATTAAATCAGCGGAATTAAAAGACAATAACAATATAAAATCTAGCAGTAATCATCATGAACTAAGAAGATCACAAGGAACATGCAATAGAACGGGCCATTCATCACAACCATGAAGTACGAGATTCAAGTATCACTATGGTTGGATCCGGCGAGGGATGGAACCTCCCGATCTTGCATGGCTATAACCCAATCAATTAAGAGGAATCTCTAATCCAGAAAATTAAGGGATTTTGGATTAGGGATTAAAAGAAATCTGAAAACTTAGGGTTAAGGATCAAAATCAGATTTTGGAGATTGAGGTTAATGAAACAAATAAATTATGACAGATAGAATTACCTGGAAGAAGAATAGGAGGGGCACAAGAAGCAAGTAGAAGAAAGTGGGATCAAGGAAGAAGAAACATCACCATGAGAGAGAAAGAGGAAGGAGGCAACCAAAGGGTTTGCTTTAATCAATAATCAATAATAATATTCGAACTTAGGGCTTTAGCCCACTTAAATAAGTAAATAAAGATATGAAAGTACTAAATACCCCTAAAACTAAGCAAAAACGCGTAACTAACAAAAGTGCGGAAAAGTTCGGGCGCTCGGTCGGGCGCCCGAAGTCGTCCGAAAACCTCCAGAGAGGTTCGGGCGCTCGGCAGATAAAGTTCGGGCGCCCGATAGAGAGCCCGAAGGCTATGGTCGGGCTCCTGAAATCTTCAGTCTTCGTTCTCCTTTCTTTCTTCACATGTGTCTTCCCTGAGTGGGGTCTTCTGTGTGTCCAATCACATGTGAAGGGTCTTCAGCTCTTCAATAATCGCCTATCCACAAGGACGGTACTTGTGGTTGGCGCTTTCTTCGATGGTACACCTTGAATGCGCTTGTGTCCGTATCAGATTAAGATCTATCAAGTTAATGATAAGGTCATCTGGATGCCCGGCACTAAGGGCAGGCCTACTTCACTTCTATTATTGTTGTCTGTTAAGTTCAATCCCTCCTTATGCCGTGGAATGACCTGTTTTTGTTTAAAGGTCACTTCCTGAAGCATTCTTTCTGCGCTTGGCTTGCCTTCGGTAAGAGGTTACAGGCTAAGTATAGACTCTATCATTTTGGCATAATCTCCACCAATTACTAAATGCTCTTTTTGTCTTGCATTTTTTTTTTTTTTTTTTTTTTTTTGGTGCCTATGTTTCTTGGATTTAGAAAAGTTTGCATATTAAACTAGATGTAGTCAATTCAACTCTCACCAATATTTTTTTATGCTGCTAGTGTTTTTGTTTCTTTACCAATAATGTGAATAATGTGACAGCAACTTTGCTTTCTTGTGCTTGTGGGACGTGTGGAAAGGAAAGAACTCTCGTATCTTTTCTAAAAAAGCAGCAAGCAAGAAAATTCTTTTAAAGCTTATTGTTGAGGATACAAGGAAGTTGGCGGGATGACATGTGTGGAAAGAGAGGAACTCTAATATCTTTTAAAGTTAGGGGTAATTATTTGAAAGGTTGGCGGGGATGACATATCCAACTCTTTTCTTACTTCCATTTATCTTGGCTTGACAAAATTATTTGAAGCTAACATTTTGAGTACTGAAGATTGCTATCCAACTCCTTTCGAGTCACCCCAAATGTTGGGTATTGAAGCTTGAGCTTCTGAAGATTGCTTTCCAAGATAGTCACGAAGCTTTTGCACATCCCTTTTCTTAGGCCTAATAGGCAGGTTGTCCCTTTAGCCAGTATTGCTATTTTCATGTAAAAGTATCATATTTTCTCTAATTTTTCCTTAGCTTGGGTGTGGTTATTTTTCTTCTTGGCCTAGGATGTGGGCTGTTTTTTTCTCCCTAGCCTGTGGTGTGGTTGTTTTTCTCCTTGGCCCGAATGTGGGCTTTTTCTTTCTTTCTTTCTTTCTTTCTTTCTACTCCCTTTTCCTTTCTTTTGTTCTTTTCTTGCTTAGATGTTTTTTTTTTTTTTGTTGCCATTTTTATTTCTTTATAATTCCTGAGGTTTTTCTCCCTTGTTTTAGTAATAAGAGAGACTTCTTTTCTTAAAAAAAGAAAAGAAAAAGAAAGATGCAGTGGAACCTTCGGCAATTATTGTTCTTTAAAGGTCTTTTATAGGTCCTTTGTCTCTTGTCTAATGTGAAAATATTTAGGCCCATCTCGAGTACAGAGAGAAAATATTGCCACCTTGTAAAGGTTTCAAAACTTGTCTTTTAAATTTAAACTATTAGAAGCCTTAAACTTCTCCGAAACAGGCGTGGAATTGGTTAAGGCCGTGATTGAAACAATGGGTGTAACCAAGGGTTCATAGTAGTTTGGGTGAGTAGGTTGACAAACCTAAAGCAGTTTGGGTGGCCATCGGTGGTGGATGGTTGATTGATGGCAGTTACATGGACCATGGGCTAATATGGTGGTTCTAAGGGGCTAATTCTGTGGACTGTCGAACTCGTGACACAACAATGGTTTGACTGCTCCGTTTAGTATTGATTGTTGTGAAATATATTATAAAACTGCCATTGGTTCAAATGAAGAGACATATTGCTGACAGACAGATACCACTTCAGGCACATTGCTAGGTCTATGTAATCACATGGGTCCACTTGATGTGGATAGTCCACACTTCGATGTGGGCCATTCATCATATGGAGCCCCACCTTCAATATTGGCCACTCATCATGTCAGCCCACCTTTGATGTCAACCTTCCATCATGTGGGCCTTCCTTCAATGTCCACCATCCATCACGTGGGTCCTATGTGCCTTTGATGTGGACCATCCATTAGGTGGGGTCCACTTGATGTGGATCGTCCATCACACGGAGCCACATTTTGATGTGGGTCGTCCATCATGTGTGTTCCACCTTTGATGTTAACTGTCCATTAAGTGTGGCCCACTTGATGTGGATTGTCCATCAAGTGAAGCCACACTTTGATTTGGGCCATCCATCATGTGGGCCGCACCTTTGATGTTAACAGTCCATTATGTGGGCCCACTTTGTGTGGACCATTCATAATGTGGGGCCCCACCTTCAATATGTACTGTTCATCGTTTGGGCCACCTAAGATTGTAAAGGGAAGAGAATAGGGCAAGATGAGAATTTCTTAAAAAGTTTAGGAACAAACTTGTCCCAAAATTAGCCAAAAAAATGTCTAGCAACTTTAGCAAAGTATTAAAAAAAATAATAATAAAAAAAGGAGTAACCTTTCCTCTTCTAAAAAATTAAGAGTTAAACTCTCTTATTTCTAAATTTTGTACATGTAAAATTAGACTATTACTAAGCAATCTATTTTCGAAAAAAGACTTATTTTCTTTAGAAATAAGATAATAAGGTTTTATCAGTAGAGATGTCAAACAGCTCCTAACATGTCACTGGTTGGACCGAGAGAGAATGGTTGGACCATTTGGACAGAACCACACAGATACGAGTTGGGGCTCGATCCAGGTTTTGAAACATTGGTCTATGTGATGCGAAAGACAACTAAACCAGCATTGGACTGTCTCCTTCTTTGAGTTACGCTAACTTGGCCTGTGCAGAACTGGAAAACATGCAAAGATCTAATCCGGGTGGTTCGTGGACTACACAGTCATTTGTAATGTCATAAAGTGGTCGTGGCTTTGCTCTTACAACCATAGTTCTAAAAACTCTGTGACTAGACTCAAAACTTGGAAGAGTTGACTCAATTTGAAGGGATTTCAAGCCAAGTAACTACGAAACTCGATGATGAATGCTGCTGATCTTGGCTCAACGGTATTTGACAAGTTGACTATTTGACTCCACTCACCACAGCCCCCATGATTCCAAATGAGTCACCTGGTTCAGAAACAGCTCATTTTATGAGATGAATGAAGAGAATTTTGAAAAGCACCCGCAACCACAAGTTACTGCTTTCTTTCAGCAATTTTTATGCATTTTTCCTACTTGTAACAATGTTAGTTTTTATAACAACTTTAAATGTTATTAACTTTGAACAGGCTCTGTTTCAACATTGAGATCATGGGATCGAGTGCCCATATGGTCTGGGTGTGTAAATAAAAAATAAATAAATTAAAACCTTAATTATTAAATATTAAGTCTAATCAAGCAAAACTCATTCAACAAGTCCTCGAGTCAACCTGACCTGTCATGACATTGAGTGAGTTTTCAGGTTTAGGACTATCCCTGCACCAAGCCATATTCATGCTGCCAAATCCAATTTTGATTGGGGCACATTTGAGTCTTAGGAGATGCTAACTATTCATTGGACTAGGCGATATTGGGGATACATGAAGAAGTTAAATGGATAAGGAACAGGTGCAGCGGCAAATTCCTAGTCATCCATCTAAGTTAAATTCTTCAGTACGTAGACCTAACATACCCTAGCTTCATGCAATACACGTGATCTCCAGCAGTACAGAAAATTTGGCCATTCATACAATCCTTTGCTTGGTTGACCTATGAATACTTCGCCACTAAGTTAGCTTAGGAAGCTACGCCAATTGACGGTGCTTCCTACTGATGGAGACAGAACTGTATAATTTTCAGCAATTCAAACATTTGAATAGTATAGAGATGTACCTTTGCGCAAGATTAGGCTTCCAATACTATCAACAGGATGTAGGAGCACTTAGATCACTTCAATCTTTTCAATAATCACTGCAAACTTCTAATAATTTCATACGTAAAGAGTGTAAAATAATAGGGAAATGCAACATGCAATACTAGAGCCTGATGCAATATGCAATACTAGGAAATGGAAAAAACTCTAAAAAAAGTGTATCAGTCCATTTGGGCCGTATCAGCTGATATGGGCTGATACACACACAAAGGCCTAAATATTTTTTTTTTTCCTCCATTTTTAACTCATTTTTCTTTCTTTTTTTCATTTCAGCCATGGGGAAAATTTAGAAAGTCACTTCAGACTAGATTTAAGCTTGTTTTGGGATCCAATGGGATCAAAATAAAAGATTCAAGTGGAACTTGATGAATTAAAGTGGAATGGACCATTATGAGAATAATAGAAAAAAAAAGAAAAGAACAAACCTTCATTTTTTTTTCTTTTTCTTTTTCTTTTCTTCTTTCATGTTTTAATCTTCCTTTTGACGTGTTTCAATATAATAAGCCAATTCACCAAATCATGCTTGATTTATGTTCAATTAGGGCCCATTTGGTTGACTCTCAATGAATCATGTTGATGAACAACATTCTTATCAAAGAATGGTATGATATACCATTATATACAAGTCCAAATACCAAAAAAAGAGGGATAGAACCTTGAATGTCTCATTGTCCCCCCCCCCTCCCCCCCCCCCCCCCCCCCCTTTTTTTTTATATATATTTTTCTTAATTCTTTGGCTTAAATTTTTTTCAATAGACTAGGTCTAGTACAAGCCCATACTAATACGCGACACTCCCATCGTGTTATTTTTTGGCCGGGCTGACACTGTCTTCCCCTTGCTACTAATATTCAGAATCATGTGGAGGAGCATCCCTAGGGTATAGAAGAGTCTCACTTAAAAGTTAAATTCGAGCTGCAGGAAACAAATTTGCTTTTCTTTTCAGTCAATGAAATAATGTTTCCTTCTGCTTAATACACATGATCTAGTTACCAGATGACCATATGAAGAACAAAAATAGAGAGTCCCGAGTTCAATAAAGGGTCACTCCAATAAAAGGTTACTCCATAAAGGAAATAAATCTAATTAGAATACTTCTACTGCATTAACTAAAGAAACAAAATTACAAAGGAGGTGATCAAAACTGCTGATCAAGCCCCTATGCCATAGTTCAAAAACTCAAATGGACTCGATGTTTGGTCAGGTGGGGTTGACACCAAGACTCGGACGAATCTTTGACTCAATATGTAATAATTTAATAATTTTTATCAATATTTTTTGTACTTATATAAGGATAAAATATTTTAAAATGTGAATAAATAACAAGCAGTGGCGCCTGGCTTACTGGTTAGAGAGGGAGGTGCTTTTAAGAGAGGTCTTCCATTCGAACACTCCCTCTTACCCTTATGAAAAATTATTTCCAAGCAAGTTACTCGGTTCAAGTCATGGCAAGTTGCGTGAGTTGAGCAAGTCATCAATTTGACTTGACGAGTCCTCCTTTTCTCCCGAACAAAGGGAAGGGTCTTCTTCGGTGGATGCCTCTTGTTCCTGTTTAGTCCCCTTCGTTTCGGAAGTTGTTTCTATTTCTACATCTGTTTCTTCCGCACTTCCCCCCTTTCTTCCGTTTCTGAGGTTTCTTTCAGTTTCTTAGTGACAATAGGCGACGGTATTCTGCCTAAATAGTAGACACAGGTGATAAATAAGAGAATACTAAAGATTCGAGCCATAGAATTTCTCAATTCTGACACAAGATACTTATTAGATTGAATAAGTACATTAGATCTGACCAATTAACCAACCAACAAAACTAGTTGTTACAAATAACATCTTGTTGTTGCATCGAAACATATAAATGTTGACTAGGGCCTGAACTTTAATCATGTAGGCTGTGGGATTCCTCTGGCCCATGTTTATATGTGGGTCCACTAGCTACCTCAATATAGATTGATCTATAATAAAGTTTGCGCACTGTGTAACAATATGCCTCTTAATTGAATTAGAGGGAATAATACTGAAATATTGCATAGTATGCATATATATCAAATACAATTGATGTTGCGAGTGATCCCCCAAATGCTATTTTATACCACTAATTACTGGGGTATGATGTCAGTACTAAATGCGCTAGTTAACTATCATCATTTGGTGGTCAAGACTCAAAACTTGAGCCTCACAGTATTATTGATCACGGAAGGTTCAGCCATCGCACCATTCCCATAATCCCCACAAGCTAACCTCTTAGTGATGGGAGGAATCAGTGTAAAACCAAGTTCACTAATGGCTTCGAGATGGCGTTCAGTGAAGGGGTTCTCCCACATAAAGGTGTTCATGGCAGGAGCAACGTAGATTGGCTTGTTGAAGTCCCATGCTCGCACGATGCATGTTAGTAGGTTGTCACACAAACCACCAGCGATCTGAAAAAAACGATAGAAAAACCATGAGTACGATTCCAGACCCACAAGAAAAGGACTGGGCTACACTAGAATGCATGTTTGCCATAGCTCACTTGACTGTAGCAAATCCAATAATGCACACATGATACACATGGATGCCAACCCAAGCCATCCACATTTTGGGCCCAATTGTAGATGGTGCAAAAATGCCAAATATCACATCAATCCGTTGATCCTAACCGACTTCACCCATTAAACTTTGACCATATACATTTTTAATAATCCATTTGATTAGCACCCACTAGATTGTATTATCAGCATTCGTCCAGTTAGTTTGACTTCCCGGCTCTACTCAATCCCAACTTGGGCTCACGAGTTTGGAGGGCCTGGATTGGCATGCATGCATGGATGGAAAGTGATGATGGATGAGTTGCCAAAGGTCACTTGTGGTAAAAGCACAACGTTGTCAATTCTAAGATCGAAGAACAAACAGAAACAGGAGCATCCAATGGAGAAAAAGATTAAAAAAGAAGAAGATGAAGAAGAAAAAAGAATTGTCATCATCATTACACTGAAAAATAGGATCCATCCTGACAAATGGAATATAGGAACTTTGACAGGTAAGAGTATAGAGTTGGCGTATATGATGAAGCGAAGAAGAGCTTGCAAGAAACCAAGTGGAAAGGGGCAAAAGCAAAGGAAATTGATGCGTATAGACTTTGGTACATAAGAAAGGGCAACAACATAAATACGATAGAGATGGTAGTAGAGAGAGATTTAAGAGAGTACGCAATAAACCTATTAAAAAAGCTTGTGTTGGGAGAGGAGATCATCCATGTCCTTAATCCATATGCACCGGAGGCAAGATTAGAGAAGAGGCAATTCTAGCTGGACATTGATGGATTAATACAACAAATTTTCAAAATGGAGAGAGGATATTTAGAGGTTACTTTCATGGTCATGTGGGAAAAAAAGTCAATACTAAAAAAGAGTTTGAACATGCAACATTGGCTAATAATGGTTGAGAGATGGAAGAGAGGACATGAAATTACCTAGTGCCAAGGACAAGGTAGGGGAACACACACACACACACACGGTGATGGTTTCCTGCGAGCAGTGCTGCAGGAGACCATCCATGCAAGCAAAAGGGTCGGCTGCTCACCATGATGTGCATGTGAAATCCACTTCGACCATCAGGTGCGTCACCCCATGATAGGACAGGGCCCAGAAATCAGATTCATCTGTGATTCAGGTGGACCGCAAGATTGGAAAAAGTGTATAGGGAGACACCCACCGACCAAACTGTTTCCCTTGGTGTGACCCACCTTAACCATGGATAGGCCCAATTGTTGGGCCTTAGGCCTAACTTTTGGTGTGGCATGTAATGGTTGGAGGGGATTTCGCATACTCATCATATCGGACCCAGTAAAAAATCAAGGGTAGACATCTCTCTCTCAACTGTTTCTTTTGGTGTGGCCCACCTGAAACACAAGTCTGCGTGATTTTTTGGTGCTGGGCCTAACTAGGGATGACGAATATAATGGCTAGAGTGGATTTCACATATACATCGTGGTGGACCCTGTCAAAAATCAAGGGTGGTTGTTACACTCCCAACTATTTCTCTTGGTGTAGCACGCTTGAATCATGGATTTGCCTGGTTATTTAGCCCTACGCCTAACATGGGATCACACACCTGATTGTCAGAGTGGATTTCATAAACACATCATGGAGAGGCGCAGTCGAGCTGGCAGATCCTTTGCCATTCAAGGATTTGCCTGGTTTTTTAGCCCTACGCCTAACACCTGATTGTCAGAGTGGATTTCATAAACACATCATAGAGAGGCGCATTCGAGCTGGCAGATCCTTTGCTCACATGGATGCTCCCACCCTCGTCCCTCGTGTGTGGCAATGTTATTTAGGGAGAAATTGATTAAAAAAAAAAAAAAAAAAGAAGGAAATTACTCTTATGAGAAAACTTAGTGATGGAATGGTCAAATCTAAAAGGCTATTTATGATAAACAATCATGTTACAAGGCTTGGCATGGGACTAGAAACAAGGAAAATTTAGAAGAACATAAAAAAGCCACAAGAAATATTAAGTAGCAACTAATGCTAAACTTAAGGCATATGGTGACCTATACAATAGATTAGGAATAGAAGAAGGCTGGAAAGAAATTTTCAGACTTGCAAAAATGAGCAAAGGAAAATGCAGGGGCCTCAATCATGTTAGATGCATTTAGAACAATGACAATAGGGTATTGATTAAGGAAAACAGGATCAATGAAAGGTGGAGAAATAATTTCCAAAACTTGCTAAATGACAACAACCACTTTGAGAACTTCAGGATATAAGTATTCATAAACTCCAATGAAGTTAGAGATCATAGATACTTCCATAGGATTAGGATATCTGAATAAAAAAAGCTTTACGAAAAATGAAGATAGGAGAGGCCTTGGGACCATATGGTATACCAGTAGAGGTTTCGAAGTGAACGGGGAAGCTTGGTTCAGTTTGGTTCACTAATTTGTTCAACGAGGTTATAAGAACAAAGAAAATGGTAGACAGGTGGAGGAAAAGTAAACAAAGCTGCACTACTGTTGGATTGAGTCATACCGTGAATTTTTGGGAGAATGTGATTGAGCAGATATTAAGGCATGAGACAAACATACAAGAAAATCAGTTCGTATTTATGATACGGATGCTAACTGTCGAGATTATTTACTTAGACAATTGACGAAGAAGTTCAGGTAGAGAAGAAAGTTCTCCTGAGGCCTTTATGGGCATACAATAATGTACCCGGAGAGATAATCGGGTGGGTGTTGGGGAAGGAATCTCAACAGGATATATTGACATGGTTAAGGACATGTATGATGGAGTGGTAATTAATGTTGGGACCACTAGTGGAGAGACATTTTCCAATTACAGTAGCCTACACTACAAGTCAGAGTTGAGTCCAAAGCATTTGCATTGGTTAGGGAGAGGTAACTAGGCACTTGCAAGAAGAGGTGCCGCGGTGTATTTTGTTTGCAAATGACATAGTTTTAATTGACAAGAAAAGGGTGGCGGTAAACACAACTAAAACTAGGGATGCTTGACAATCTAAAGACTTTAAAATTAGCTAGACAAGCAGACTATACAAACGCAATTTTAGTAATTATATAGTAGAAAGGAAGAATTGGTTAAAATTGAAGGTCAAGAAGTACACAAAATGACCACCCAAACATCATGGGTCGATAATTCATGAGAACTGAGAGATTGAGAACGATGTTGCTCATAGAAATTAGAGTTGCATAGATGAATTGGAGATGTGCCTCTGGAGTTTTATGTGATTAGCGCATAAAAATCAAACTGAAGGGGGTGGTTATATGACAGTTACAAGACCAACCATGCTTTATGGAAGAGAATATTAGGCAGTCACAGAACAAAACATTCATAGAATGCATGTCGCTGAAATGAGAATGTTGGAATGGATGAGTGGCAACACGAGAAGGATATAAATTGTAAATGAACATATTCAAGGGAACCCGGGAGTAGGACCCAATAGGCAATAATATGAAGTAGACTTAGATGGTTTGGACATACATATTGACGACCTAAAACTGCCTTTCTTTGGAGGAGCTGGTTCAAATTGAAGGCTATAAAGGGCATGGGAAAGGCAAAGGGACATGGTTGGAGATAGTAAGAAAAGATTTAATGACCTATGGTTTAATTAAGGATATGGTCCTTGATAAAGTGGAATGGAGAACATAATTCATGTAGCCGAACCCAATTAATTGGGATAAGGCTTAGATGATGATAAAAGATGATAGTGATGATAGTGATACGGATAATGATAATTAATGATTATAATGATAGAAATAGTAATATGATAAATCGATAGTGATAATGATGATGATAATAACAATAACAACAAAGGATAAGTGCTTTGAACATTGTAAGCATTCAATCCTTCAAGCCGGCAAAGCAGTATGGACTGATATAGTTTACACCGTAACATTTCATATATCTGTAGCGATCTTTGTTGAGTCAAGCATGACATTCGTTGATAAAAACATATCAGCAAAGATAACGACACACAAAAGAGACATCTAAGCAACTACAAAATCTTACCTTGCCAAGTGTATTTGCTGACAATGGGGCAATTACCATGATATCGGCCCATTTTCTAAGCTCGATATGAAGCACATTGTCACCAATTTTCTTCCAACTGGACCATTCATCTTCATCCGTGTAAAGAACTACATCCTTTGGAAGTGATGCTTTATCAATGAAGTGCATGGAAGACTTGGTGGCTACTGCTTTGACTTCCGCCCATTCGGAAAAGCTATGGCAAAGGCTTCCAAATTTTATAGCAGCTACGCTTCCACTAGCAGCCAAGAGAATACGTGGTTTTTTCGTATCCATATAATCCATTGCTGCTTCCCTTTCTGACATAGGTTCTACTTATGGCAACGACTACTCAGCAAGGATTGACGTTGTCAGACCAAATACCAATAACAGCAAGCATAAGAAAATGATATTAGAATATCAAACATATGGTTGCACTCCATGCTTTACAGGATAGATTGCTTTATGCTGAATTCTATTTAGTAGATTTGCTAATTCTACATATATAGATCCCAGCCCCTATAAATGTGGCCACACACGCTAAGGTGCCACATGAGTGCAAGCAGCCTGATTCTTAGGCCAGGGAACACATATGTGACAGGTCCACCTGATGGGCAGCTCAGTTAGTGCAAAGGTTTGCTACATTGCTAGGTGCAGCGCATATATTAGAGCCGTATTAGAGCTGTGATTTACATAAATGTAGAATTAATTTACCTCTGTACTCACTATTCCAGATAGAAATATCTTCTCCTTACTAAAGAAATGTTGCATGAAAGATTAATAGACATTGTTCATAAAACCACAAATCAAAACAATGGGTAAATAATTGTGGTAAAAGTCATAAAAACAAATATGATAGCATGTTAAAAGTAGGGTATCTTACTTGTATTGATACCCTGAATTTTCAAAGAAGGAAAATCAAATCCCCATTCTCATACCAAATTCTCTGTACAGAAGATACAAACAAATTTATTGTTTTATTTTATTTTTTAAATTAAGATACAACTGATAATATCAGCCGATATCATCAGTATTGCACCCTATCAATACGAAACATGGGGGAATAACAAACTTTGCAAAGTATTGAGGATATTATCGATAATATCCACCTATACATGCCTTCTTAAAGGTAAAATGCTACGATGGAAAGAGGAATTTTTTTGTCAGAGGGAATCACAGATGGGCAGTCTATTGGAGGAGATTCAGGCTTTGGACTAGAAAAAGGAAGGAGGAATATTATCTGACAATGAAAGGGAACCTAGAGGTAATTCGTAGTGACTACAATAAACTCCTAAGAGAAGAAGAAATAAAGTGGAAGTAGCATTCACATGTGACTTGGCTTAAGGAAGGGGACAGCAACATGAAGTTTTTCCATGGTTTTGCCAGTGTCAGAGCTCACCATAGGATTGAATCTGTAGTAGAAAGTGGGGCCAGGTTAGAAGGAAAGTTGCAGGTCTATGAAGTCATTATATCCTACTACAAAAAACAGCTGTCAGATCCAGGTTTGCATAGACCGACTCTAGATCAGCTAGAATTTACGTCCTCATCCAGTTCAGAGGCAGATTCTTTGCAGAAGGAAATTTTGGAAGAAATCAAGTCCGCCATCAAAGCTCTAGGAAGGACAAAGTGTCAGGACCGGACGGTTTTCCTCTAGCATTTTTTCAGATCTTTTGGAAGACTTTAATATCTGATTTGGGGGCTTTTTTGCTGCGATTTCAGGGTGAATGGTAAGTTATCTTCGGAGATGGGTGCGGCATTTATAGCACTTATTCCTAAGAAGGGGCGGAATGCATCAAATATTATAGGCCAGTAAGTCTTATTGGTTCGCCATATAAGATCATCACAAAAATCTTGGCAATGAGATTTCGAGATATTGTGGGTCAATTGATCTCTAAAGAGCAAGGGGCTTTTGTGGAAGGGAGGTAAATCCTGGAAAGTTCTTTGATAGCTAATGAAGTTATTAGTTCTCGGCACAAGGAGGGTCTCAGGGGGGTAGTTTGCAAGCTAGATTTGGAGAAGGCATATGAAAACGTCGACTGGTCTTTTCTAGATTACTTGTTGGGTTGAATCAGCTGCAGAGTAAAATGGAGAAATTGGATAATGGAATGTGTAGGATTGGCAAAGTTCTCAGTTTTCATTTACGGTTCCCCCAGGGTTTCTTTAACTCTTCAAGGGGTCTGAGGAAAGAAGAACTGCTATCCCCTTTCCTTTTTGTTGAAGTGGCTGAAGCACTTAGCAGAATGTTGGCTAAAGGGGTAAGAGAAGGTTTATTTCATGGTTTCAAGGTGGATAGAGGGGATTTTTAGGTATCACACATTCAGTTTGTGGATGACACTACACTATTTTGCAAAGCGTAGATCTCCCGAGTTGATAACCTTTGGAAAGCCATCTTCTGTTTTGAAACTGTATCGGGCCTTCCAGTTAATCTCCATAAATCTGAATTGTTGGGTATAAGGTTGCCAAAGGTGGACATGGAAGATTTTGCCCAGGTGTTTGGGTGTAAGGTGGGCCTCTTTCCTTCCACTTATCTTGGTCTCCTGTTATGTATTGGAAATATCAGCAAGTCAGTATGGAACCCAGTAATTGAAAGATTCGAAAAGAGATTGTCAGTTTGGAAGGGTAGATATTTAACATTGGGCAGCAGAATACTTGTCATCAAAACAGCTATGTCTAATCTCCCATTGATTTCATGTCCTTGTTCAAATGCCCAAAAGGTGTGCTTACAATACTGGAAAAGCTTTGTAAAGAGTTTTTGTGGCAAGGCAGTGATCCTAAGAAAAACATATCATCTCATGAAATGGGATGACGTATGTAGGCAGGCCCCGAGGGGGGGGGGGGGGGGGAGGATGGATTTGGAGATTTGGAGCGGAGGATGGGGATTTATGGAAGGAGGTATTGGTGCATAAATATGGGGTAGAGGGTTTGCGGTGGTGGCCCAAACGCATTCAGTTATACAGAGGGCTGAGTGTATGGAGATCCATATTAAGCCTCAAGGAAGTGGTCCTAAGAGGGGTGGGGTTTAGTGTGGGTAACGGATCTAAGGTTAGGTTTTGGAAAGATATATCGGCAGGTGGCAATCCCTTGTGGAATCTTTATCCACGGCTAGCTCAAGTGGCCTCAGATCTAGACATATCGGTGGTTGCTATGATGCTTCCGGTGGTGTTTGTGCTCCCCCATGTAGAAGAGATGTTCATGATGAAGAGTTTGGCGAACTTATGGCTCTATTTCAGCAGTTCTCGGGTATATTGCATGCGGGTGGTATCGATTCCATATGCTAGCTTCATTCCAAGTCCAAAAAGTTTTCGGTCAGGTCTCTCTATCTTTGCATTTTCGGTGGTCCTTTAGGCAGGGCCAAGGTGCATTCATTTCCTATTTGGTTCTACGGGGCCCCGTTGAAGGTGGCAACTTTTGCTTGGCTTGCAGGGTGGAATAAGATTCTTGCAATTGATAATTTACGAAAAATGGGATTTATGATTGTGAATGTTTGTTATCTATGTTGGAGAAATGAAGAATCAGTAGATCATTTATTTGTTCAATGCCATTTCACGAGGGAGCTATGGATCAGTGTGTTAGATCACTTTGGAGTTAGTTGGGTGATGCTGGACTCGATTGCTGATCTTTATGTCCGATGGAATGATGGCAAGTTGGTAGCAGCTTCTAGGAGGAGATGGAGACTTTTCCTTTTGGCTAGTCTTTGGGCTTTGCAAGCGGAAAGAAACAATAGGTGTTTCCAAAACTCTAGTGGATCTGTCAGGGGGGTTTTTTTTTAAAGTGCTGAATGTTGTTGAGTGGGATGGAGTGATGTCTATGTAAAATCTTTTCTGTTTTCGTTTTGTTTCTTTTCTTGTCGTCTCCTTTGTATTTTTTCAGCTTAGACCGCTTTGAATAAAGTTGTCGTCTTTCAAAAAAACAAAAATCTACTGATAAATGCAAGCATCTAATGATCTCAAAAACATCGCGAGATATTGGATGAACCATTTCAGTATGAGTGCATTGGATTTTCGATATTATCGATATGGTTTAACCAAGGATATGGTCCTCATGGAGTGGAACAGCGGAATAATTTAGTCAACCACGAGTAGTGGGTATAAGGCTTAGATGATAAGTTAACAACGTAATTCAAACAAAAATCAGAAAAATAAAAATAAAGAAAAGCATTCCAACAAAATCAGAAAAATAAAAATAAAGAAAAGCTATAATCAATCTTCTCGAAAAAATTTGGGGGAATCTCTTCCTAGTAAGATATTCGGTAACAGTAACAGCCAACTAACAGCCGGCCATGTGACCCATTACGAAATGGGTTGTTAATGGCCTTTACGACCCCTGTAATAGCCATTAGGATCCTATAATGTTCAAAAAAAAAATTTGAAGGAAAAAAAAAAAAAATGTAAACAATTATAAAGGAAAAATTTAGAAAAATGTGAGGATCCCAAATATATATTCTTTTCCGATTTTAAACATATATTTGATGGTGTAACGGGCCATTCTTTAGTAAGAATGTTGTCTCGGTTGCCTGATACTATTAACCTGAGACCGACTCTACAATAGAAAAACTCCTATATAAACTTCGAAATATCTAATATCATGTAATTAAGATTATAAGTCTATATATGAATAATGATGTGTTAACAACACAATTATAAATGCTTATATAATTACTATATTCAGGCTTCAAACACAACTCAAGCATGATTTGGTGGATTATGGCCAGTTAGATGTAAGTATAACAAAGTGAAGATGGCAAAATGAAAAAAAAAATAAAATTATAGTTTACCCCTTCCGATATTTTCCAACATGGTCCACTCCGCTTTGATTCATCCAGTGTTCAAATTGTCGACGAGAAATCGATAATATCGGTGTGTCGCCAAGCCAGTGACATCGAAACACACTAATTTCAAATATGTACTGGATGCCAACGAGATTTTTCTGATTTTTTTTTTCGATTTTCGGGCAAAATTGTCGACATTTTCAGTTATTATCGGCCACAAAATCAAGCAGATATCAGCGTCAATACTGAAAAATCCAAAATAAAAGTAAAAAAAAAGAAAATACCTTCTTTTTTTCCATTCCCTGTAGTTGGATTGCAGATTGATAGCTCGGTCTTCAAAATTTAAGGAAGGATTTTGACGAGATTTTCTTAATCTTGGTAGGATTTTCTGTTGAAAATTCCTCCGTTGGCTGCTTTCCCAAAAAAATGGGGTTGAAGATGGTTTCAAACGAGATTTTAGGGTTAAAAGAGGAAAGGGTTTCTGATTCCTTTTGTTTACAGAGGGTTTTAAAAAAAAAAAACATCGAGTTATCTTTCCCCTTTTCAATACGAATGCAACTTAAGTTGCGAGATGCGACTAGTCTGTGGGGCCCACCTCAATAAATGCACCGTATATCTACATCGTCCTTTCGTTTTGCCATGTCATTTTAGGGCATATCCCGAAAAAACGAAGCACATCTGTGTCTCAGATGGGCCACACCACAAGAAATAGTGATTATTAAACACCCACCATTAAAAACTTCCTAGGGCCCACTGTAATGTTTCTTTCCCATCCAATTTGTTCATAAGGTCACACTGACTTGGATGAAGGGAAAACAAAAATATAAGCTTGATCCAAAACTTGTGGCCCACAAAAAGTTGTTAACAGGTCAATGACCACAAGATGACCATTGTTTCTTGTGGTATGGTAATTGGTCCATCAAAGAGTTGGATCTGCTTAATTTTTGGGCCCATGCCCTAAAATGAGATGAAAAAACAGATTGGCGATGTAGATACACAACACATATATTGAGATGGGCCCCACGGCCACGTGCCATCCTACTCATTATGCTGGCGTGGGACAAAGCCCAAAAGTTTTTCGCAGAAACTTCCTACGACGGAATGTTAGGTGGGGGCTGTGGGGCCCACCATGATGTTCGTCAGAAATCCACCCCATCCATTTGTTTTGCCAGATCATGTTAAGACCTGGGCCAAAAAATGAAGCAAATCCAAAACTCAAGTGGGCCACACGACAAGAAAAAAGTGGGTAGAGAAATGCCTACCGTTGAAACCTATATGGCGGATTAGGTGAGATCCTGGATCCACCGAGGTGGGTGGGACCCCTGACTGTGGGGCCACTGTGATGTATGTGACTACATCCACGCCTTCCATCCACACTGAAAGTTTATTTTAGGGCATGATCCAAAAAATGAAGTAGTTCCAAATCCCAGATGGGTCATAGTACAAGAAACAATGGTGCTCGACCATCAAAAACCTCCTGTAGGCCACAAAAGCTTTGAATCAAGATGATATTTATATTGTATCTTCATTTAGGTGTTTGTGACCTTATCAACAGGTTGGATGGCAAATAAACATTCCGGTGGAATTCATGAAGTTTTCAATGGTAGAGATTCAATCACGATCGTTTCTATGGTGTGGTCCACCTACGATTTGAGTCGGCTTCATTTTTGGGATCATACCCTAAAATGAGCTTTCAAAATGGTTTGACAGTGTGGATTTAAGACACATACATCACTGTGAGCCCCATAGTCAAGGGTCCCACCCACCTCGGTGGATCCATGGTCTCACCTAATCTGCTCCCGTTTATGTGCCATCAATATGGTTCATAAGGTCATTCCTACTGGGATGAACTGAAAATTAAAAATATTAGCCTGATGGCCCAGATTCAAAACTTCTATGGCCCAACAAATGTTTCAACGGTGCCCGTTGAATTCTCACTATTTCCTATCGTGTGGCCCACTTGACTTTTGGATTTGCCTCATTTTTGGGCCCATGTCCTAAAATGATCTGGAAAAATAGATGGACAAGGTGGATTTCTCAGCATGACAGTGGGCCCACTCTCTCGCTAGGCAAAGCATCCCTCCCATCCAGATGCCACAAGCGCGACTTGGCTGCTAACCTGGAACCAACGATGTTAGTGGGACTGTGATCGTACCCACCTCAACGTATGCATTATATATCCACGTCGACTATCTATTTTTCCAACTTATTTTAGGGCATGGTCTAAAAAATGAAGCAGTTACAAATTTAAGGTGGACCACACTACAGGAAACAATGATTATTGACCATTACAAACCTTTTGTGGGCCACAAAAAGGTTTGGATCAACGTCGTTTTTTTTTTTTTTTTTTTTTTTTGCCTTTCATCCAAGTTTGTGCCCTTATCATCAAGTTGGATGGTCAATAAAATTACAGTGGACCCTATGACTTTTTAATGGTGGACATTCAATGACCACTGTTTCTTTTGGTGTGGTCCACCTGAAATTTGTATATGCTTCATTTTTTAGATCATGCCCTAAAATAAGCTAGCAAAATAGATGGCCGGCATGGATATACAAGGCATACATCAAGGTGGGCCCTAAGGTCAGGGTCCCACCCACATCGTTGGTCCGGGGTCAC
The DNA here is from genome assembly GCA_003013855.2 of Liriodendron chinense. NCBI lineage: Eukaryota > Viridiplantae > Streptophyta > Magnoliopsida > Magnoliales > Magnoliaceae > Liriodendron > Liriodendron chinense. The sequence goes on along the minus strand of PVNU02000026.1, from coordinate 706,357 downwards.
AAGGAAGTCATGCTCCAAAGCCACAATTAATTCACGCCTAAATCCAAAGATGTCGATGGAACCCTAACCAGATTATCAGAATGGAAAATCATTAAAAGAGCAACAATGAACCCAATTTTTATTAATAATGTCATCAACAAGATAAGTTCACAAACTCCACAAGCATACTATCATGATATTCTGCCTAAGCACTAGATCAAACTACAATTTGTTCTTTCTTACTCTTCCACTTCACCAAAATCACCACCAACAAGCTTACAATAGCTAGTGGTTGAACGATGATTTGTATTAGATCCCGTCCAATCTGCATTACTGCATACCTCAACAGTTAAGTGCCCATGCCTCAAAGACAACAGACCTCTACCGTGCGATTTTTTGTAAGTATCGCATAATACGAAAGACAACTTCTAAATCACTAGAGTGAGAAGCATGCATGAATTTGTTAACAACACTAACAACATAAGCAATATCTGGACTGATGATGGTCAAATACCCCAATTAAATGTTGATACAACCCAACATCAAGTAGTAAGTCTCCACTATTAAACTGATGTTGGTATTTTGCTCAATGGGAGTGTCCACTGGTCAAGCACCAAGTTGACCCTAGTCATGAAGCAAGTCCAAAGTTATTTCCTTTGAGAAATAATGATGCCCTAACGCGACCAAGCCATCTTAATCCCTAAGAAATATTGCAAAGGGCCCAAATCCTTTATATCAAACTACTGCCTCAAGAATTATTTCAGATTCCTTATACCTCCTATAATAACAATATCATCAACATAGACAATTACAATTGTTTTCCCAACATTTCTCTAGAGGAATACGGTATGATCAACACTAGTTCGAGTATATCCATATTCCATACTTCAACACTGCAAAGATGAATCTTTCAACTCATGCACGTTGAGACTACTATTAAATGGTAGAGCGTATTTTTTAGCTATCATACTGCATTAGTGCCAATAGACAGAATGAAACCGGAGTAGTGCTTGATATACCTCTTCTTGAAGATATCCATGAAGGACGGGCATTATTGACATCTAATATACATTCATCTCTTCCCACATTCCCTTAAGTTTGGATAATATTCACCCAACGATTTATTTCCTTATTGGAGCTCGAATATTTCTTCATATAATTGATAAGTACGAGAGATATTTTTATCAGATGAATATATCTCTCGTAAAGCATCGCACACTTCCTTACATATATTCAGAAACATGACATTTGCACTTATAGAGGGTTCCAAACTATTCCACAACCAGAACTAGGCCATAATTTGGGCGTTTTCCTAGATCCATTGGTCACTAGTACTAGATTCTTCATCAAGTTTCTCTGTGCTCAGATATCTCCATTTTCCCTTAGCCGTGAGAAAAACTTAGATTGACTTAGATGACTGTAAATAATTTGTCCCATTTAACTTAATAGAGGTTATCTGGACCACTAAAAGTCAGATGGGATTATAAATCCATATTTTGGGTGACTTTTTATCTACATAACAAATAAAAGAAGAGTACCTCACAAGCACAAAATTGAGCTGACCCAGAACAATTGATAAGCGTCACACTTGAACACTTCACACAATGCACATGTCACCTCATATAGAAGAATCAGCACACATGTCCAATACTTTCAACCAGCCACAACGAAATATAGTCACGAACACAACATCTAACATGGGCAAACAACCCACACGTTTGCAATGATCACACATGAAGTGATATCATTTAAGAATCCAATGCATTTATTCCTTCATGAAAAAACGGACTAATGCAGGGGCATTTTCACAACGAGCTCGAGTGGGGCTGCCTGTGTGAGGCGGGGGCAAACTCGGGGTGGGCGGCCCGTGTGAGGCAGAACCCATGTGAAGTGGGGCCCACGAGGGGGGTTCGGCCGAGGGCCTGACCTAGGCTATGAGATAAATGGATTGATTTACCACGCTCTATCAGTTCGAGCTTTTAGAGCAAGTGGTTAGTTGTCTTGCGTCATGGACCATTATAAAAGGCCCATCACACAAAAGAAACAAAAAGAAACCCTTAGGTTACTTAAGAAATTTACAACACAAGCAAGAAAAGGGACACTAAGAGACAAGAAAAGAAGAAAAAATAATATTTGAAGAAGGATCGAAAATGACAAAACTCTAATACCATTGTAAAATAATGGAAAGAGTGATAGAATAGAAGAAGAATAATGGAAAGAGTGGTGGAATAGAAGAAAAAGAAGAAGAATGGGCTGAGTTAGGTTCACACTCCCCTCTCATTCTTTTACATGATGAAAGTTTCATAATTACAGAAATGCCAGTAATAACAAAAGAAAAAATTCCCTCTGTCTGAGACCAAAATAATCTATATAAGTGGGCCTACATACATTCATTAACACATCCCAAGCCCACTTGCCCACTAACCTACTTACCATCTCAAAAAACAAATTGTCATTGTTGGTTTTATCCTATTGATCAATGGCTAGAATCTCTCTCCCAATAGCATCCTAATACCTCCAATTTGCATACGGCTACAACTCGACTCTAAATATAACTTGTTGTCTACATACACAATTAGAAAATATATGACCATGTATGATTCCATCATTGTTTATTTATACAGTGATGGGAGACTAGGCCCACATCTCTATTTCCATTTCCCTTTGCTTGGCAAGTGCTAGGACATCATGGCCCCACATCCAACCACCATCCTAGCAATGATTTAAATTATTTTTTCAAAGCTACAGACTCAACCTAGCAAATGGCTTGATTTGTGAGTCAAGTCATGCCGTGACGTTTTACTTCATTGGGTAAGAGGCAACCAATCGTTTGACCATTGAAGTGAAACTATAGTTTGCAAGCAAAGGACCCACTACATGGTTGGCCCTCTTTTTTCATATAAAATTATCTTATCAAATAACAGTTGAGGTGTACTTGAATGTAAACCATTGATTATTTCTATGTCGTACGTTTATAACTACAAGCAAAGTTTGATATGTTAATTAAACTAGTTGCTAGCGGCCTAGATGAATGGAATTTAGGCTTTGCATACTTGAGTCATGTTAGACCCAAAAGGCTTTGCATACCTTATAATAAAAGTGATGAATTGGCCAATTGTTAAATAGTAACTATTTAAATGTTTCAAAATATCTTCCTCTACGACTTAGCTTCACTTGGGTTGTATAAGTCTTAATGGGCATCGGGACCAAAACTGCCTTCATGGTTTAAAATCAGCACTATTTTTTTTCTCTAGATGTTGGCAATGCACAGTGTGATTTCTTTTGGAAGCAGCAGCTCCTAACTCAAGTTCATTTAGATATAATCCATCTAGACAATTAAAACTTATTAGGAAAATCCAAAAAATAAGTAAAAAAAAATCAAATTCTTAAAGAGAAAAATGAGTAAAAAATCAAATTCTTAAAGTAAAAGGAAAACAAGGGGTCATTTGGAAGCTTGGATTTGGATTTTTAGGTAGGCCTGTTTGGATTCGTGAAGACAAGAAATGAGGAAATGGTGTTTCTCGAGAAATATTGTTTCTAGAAAACGACGAGGAAGGAAAAGCCACTAACCTTTATCTTTTTTCAACAAGATTTTCTTGAAAAAAATTCCTCCATTTTTCAAATCTATTGTTTGGAAAAGGATGGGATTTTTCATAAATAAATAAATAAATAAAAATTTACTTGAAGACGGAAAGTGACACACGTATGCATTGAAGATGGATTGCAGTACATGTGTCAAATTCCCACATAATTCTACCTGAAGACGGAAGTTGACACCTGTATATATTAAAGATAGATCGCAACCAGTGTTTTAAATAGCTACGCAGCCTACGCTATGTAGCATGCAGCTTACGCAATGTAGCGTAGCTTAACCTTAACGCTACGTAGCTCATGAAAATAGCTTAAGTCGAGCGTAGCCTACGCTACATGATAATTTGCATACGCTACACTCAACATAGACTATGCTACACGCTACGTACCTCACATTACAAGTTATTGTTCATAAAAGCATTGAAATCGAATAATATTTTCAATGATTTGTTACATTTTTCTATTTTCAATACTTAATGCTTTTAGTAAAAATGATATGAGTAATAGTATTAAATCAGTTTTGTTGCTCTTTCTTTACCTTTATACTTAACAATTACCCTTTCCTATTACTTTAAGTTGCATTTGGTTGCGCCAAATATCATGAAAATTTGTTAAATTTCAATATTAATCAGTCTAATTTGGTGAATATCATAGAATTAGTGCAGCATTGATTAAAAATCTAGAAGTAGCATGTAGCTTATGCTACACACTATGTAGCTTACGCCTCACGCTTCAAAGGGGTGAACGTTACGCTACACGCTATTCGTTATTTAAAACACTGATCGCAGCACATGTGTCACATTCACACATATGGAGCATCGGGGCATATGGGCTGCTTGAATATGGATAGTGGCACACGTTGCATATTTGGCATGTGGGCATGTGTGATGCATATGAATATCAGTATCGTATTGGCCGATATGGCCATATCGTATCCGTATCAACACGAGATGATACGCGATACAGGGTCGTATCGGCCCGATACGAAAACATTGACCCATAAAAGCCAATACACCCATAAAAGTCTAATTTTTATTTTTATTTTTTCAAATTTTCACTCAGGTCTTCTCTTCTTTTTTCATTTAAATCATGGAATAAGCTTAAAAAACTCATTTTAGGCTAGATCTAGACCTATTTTGGGATAAAAACAAATGATTTGAATGAGATTTGACAATCAAAGCAAAGTGGACCATTATGGGAGAAATTGAAAAGAAGGGTAAACCTTCACTTTCTTTTTGATATTTTCAACTTTTTTTTGCTGTATTTCAATGTAATGGGCCCTAGTCCATCGAATAATGCTTGATTTGTGTTCAATTAAGGCCCATTTAGTTGACCTTCAACGTTTCAAACGGACAGAAAACATTCCCATCATAGAATAGTCTGATACACTATCATATGCATGTCCAAAATACCAAAAAAAAAAAAAAAAAAAAAAAAAAAAAAAAAAAAGGAAAGGAAAAAAAAAAAAAGATTGATTTTTTAATATCTTATTATTCTCTTTTTCCTGATATTTTCCTTAATTCTTTGGCTAAAAAAGGTTTCGACCGATATAGGCCGATATTGTCCAATACGGACTGATATCGATGAGCGATGCTCGTACTGTATCGTTTATTGGCCAGGCTGATATGCTCCCCAATATCAATATTCAGAACTATGTGAACAGGGGCACATGTGACACAATAGCATGTGATACATTGGCACATATGGGGTGCTTGAAGATAAGGGTGGCACATGTTGCACATGCAGCACCATTGGATCATGTGGCACATTGACACATTGGCACATCATGTGGTACATTGGATCATGTGGCACATTGGCACATCATGTGGTACATTAGATCATATGTTTGTACACATCGCGTATGTGGCACATTGGCAATATACAGTGCTTTAAAATGGATTGTCACACATGTGGCACATTGAAACATGCGGAGCACTTGAATGGACGTTTGCACATGTGGGGCACCTCGGTGGCACATGCTACCCATTGGAACATATTGCACATGTGAAGTGCTTAAGGATGGATGGTGGCCATGTGGTTCAATAGCACATGGCACACTGGCACATGTGCGGCGTTTGAAGATGGGGGTGGCACATGTTGCATGTAGCACATTAGGGTGTGGCCCATTGACATGTGGGGCACTAAAAAGTGGATGGTGGTACATGTTGCACATGCAACACGTTGGTGCTATAAGATGGATGGTAGCACATGAGGTGCATGTGGCACATTGGCACACATGGGTCACTTGAAGATAGACCATTGGCCATGTGGGGCACTTAGATGATGGGCGAGAGCATATGTGACTACCATGTGGGGCGCTTAGAAGATGGGCCAATGGCAAATGTGACTACTACCATGTGGGGCACTTTACAAATAGAGAGGCCATTTCCTTCAATTTCTAGGAATGATTTTCTTAGGTGTATGGGCAAGGAAATGAAAAAGGGGCATTTTTCCAGAAATGAAAGGGAAATGAAAATTGCATTTCCAGAAAATTTATAAAAACAAACAACAAAAACACCATTTTCATGGAAATGGACTTTCCTTAAATCTATATTTCAATGAATCTAAACAGGCCTTAAGAATTCAAATATACGATTTGGAATCAATTAAGGGGTTGTTTGGAACTTTGGATGCTTGTAAAATCACCAACTTGTAAACACTTTACAACATGTGTTTGGACAGAAAAATGGTGTAAAGTGTTTGCAAGTTGTAAAGTTTGCACCAAAAGTTGCACAATTGTTTAAACTCTTTACACCCCAACAGTCAATTTTTCAAATTTATAACAGCAATTTCTAGTTCAAAAGAGCATTTTACCGGTACCCAAACACAGAAAACTGTTTGCTTAATAAACACATTAACGTTACCAGTCACCCAAACATGATAGAAAGAAGCAGTTCACCTTAGAAACTCAAAGAGTTTATAATTATGTAAGTGGGATTCAAGAAGCATCCAAACAACCCCTAGGATTTTCATAATGCTAGTTATGATTAGTAACCTAGATTTTCAATCTATGGAATCTAGAAACTGTGTCTTGGCAAACTGAATTTGGAGGTGTGGAGAAGGTATGTGCTGCTCTCCTTAAATAACCATTTTGAAGATTACAGCTGTTAAAGAGGATTTCAAATCCTCGCAAGGTAAGATTTTAGAGAAGAATTAAGAAGTGGGCAAACAAAATATCTTGGCCTGGATTTGGATTTCAATTCCAAATGCCCCAAATCCAAGCTGGCAAACCACTCAATTTATACTAGGTCGATCAAAGCAATCCACCACAAGATAGACCTAGATTACATTTCTTTAAATAAGTCAATATACAAGTCGGCCTGATCACTAGGACAGAGAACCGAGACCCAAAATCCAGAGACCAGGTGTAGATCAGTGTTCAATAGGCAGTTTCAATTGAGAGATATGGACCAAATTTTCAAACTTATGTTTGAGAATATCAAAAGAAAAAAAACCAACTTACAGCAATATTAAAAATCAGATAGGAGGAAGCACACCTTTCCTCTCAATTCAAATCTGCATAAGTATCGCTTCCTACTTCTCACCAATCCAAAGAAAGGAAAGAAACGTGATTGTATGTAGCCGCCGTCGCCTTGGAAGAAAAAGAACTCTCTGTATTCATCTCTCTCCCTCTGCCACTGCCTCTCCCCTCTCCCTCTGCCACTGCCTCTCTCTCTCTAGAGAGGTACGCGGATTGGGTACTAACCCCAAAAGGACCGGGCGCGACTTGGGTGAGACCCCGGAACCAGCCATGTGGGTGGGACCCTGAACCTAGGGCCCACATGGATGTATTCTTTGTGGATCCATGCCGTCCATCTGTTTCTTCATATTATTTTAGGATGCACTCCCAAAAATGAAACAAATGAAAATTTTAGGTGAACCACACCACAAGAAACAGTTATCATTCAACAGTGACCATTAAAAACTTCCTGGAGTCCACCGTAATGTTTATTGACCATCCAATCTGTTGATAAGGGCACGTAGACAGGTATGAAAGGAAAAAACAAATATCAGGTTGATAGAAAACTTTTGTGGCTCACAAAAGGTTTTTAATGCTCATTAACCAGTGTTTCTTATGTTGTAGTCCACCGAAAATTTTAATCTTCTTCATTCTTGGTACCATAGTATAAAATAATCTGGAAAAGCAAAATAACGGCATGGATCTGCAGGGAATATATCCAGGTGGGCCCTAGGTTCAGGGTCCCACCCACATAGCTGGTTCGGGGTCTCACCCAAAAGGTTTTTAATGGTCATTAACCGGTGTTTCTTATGTTGTAGTCCACCAAAAATTTTAATCTTCTTCATTTTTGGTACCATAGTGTAAAATAATTTGAAAGAGCAAATTAACGGCATTGATCTACAAGGAGTACATCCAGGTGGGCCCTAGGTTTAGGGTCCCACCCACATAGCTGGTTCTAGGGTCTCACCCAAAAGGTTTTTAATGGTCATTAACCAGTGTTTCTTATGTTGTAGGCCACCAAAATTTTTAATCTTCTTCATTTTTAGTACCATAGTATAAAATAATCTAGAAAAGTAGATTAACGGCATGGATCTACAAGGAATACATCTAGGTGGGCCCTAGGTTCAGGGTCCCACCCACATAGCTGGTTCCGGGGTCTCACCCAAGTCGCGCCTGGAAGGACCTAGGTGGATACTATGGGGCCCACCATGATGTATGTGTTTTATCCACGCAGTTCATTCATTTTTTACGGTTCATTTTAGGGCATGATGCAAAAAAGTAGGTAGATTGAAGGCTCAAGTGGTCTACACCATAGGAAGCGGTGGGGATTGAAAGTGGGAGGAGAGGAGGAAGGGAGGATCCTGGCCTTTGAATGAAAGTGGAAACAGGGGAGATTTATTTCCAACGCCGATTGGGTACTACCCCGCCTCTCCCTCGCTAGGAATGGACAGGGCCACCGTGATGTGTGGGTTTTTTATCCACATTGTTCGTCCATTTTGCCCTGTCATTTTAGCAAACAAGCCTAAAAATAATGGTGCAGATCTAAGCTCAAGTGGACCACACCACAGGAAACAGCGCAAATAACGACACAACCGTTGAAACCTTTCTTTGGGCGTGGCTTCGGTGGATCCTGGATCTACCGAGGTGGGTTGGATCCTTGACTGTGGGGCCGACCGTTATTTATTTAATCTAAATCCATGCCGTCCATCATTTTTTAAAGCTCATTTTAGTTCATTATCCCAAAAAATGAAGCAGATTCAAGTCTTAGGTGGACCATACCATAGGAAAAGGTGGTGATTGAATCCCCACCATTAAAACTTCCAGGGGGCTAACGAAATGTTTATTTTACATCCAACCTTTTTGATAAGGACACAAAAGCCTGTATGAAGGGCCCACAAAAATTTCATCTTGATCCAAAACTTATGTGGCTGGTACATCACCAATGTTTGCATGGCCCTCAGTTTATGGATCATGCCCTTGAAATTTTCTGTCAATACGGTTGGACGGCGTGGATGTAAGGAGCATACATCAAGGTGGGCCCCACAGTCAGGGATCCCAAGCCACACCCCCTTTCTAGGGCCCACTGTCATGGTTAATTGTCATCAGCCTGTTCACAAGGTCACATATACGTGGATGAAGGGAAAGGAGAAATATCAGCTTGATCTAAAACTCCTATGACAGTGAGTGTTTAATTCCGATTGGTTCACTTGAGCCTTCAAACTGCCTATTTTTTCCCTTGAACCCTAATATGATATGGCGAAATGGATGGACGGTGTGGATAAAACCCATACACTAGCTTGGCCCCTCACAGCCCATGTCTGCTCCTGGTTAGGGATGGGCCGGGTGGCATCCAATCCGCGTCCATTTATTTTGAGGGGGATTTTTACCTCAATACTGAGGTGTGACTATTTTTACTAAAAGTCTAATTTCTTGTTTGGTTCACTTTTTAGCCTTTTGAAGGGAACTTGAAAATTTATAGTTGAAAATGCCCCTCTCACTGATTCCCCATTGGCACTATGGATTCCACTGCGGTACGGTGGATTCCCCTGAGCACATGGGATGGGCATTTTCGACTGTAAAATTTTTAATTTCTCATCGAAAGGTTAAAAAAGATGAGTCAAATGAGAAATTAGACTTTTAGTAATAATAGCCACGCCTCAGGGCTATTGTAGTAAAAATCCCATTTTGAGGCTGGAACCAATACACGAGTCCAGATCATCTGTTGGCTTCCAAGCATGAAAGCCCTGCTTTTCATTGGTCCACATCACACTGCATGATTTCAGTATGATCAGGTTGCACTGAGGTGTAACCACGTTGCAGTGAGAATGTGACAGGATTGTAGACCTATGTGATGATGTGGTCCAATAAAAAGGCTCCAAGCAGGGTTTCTCTGCTTGGAGCCAACAGAGAATCCCTGGATTCCCAATACACACGTTTGTCACATGCTAGCGTAATGTAAAAATCTTAGTATGAGGCCCACAGTGATATCTTAATGACATCCTATCCATCCATCATGTGCATCGCCTTCCTATTCTCGTTGGGTCTAAAAACTAAGGTTGATCCAGCACTTAGGCGAGCCACATCATGTAAACTAATGTTTGTGAACCTCTAAAATCACGTTTTGTCGCCAACATGACTTTTCAAATAGCTGGTGCTTCAAGCACTGATTCATCCTGGTCAGATGCATCTTTTATGAATGGAGTAGATGTCATGTAAAAAATATACTTGGCCCCATACTCAATGTAAAAGGTTTTCAACGGTGAAAGTCCCACCCAATTCGCTGTGGTTTGGCACAACACTCAGTTTTGGATCAGGCTTTTCTTTTCTTTGGGAAAAATGGAGAAAATTAGGTTGCGCACAAGATGGATGGATTGGATTTTATGTAAACATCAAGGTGGGTCCTATGCATCAATCTATATGTTAATCTTATCATTTGAATCATTTGTATTCTTTGAGGATAAACATGTGGATATGCATCTCAATCAAATTAAAGGCAGTTTGTTACCCTAATTATCAACTAATATAAAGAAAATGTGTCATCACTATTGTTTTATCATAATATTTTCGTATTTTCGTACTTACCTTTCTCTGTTTTTCGAAGGGGTAACTTTTCTTCAATGAAGTTTAATATGTCTAGAAAATGAGGTGGGGCCTACTTTTGTGATGCTTGTCATAAATATGAACAATCCACCATTTTTACCATTTCATTTCAGGGAGTGAGCCCAAAATTCAAGCAAATTCATTGCACGTGTGAGTCCCGAGCTTGGATTAGGTACCAGCTCTACTTGTGCAGAGCTCAAACAAGGTAATACATGACAAGTTGGTACAGGTGGAGAGCAGATTATCATAAGGGGCCTATCACATCAGCGAGCTGAGGTTGTGAGGCTTGCAACTTGCTCTCCAACTAATACCATCATGACAAGTACATGCCATGTCTAGCTTGCCCGGAGCTTTGCACAAGTGGGGTAGCCAAAGTGGGTCATTGATTACTACCATTGAAACCATCAACGGTCATTTTCATTGCTTTTAGGCTTTCAAACAGTTGAAATGACATTTCCTACTGTTCAGAGTGTCATGCTCAGTGGTTTGAACGTAACCATTGATCTAATTTTTTTTGTGGCACCGTGAAAGCTTGAAAGGCTTGGGTTCAATATATACTATTATTTTCCATGTGGCCCACTTGAGCTTTAATCACTTTTTGGCCTAGGCTTTAAAATCATAAGAGGAAAACTGGTAGGCAGCTCTGATCTTTTACAAAGAACACGATGAAGTAATATTAGTACCATATCACACCCATTGCTCTCTCACCGACATTTTCATGCAACCATTAATTTTGGTGGGAGCCACCTTCGTGATGCTTGTCATACATCCCAACCATCCATCATTTTCACAATCTCATTGTAGAGGGTGGGCCTAAAACCCAAGCAGATTCAATTTAAAGGTGGGTACCATGACATGAAATGTGGGTACATGCCTTACTACCATTGAAACTATCAATGGTCCAATTTTGATATTTTTAGGCCATCTAAACCATTAAAATGACATATTCAACCATTCAAAATGTCAATTTTAGTGGGCCAAACGTAACCACCGCTATCTGCCCTTGATCTAATTTTTTTGTGGCCCCATGATGATTTGAAGGGCTTAGGTTTAATGTGCACTCTTACCTGCCATGTGGCCCACCTGAACTTCGGATCTGGATAATTTTTTGGACCAAGTCTTAAATTATATAAGGAAATGATGGACGGCTCAGATTTTTCTCAAAGAACATAATAGGCCTACTGTCAGGAATACCATCACCGTCTAACACGTGACTTATGCAATTTTAATTTTGGTGGACCGCAATTTCCTAATACTTATTGTAAATCTGAACCGTCTACCATTTTCGCCATCTCATTATAGGGTGTGGGCCCAAAATCCGGGCTAATCCAACGCAAAGATGGATCCCATGATAGGAAATAGTAAGTCTATGGCTTACCATCATTAAAACTATCAATGGTCCAGTTTTGGCATTTTAGGTCATTCAAACCGTTGAAATGTCATTCTTAACCGTTCATAATATCATTCTTGGTGGGCTGAACGTAACCACTGGTTTTTGTCCCAGATAAATTTTGTGGCCCCATGATTGTTTGAAAGGCCCGGGTTCAACATGCACCATTAACCTGCCGTGTGGCCCACCTTGGTTCAACAAGAGTAAACAATCATAATCAATTTACAACCATTTCAGATTGGCTTTGATTTTTGGTTACCTCCTCCGTAAGTATAAAAGAATATCCAAAATGGTAAAACTCACGAGTAGAAAATTAAGAAGTTCACCGCAATGTAGGTGCAGTGCAATTCCAAGAAGACGTAGTCTCAGACCACTGTAAATCTTTCATCTCTTAGCATGTTGAATGCAACCTGAAAATAACTTATTAACATGCATTAGAAAAATAACACATTACTTAATCTAGGAAACATCATTGAACCTAAAAATCTAAGTTCAACTAAGATGGAACCATCCCAATAAATCAAATAACCAAACAATCAAGCAAGCAATCATGGAACACAGTGATTTAATGTGGAAACCTTTGCAACTTCACCTGATCTCCCCTTAGAATGCACCTCTGGGAAAACTTATATCTCTTGGGAAAATCCATTCTTAAGCTTGTACAAGTATAGAAAGCCCCTCTCTAGTCAAATCCTTATTCCTTGAGAGAAAACACTCATTCTATACAAGCTCTAATCGTAATTAGGCTCAAATACATTGATTTGTACAAAACCATATAACTAAACCGAGTCAACCATATAAGTAAACCAAGTCCGTCAGTCGACCAAGATACTCTCAGTCAACAGGAACCTCACATTGAGCTTTGGTCGACCTAAGGATTCTTCGGTCGATCAAACTGCCCTGGAGGTAGAATCCAAGGCATCATGCAGAACAATTTCTGTATCTCCAAATGTAAAAGATAAATCCATGTCTTGGACATTGCAAACTGAATACCGATTTTGACAGGCCAAAGAAAATCATAACAAATTGTATTAAGTTTCCATATCCAAAAATGCAAAAGATCACATGTCATTGATCATTGCAAATAAAACACCAACCCTAATAGGCCAAAGGCAACCATAATAGATTGTATTAAATTTGTTAGCCACTCTATAGATATCTTAATCGTTAATACCTTGTAAGATTCATAAGCGAACAGCTACACTGCACTATATGAAATTATGCACATCAGCTAATATAATTTCAAAAGAATAAATTAATAAAAATATTGTAACATCAAAATGAAAACATAGCACTGCAATAGGCGAATTATAGAGTATTAATAAACACTTGTGGTAGATTGCCTTTCCAATAGCCCTTAATGTCCTCCTTCCTTATCAACCTAAAGACTTGTGGTTAGACATACGTTTGACATGACTATAATGCCAGAAATGTGACTCAATATGACTGGAGACTAAACACTCTCTAAAACTCTTGAACATAAACTAATCAAAAGCTAAGTAGGCAGTGATACAATAGTTCGTAATTGTTTAATTATAATCTGAAAGAATTTGTGTGTCACTTAGATGGCATTGAAATGTATGGATTTGAGGTTTCTTAAATATTCCTTTCAAGTTTCTAAATAAATTTCATCAATTTACCTTTAAAAAAAATCATCATTTTCAAGAAATGGATGAAATTGTTGAATTTAGTAAAACAAGAAATGGTGTGGTCCACTTGAGCTTTGAGCTCTGGATCTGCCTCAGTTTTTGGCTCATGATATAAATGAGTTGGTAAAATGTATGAATGGTATAGATGAAACACATACATCATGCTGGGGCCCACAGAGCTTTGACACCAGCTAGCTGGCTAGCGTTCAGGTCACCAGCCAAATCGTGTCCCAATCCGCTTCAAGCGCAGTTTCGGTAAAAACCCGGGATCCACCGAGTGGGTGGATCCTTAAACGTGGGGTCCACCTTGATGTATGTTCCTTATGTCCAGGCCATTCTTCTGTTTTGAAAACTCATTTTGGGCATTATACAAAAAAATGAAGCAGATCCAAATCTCAGGTGGACCAAAATACAACAAACAGTGATAATCTACCGTTAAAAACTTCTCATGGAACACAAAAGCTTTGGATCAACATGATATTTGTGTGGTCTCTTCATCTAGGTCTTTGTGACCTGATCGACTAGGTTGGATGGAAAATAAACATTCCAGTGGTGGGTCCCATGAAGTTTTTATTGGTGAGGATTCAATCAAGACTGCTTCCTTTGTTATGGTCTCCTAAGATTTGGATCTGCTTCATTTTCTGGGTCATGCCACAAATGAGTTGTCAAAATAGATGGATAGTGTGGATTTAAGGAGCATACATCATAGTGAGCCCCATAGTTAGGGATCCACCGGCCTCGCTAGATCCGGGGATCCACCCAAACCGCATCCCAATCCGCTTCCATTGGGGATAATAGTTGAAAAAAGCCTTGATTTATGATGTCATTTTTGTTATTGGCCTGTTCGTACAGAACCTATTATTAATGTAGCCCTGCTGGGCACTGTAGCAATTTTCGCTGGACCAAAATGGCCCTCTGCCACACCTCCTCTGTACTGGCAATAACTTTTTGCGGAAGTCGAGAGAACCTTTTGAGAATTGAGTATGGGCCCCACAAATCGATTGTTGGAGCCACCCCTCAGCCGATCTGATCCATTCACTTTAATCAGGACATCCTGTCAATCCAAAATAGGGTCATTTAAAAAAAAGATTAGAGCTTTCTGTGGCCCACCTATGTTAACGTTGTAAGTTAATTATGAACTGTTTCCTCCGGTGTGGTTCATCCTTAATAATTTTTACCAGTCAAATTTAGATAGATGACATGGAATTAAAACCCTTTTCATGTGAACAGCTTGGATCTTCTTTGAGACTATTCATTGGACCCCACATAAGACATGAGATGGGTTCAATAGATGGATCCCTTGTGTGGGAAAGGCCATTTGGCCTTTTCCTTCTTTTCTTCTTCTTTTTTTTCTGAGAGGGGACTATTTGGCCATTAGGACCCATTCCTACAAGCTTCTGACGTGTATCCAGCGTCATTCCCTCCTATTCCAGCGAGCTTCTGAGTGTGTTTTTGAAGTTAAATTGTCATAACTCCATGTAGGTTATAGATCCTATGAAAATGGAGTTCACTTTTAGGAAATCAAATAGTGTCCAAATGAGTTAATTCTAAAGCTATCTAAAATTTTATAAAATTAGCTTTCCAACAAGTATAAGATCACCCAAATCGGACATGTAACGAGGGAGTTATGACCATTTTTGCGGATATGTAAATCACAGAGTATTAACGAACGACAGTGATTTTGGGCCCACTTTTGGCCAATCAAGTGGGGTCCAAATGAGGTGATTCTAAATTCATCTAAAATTTTATCAAATTACCTTTACAACAAGTACAAGATCACCCAAATTGGACATGTAACTGAGGGAGTTATGACTGTTTTCGTCAGATCTGTGAAGGAGGGTAGTATCGATGAATGATAATGAATTTGGGCCCACTTTTGGCCAATCAAGTAGTGTCCAAATGAGGTGATTCAAAATTCATCTGAAAGTTCATCAAATTAGATTTCCAACAAGTATAAGATCACCCAAATCAGACATGTAACGAGGGGGTTATGACCGTTTTCACCGACAGACATCGACCATCGTTGATACTCATTGTCCATCACCGATACTCACTGTCTATCATCGATACTGCACTATCAATCGTCAATACTATATTGTCAATCACCAATATTCATTGTCAATCGCTGATACTACACTTTCCATCGTCGATACTCACTGTCAATTGTCGATACTGCACGGTCAACGATTGATAGTGTAGTATCGGCGATTGACTAGTGAAGTATCGACAATTATCAGTGTATATAACTCCCTCAGTTACATGTTTGATTTAGATGATCTTGTACTTGTTGAAAAAGTAATTTGGAGAACTTTCAGATTACTTTAGAATCACTTAATTTGAACCCCACTTGATTGCCCAAAAGTGGGCCCAAAGTCACCGTCATTCATCGATATTCCCTCATTCGCAGATTCGACGGAAATGGTAATAACTCTCTCGTTATATGTCTGATTTGGGTGATTGACTTTGGAATCACTTCATTTGGACGCTACTTGATCTTGTACTTGTTGGAAATGTAATTTGATAAACTTTCATATAACTTTGGAATCACTTCATTTGGAACCCACTTGATTGCCTAAAAGTAGGCCCAAAGTCATCGTCATTCATCGATACTCCGTCATTGGCAGATTCGACGAAAACGGTAATAACTCTCTCTTGTTACAAGTCTGATTTGGGTGATCTTGTACTTGTTGGAGAGGTAATTAATGAACTTTTAGATGGCTTTAGAATCATCTCATTTGGACATTATTTGATTGCCTAAAAGTGGGCGCCATTTTTTGAGATCTACAACCTGCATGGGATTCTAACAATTCACTCCAAACAAACACTCAAAAGCTCGTCAGGTGGGTCCCATATGAAATTACACATTTTGGAGTAAAGGCGTATGCGTGGTGGTTAGCGGACAAGTCAAGGTGGTTAATAAGATTATCAAGCACCATCTAAAGACTAAGCTTGATGAACGCAAAGGTATGTGGATAGAACTTCTACCAGAAATTTTATGTGCTTACAGAATGACAACCCGCACATCGACGAGAGAAACACCTTTCTCTCTAGCATTTGGTACTAAAGCGGTTGTCCAAGTGGAAGTCGAAGTACCCACTCATCGAGTAAAACATTATGAGGCAATGAAAAATGAAGAAGGCTTAAAACTTCATCTCAATCTCCTAGAAGAAAGAAGGGACACATCTCGATTCCGAGCAGTGGCCTATCAACAACGTATAGCCCGTTACCACAATTCAAATATCAAACCTAGGGCTTTTCAACTCAGTGACTTGGTGCTCAAACAAAATATCGGAACAGTCACTCGGTCGCTGGATCCTAATTGGGAAGGCCTGTATTGAGTCATCAAGATCGTTCGACCATGTACTTATTATCTGAAAGACATGCGAGGAAGACTCCTACTGTCGCCCTTGGCACGTGGAACACTCACTTCGATATTTTCCATAAGCATTCACGAACTGAACGTTGAATCATATTCAAATAAAGATGATTTCTTCCATTCTGGCTTGTCAACTATGAAACTTATAACTTGGTTGCTACTCCATTATGAACCTGTATAACCCTGAAGAGAATAAAAAAGTTCTCTTGACTAAGTCTTCTGCTTACTGCAGAGCCAAAGACTCAATTGATAGATCAATCTATCTCTATGCGGATGTGGTCACCAAGACCTCCCTAATTGAGCCCAACTCATTTTCATGGGTTGAGTAATCATATATTCAAGCATAATTCATTTCCATGAATTAAAAAAGAGAAGTCAAAATGATTCTTTTCATTTAAGTTCCAATTACAAAAACATCAAATTGTTTTCTATGAAAAGGAGAAAGAGGAGATCAAGATCCATATTCAGTTGCTCATTCTTGAGCATCGCTTGGAGGAGGCGCGCGACTCTCGACCTCTGGGTCAGTCTCAGGAACCCCCACGACTTCGGTAGCTTCCGTGACTTCATTAGCAGCAGCTGCTCTTTCTTCAGTAGCGACAATGGCCGCGACCTTTTCAAATTCTTCCAAGTTGAATGCTGGAGAAATTCACTGCATCACTTTTATCGCAAAATCACGACCAGTGTCGTATGATTCGTATCGTTCATCTTCATAAAGCTGCGAAGTCTGGAACTCCAGAACCGTATGGGGGCCTTCTTCGAACACCATCTTGACGAAAGCCACCCTTTCCTTCTCCCAATGAATTGAGTCGACTATCAGCTCCGCAAGGACAGCCTTCTCTTTCTCCAAGCTTTCGCTAACTTCTTTGAGTTGCGACTTGCTCTCTACGAGCTGTTGTTCCAAAGAGATCTTATCCTGGCGAAAGATCTCTTTCTCCTTCTCGATCTTCTACTTTACCTCAGCAAGTATCGCAAACTTCAGATCCAGCGATTGATACCTCTCGGTTAAAGCCTGGATTTTACCAATGAGGCATCCTCTTCTCCTCATTTATCTTGGCGATTAAAGTCTCGCGAGCCTTTATAACTTGATCCCTCACTTGAATCACATTCTCCATGGCCTTCTTATTTTCTTCGGCCTCATCTATAATACGACGAGCAGCAATGATGTCACGTCTCATCCATATGGTAAGGTCCAAACCCTACTAAAAAATTAAATGAGGTGTCATTAAAGGTATAAGAGTTTCTTTAAATAAATGTGAGAAACGATGAGCTATTTTATATATACCTGGACCATCCTCATCCCTGCATCCAGAGAGAGATCCTTCGAACTGGGCTCAGGAAGAGCACTAAAAGATTGTGGGAGTGATGTTATAAAATAGAAACTTGCAGATAGGGTGTAAGTGACCCGGAATGGTAAAAGTTCCAACCTGCAAAAGGTTGAGCCACGACCATTTCAGCAGCGCTCAATTCACGAGCAAAAGATGGCTCTCGAGTAGGGGCCAACTCTCGAGCAGGAGTTGACTCCCGAGCAGGAGTCAACTCGCAAGCAGCAGCGGGCCCACGACTCCCATCATCCAAAGGATGACTTGGTCCCGCCACGTCACCCCTCGGGGAATTATCAATTATATCAATAACCGGTTGTTTAGGAGGAACAACCGGAGTACCCATGGTAGCTTCAACCGGGGGAGGGTTGCGTGGCTGTGAGCCGTGAGCCGTGAGCAGGCTCATCTGTTCATTCGGGCAGATTAGAGGGGCCAATTGCCGTCCTCTTCTATCTTTTCGAGGTAGTACCCTTCAAACGGGGCAATACCCCCCTCTTTTCACCGACTGTTACCATGACCTCTTCTTGGGAGATAAGGTTGGATGCAGCAAGTCGTGGGAGCGAGAGGGTGAACTTGATATATCCGTCGTCCTCTTACAGCTTGAAGACCTTAACAAATTTCTCGTTAATTCCTCTTCTCAAGCTGGGTTTCCTTTTGACCGGAATACCTATGAACATGAGTAAAACTGAATAAATAAAGGAAATAAGACCATGATGGTACTCATACAGAAGTGAAGATTTACCCACTTTCAGAAAAGAAGCAACTGACGTTATGGCCCCTAAGGTTGGACCCTACGTCAGATTCCCACTTACCAGAGACATAAAACCACTGTCTCCTCCACTTGGGATAATTTGAAGCGGGGTCCCTCAAAATATTATTCTCCTGGTGCCAGTAACACAGATAGTACCAACCCTCACTGGAAGGAGCCTTCTTGCATTGGAACATCTTCAAGAAGTCATCGGCCGTCAAGTCCCCGTTATCGACTTGTTTTCAGAGGACAAATGCGCTCAGTACAACTCTCTAACCATTTACAATGAGTTGTCCAAGGGCGATCTTATAGACACGGAGTACGTCTCAAATAAATGGATGAAGGGGGAGACGTACACCAAGTTCGAAAAAGTATTTATACAAGGCCACACAGCTCGGCGGTGGAGAATCCGGAGTTTCTCCCTCCCCGGGTAATCGGAGAATGACGAAGTCAGGAATCTGGTATTTCCCCCGTAAATCGTTCAAATTTTTCTCCGTCATTATAGAGGGATACCCAGACGCAGAGTACCTCCCCGCGGGTACCCGTGCATTGTTTGAGGAGGAATAATCTGGAGTTTCATCCCCTAAGGGAACAACTTCATTGTCGGAATCCCTCGCCATTAGAAGGAAGAAAGCAGAAAAGAAGAAGGAAAATACCTCAGGAATGAGGTCTCGCTAGAGGAAGGAAAAGGAAGGAGTGTTTTTGAATTCTCCATAAAACTTCGAAGTAAAGAAATCCTCCGTAAGCATTCAGATATATATATATATATATATATATATATATATATATATATATATATATATATGTGTGTGTGTGTGTGTGTGTGTGTGTGTGTGTGCAATCATTCCTTCGAAGATTTGAATGACACGTGGCGACCCTTCGTTTGGCACGACAGTCGAACAGTTATAAGCATTAACTTCTGAAGACACATAGCGAACGCCGCTTCATTTCTTTCGACCGAAAAGCTGGTGCTCATTAATGCAAGGCTTAATCATGTATGACTTCTCCCCTTCGAAAAACGTGCTAGGTGGTTACTATGCGCAGTCAAGTCCTTCGCTTAGCTGCTCAAAACAAAGGACTTAGGGGGCATCTGTTGTAGAATAAAGTTAGTCGAAGGAATTCGTAACCAGCAGATCTCGAATATCTTTGCATTTGCTTATATACGACCTGCGAGCTCCTCCAAGTATCGTAAGTCGCAAGCAGATAAACACCGTCTATCGAGCCGGGGATGGTCGCATCTCATAATTTGAGGAAGCTTGCTCATCAGTCTGTTACTGTTCGTATCCGAGCATCCCTGGTCTCTAGTCGTTTGGTAGGGACATCCCCCGACTCATAGTCTCAGCAACCCATATAGGCCTGTTTAGGTTGGTTTCTAGTCATAATCCCGGATTAAAGGGGACCTCCATCAAGGAACGTAATCAGCCAAGTGTCTAATATGATAAGATAAGCATCTTATCCCCTGAGATCAAGAAGATCTTAACAGCTTACGTAACAAACTGGATCATCCGGATCTATATAAATAGATGGTCCCACGGATGATAAAGGTACACAACATCTAAACTCATGTTTCACACTTCATCTTACTCTCAAGCCTATCTCTAACTTAGGCATTGGAGGGCCAACGGCCGAGCGCCGGCCACCCTTAATTTCTCTCTTTGATTTTCAGATGAGGAGGAGGGCCATCTTCGGGAGGATCGTGTCTTTGAGAGGAGGGAACCTGTGACCAGAATCTGACGTTAACAAAGGGTATAGTGATGCAAGTTGGGTAACTGAATCTGATATATCTAAGTCTATCAGTGGATGAATTTTTACACTTGGAGGAGCCGCCATTTCTTGAGGATCCAAGAAGCAAGCTTGCATATCTCATTCTACTATGGAATCTGAATTCATAGCTATGGCAGCTAGTAGTAAAGAGGCAGAGTGGTTACGGAATCTTTTATTAGAGATACCATTACTAGCAATGCCTTTGCCACCTGTCTCTATTTACTGTGACAATGAAGAGATACTGTTGAAGGCAAATAACAAGACTTATAATGGAAAATCTAGACATATCAGTCTAAGGCACAGTTTTGTACGGCAACTACTTGGTGATGATGTTATAACAATACAATATGTGCGGTTCATCCAAACCCTAGCAGACCCATTCACCAAGGGACTAACAATGGATGCTATCAGTAGAACATCAAGAGGAATGAGACTTAAGCCAATTTCATAGACACTAGATGAGGGAAACCCAACCTAAGTCAATAGATTCAATGGGCAAAGTACCTCATAAGAAGTGGCTGAAGAAGCACGGTATGTTTTCTAATCTGTCTCATTCCTGGATGTATGTACAGTATTGGGTACCTATAATGATTAAAAGTAGAATGGGCTTTTTTCTCCTAATTAATGAGTCATATTTCTTGTAGTGTAATGAGTCTTTTCAAGGGTGCTATTGTTACAAGGGCATTCATAAAGACTCACCTATATGAGTATTGGAAGTGGGGCCGCTTCCTGATATTCAAGAGTTTTGGCTACTCTCATGAACTGATGAATTCAAGACTGAGCACACGGTCGTTAAATGTACTACAATTTTAAAACACAAAAATATGTATGTGGCATGTCCGGTTGTGTCATATAGAATACTTAGTTTAAGACTATGGTCACTAAGGATTCTGATGTAACTTTGATTTGTCTACATTAAGTGAAGGTTCAAGTCCATAAGACACTTTCTCCTATACACGTATCTTCCTTACATGCCCTGACCTCTTTATTTTGAAAATAATGGAGGATTGTTAGAATTTTCAAAATAAAAGAAAATTTTTGTTGGGTTTTCTTCAAATTTATAAATGAAAATGAGGAGGGTTGTGCCTTTTGCTGTTTGTTGGTGTCCATTGCTTTGTGAATGGTGATGACTTTTGGTGAATGAAGTATCATTTAATTTCGAATTCAAAGTGAAAGGATGCGCCAAATCTTTTTATGGATTGCTTCTTTTGCTTCTTTCGCTTCTTTCTCCGTCAAAGTGCCTATGGTACCAGTTCATATTTGGTCACCCGAAGCTCATGTAGAGGCACCTACGGCAGGATCCGTCATCTTGGCAGGAATTCCTTCAAAATTGGGAACCCACGGGTTTTTAAGATTTTCAATACGAAAGGAAACCATTAATGAAGAGACCACCTTAAAGAGACATGTATGTATAAAAGAGTATGTGCCTTTTTATGAAAACGAGTTTTTAATATCCCTTGAGACTCTTTGGGTCAATCTGAATGACAACAACAAATCCAACAATTCATCTTCTACTTCTTCTTAATTTTCATTTTGGGAGTTTTCTGTAAAATTTCAGTTTTTCAGGCGGTAAACTGCAAACATTTTTTTAGGCAGAAAACTGCAAACAGTTTTCAGGGGGTTAATTGTAACAGCATAAGAAGTCAGCGGTGTACACTGCATAAGTGTGTTCGGGGTGCGGTTTTCGATTTTGCAAGCCGAAACTCACATTTTCTCCGATTTAGGAGAATATGCTTATTGTATCCTGGAGGCAGATTTGCTGTAACCCTCTTGCAAACTGGTCTAATCACCAGCAGGGTGCAAATATCACCTTAAAGATAGCGACATCGTAACGCGCCTTAAGCCTATTTTTAAGTGAGTTTTTCTCTTTCTTTCTACCTCAACCATAACAGGTGCTGGGGTCTGTGGACCAATCTCAGACCATCTTATTATATTGTTGGTTGGCTTGGAATCAGGTCCTCTACTCATAGGTCAGGCCAAGAAACAATTTGAAGCAGTCCGGGTTAGGCTAGGTACAACCCTAGGTCTTAATTAATTATTAAATAGCCTAGTTTGGTAGGTTGTGAGATATTTAGCAGAAGATTTCCTACTAAGGGCCGGCCCTGCCCTCAAGTTTTTGTGTTTGGGCCAAAATGTCATGAATCATTGCTCTATTTTCAAATGTTTGTGGATGCACCGCAAACAAGATGGTTAGAATTATCAAACCATGGATCTGACGTAATGGACAGTATAGATTGGCTATTTGAATACCAACAAGTACAATTACCACTATCTCATTTCCTCTCTAAATATAAATCAATAGAGCCCTATTCATCGCACACAATCCCACATGCTCATGTGGAGTATGTGCAACATCTGAGCCTTCCGCCAGCTGAGTCTTCCACCAGTCTAAGAGGAGGAATTGGCTTCTTTTGTTGGAAGAAATATCAACGGATGTTTGGGGGGACGATGAGTGCAGTATGGTATCAGAAAAGCACAGGTTTGTTGGGCCCACACGCGAATAGAGCCCTGTCCATTACATGATCACACGTTGGCATGTGGAGTATGTGCACACAATCACCAGCTGAGCCTTTTACGTAATCACACCTCCTATTTATTGTGACTCAAGAAATAAAGGGCATGGGCCAAAATGTACAAGACAAATGAGCTACTCAGACAATTTTGAAAGTTAAATAGCTTGATTGATATGCCAAAACATCCAAACTTCCAGGCTACACGATGGAGAGTTCATGTCTTATACCCTTACACTGTATTGGCACGTGTGCTTTCTTTTAGATGGGCAGGGCATCACCCAAATGTAGGCTTAACATCTGCAAACCTTGGAAAGCAACTCAAGAAAAAGATCCACGATTTTTAATCAGTGCATGAAATTACTATTTGGAGATTTGACCTTGATCTTAAAAATCAAGCTGTTCGACGCTCCGGTGGGCTACTTAGTACAAAAGCAACGGACAACTACTCGTTTTGCACAATGGCACACCTAAGAGTAAGTGAAATAACCTTATTTTTAAGAATAGAAAGATCTCAAAAAGAGTGACCATATAATAAAATCTTAGATTTCCTACATAAAAAAATCACGATGTCCCAACCATCAATGTTGTATTTGAAGTTGGATGGAACGTTGAAAGAAAATGGCAACAGTTCACATCCAACTCACGAATCAATGGTTTTGAATATCCTTTAGCATGGGCAATCTACAAATCCATAAATGGCAGGTGACAGTCATCCCACAAATCGCTTCTAGTGGCCCTATGGGATCAAAAGTTGTCTAGCCTCATTAGCAACACTCTTTTTCCCTTTTTTTTTTTTTTTTATAAGGTTTACTAGAAGATTTTCATACATGTTGCAATAAGATG
The DNA here is from genome assembly GCA_003013855.2 of Liriodendron chinense. NCBI lineage: Eukaryota > Viridiplantae > Streptophyta > Magnoliopsida > Magnoliales > Magnoliaceae > Liriodendron > Liriodendron chinense. The sequence goes on along the minus strand of PVNU02000026.1, from coordinate 682,125 downwards.
CATCAATACTTTGGCAGCTGGATCATGTTTCAAATAGTCGGTATTTGCTCCTGTACCAGGCTGTTTCTAGATGAATCAGGCTGTATCATTCGCCGGCAATATTGGTATGCATGGGGCAAAATGCCAGTTCTAAATGATACTTTGTGTTTGTTTGGTAAATAGGTAGAAATGACCTTTTGCCCTTGTTTGGAAGAGAGGAAATATACATTTACTTTTTAAAGAACCGGATAAGGAGTGAGTGAAATTTGTGGGTCCCACCATGATGGTTGGGATCGATCCACGCTATCCACTTTATCATATCATTTTATATATTGAGTAAAACAATTAGGCAGATTATAAGCTCAAGTGGACCACACCGCATCAAACAAGGGAATAATGAAGTCCACCATTGAAACGTGAAACCATTTGTGGGTCCCACACTGATGTGTATCTGTGATCCAACCTGTTCATATGGTCACAAAGACATGGATGAAGGGAAAGCACAAATATAATCTTGATACAAAACTTCTATGGCCCACAAGAAGGTTTCGATGGTGTTGTTTAATCCCCATGTTTCTTGTGTTGTGATCTGCCTACACTTTGGATCTGCTCAATTTTTGGTTCATGCTATAAAATGAGCTTTTCAAATGAATGGACGGCTTGGATCAGACACATATATCATGGTGGGCATCAAAAGCCATTCTATATAGGTGAGTTGCATGTATTTCTTACGGAAAATAATAATTATTTATTTACTTCTATTTTCAGCTTTAAATAAGAAAACATATTAACAGCCCCAACTCTTGATTGGGATTATTTTTAACAGGCATGACAATGGTCGAGGTTGGCCCAGGCTAGGATTTGGAATGGTGGTGCTGGGTCATAATCAAAATATTGATTCTTCTGGCCCAGTCTCAGCTCATTGCTACCTCGAACTTTCAATATCCCATAACGTTTGATGTGGGCCTTACCGTAGACAGAGGACATCCAAAAATATTCCCATTGCATTTCGAAATGTTGATTTTTCTAGGCTCAAGCGCAGCCCATATCTGGCCCTACCATTGGATAGAGATACCTGGAAAGTAGAAAGTACTTTCAAATTGAAATCTTTGAAGTTCTAAATTACAAAGAGGCCACATATCTTCCAAGAAAAGAGCTAAATGAACTTCTTTTTATCACTCATCCAAGGGGAATCCCATCTCTCTACCCCCCTTTTTTGTTTGAAAGGGAGCTCTACGAGGGATAGAACCCTGGATCACTCACGCATGCTACACCGTCTCTACATGCTCATCGAACGAGCAGGAGACCATCGGGATGTAATCTCTCTCTCTCTCTCTCTCTCTCTCTCTCTCTCTCTATATATATATATATATATATATATATATATATATATATATATATATATATATATATATATATATATAGTAATGCTCGCACACAACTAGTTGGACCGTCCAACTAGCTTAGTTAATTAACGCTTATTAATGTTTGACAGAGGTAACTGATGCTAATTAATTCTTAAAGAGAGGGACGAGTTGTTTCTTGGTGGCTTTTTTAAAAGCCTTTGCAAAAAGGATTGGTAGCCAGGGTGGACCCCACCATGGTGTTAACGTGATATTTACCTATCATCGTGTGTGTGTCACCGCATGTTAGATCAAAGACTGAAAATTAGTTCAGTCCATAGTCCAAGTGGAATGCATACAACTAGGGCTGAAAGTCGGGCGGGTTGGGTCGGGTTGGTGCTCAACCCTAACCCAACCCAAAGTTCTTATACCTCAACCCTAATACAACTCAACCCAACCTCGAGTTGGAAATTCTTAACCCAAGCCCAACCCAAGCGGGCTCGGTCGGGTTGATTGGGTTGGTTGGGTTGATAAATGTTAATATCTATGTTATTTCATTAGTCTATTATGTTTCAATACACGTCTTATTTTTCGTACCTATGACTTTATTAATTATGTATGTAGTTATTTATTACGAAGAATTTCACTTTTTTTCTAAACAAATTAGCTAAAATATAGGATAACTACTCCTTTAATACTTAAAGCATATCAAATTTCAAACATTATAAGTTTACTTACTAAGGTAATATAAACTAATAAGTTTACTTAAGTAAAGTATAATAAAATTATAAGTAACTTGTATATAGATCGGATTCGGGTTGGGTTGGGCGACCCAAGACTTCAACTCAAGCCCGACCCAAGCTTTATCGGGTTGGTGTTTGCATAGCCCAAGCTCAAGATTGGATTCGATATTTCCTACCTAAGCCCAACCCAATGTCAGGTCGGTCACGGGTCAGTCAGGTTGAACCTGCCCAACTTTCCGCCCTACGTACAACTGGAAACAGTGTACACAAAAAGCTTACCTTCGAAAATGATTCCCTTGATGGGGCCACTTAAATAACATGTAAGTCTGATTTTTGGACCCGAACCTAGCCTTTGGTTTGTCATCTAATGGTTGGAGTGGATTTCACATGCTCATAACTGTGGGCTACGGTAGACATTTCTCTTTTAACTGTTCAATTGATGTGGCCCACCTGAATCACATGTCATCCTTAGATTTTGTCTCTACACGTAGAATGAGATTGCACATCTGATGGTCGGAGTGGATCTCAGGTACACATCACCATGGGCCCGGTAAAAAATCAAGGTTCTGCCCCCTCTCTCTCTTGTTATGCTTCTTAATTTCCGTCCAAGAAAGCATGCATGCCTAAAAAGGTGTGGATCAGGTGTTATTGGGATAACACTTTAGTGGGTGTTACCCTTATCATGTGGGGCCAACCTTGATGACTTTTTTGTATATCAACGTCATCCATCCATTTTTACATTTCATTTTAGGACGTGATCCCAAAGCTTAAGCAAATCCAAATCCCAGGTGGACCACACCATACAAGAAGTGGTTATATTGACACTCTAGTTGAGACCTTCCTAGGGGCCACCGTGGCGTCCATTTGCCACCCAACCTATTCATGAGGTCATATAGACCTGGATGAAGGGAAAACACAAATATCAGCTTGATCCAAAACTTCTGCAACTTCAAATGAGTTTTTAATGGTGGGTGTTCAATCCCTACTGTGTGGTCCACTTCGCCTTGGATTTCCCTTATTCTTTGGTTCATGCCCTCGAATAATCTTGCAAATTGGATGGTCGGCGTGGATAAAACCCATACATCATGGTGGGCCCGAAAGATCCAGTGCTAAGGAGACTCATTCCATTTCTAACAGACGCTGATCCAGTGCTTCGCATGAACTCCTGTCACGGAAGCTATGTGGGGCCCACTGTAATGTTTGTGATAAATCCACCCCATCCATCTGTTTTTCCAGTTCATTTTACCAAACTTGGTTAAAAATGAGGCAGATCCAAAACTCATGTGGGCCGCACAACTGGAAAAGTGGGTAGGGGATTGCCTATTGTTGAAACCTCCTTGGGGTCCACCATGATGTTTATATGCCATCCATACTTTTCATAAGATCATCCTTACTGTGATGAACTGAAAATACAAAAATATTTTCCCGATCCAAAACACCTATGGCCCCACGAATGTTTCAACAGTGGATATTCAATACTCATTGTTTCTATCGTGCGGCCCATGTGAATTTTAGATCCACCTCATTTTTTGGCCCATGTCCTAACATAATCCAAAAGAATTGATGGACGGGGTAGATTTATCGCAAACATCATAATGACCCCACCTAGCTTCCCATGGCCGGAGAGGCTTTTGGAAGCAATTTCAGGTAGTTTTCAATGGTTACGAGGTGGAAAGAGAGTGGGCATTAAATGAAGAGGTAGAAGGGGGGAGGATTTTTTTCGGAAGAAAATGGGATAATTATAAAATTTGTATACGTGTGATGTAGTCATGTGACATACCATATGCATAAGAAATCCAGTCTGGTAATCGGGTAAGGCCTATTGTAAACTTGTGAAGGAGATAAAATATAATTTTTCTGTGATCAATAGTTGGATATTCTTCTATAAAAAAATGAATTGTTAGAAATCCATTTCAACGGTCCAAATTCAACTCACATGTATGGCTCCAGTGAAGAGGGCCCTTTACTAATTTTTTAGAGATAAACATTAATTAATGGGCCCTATTTAATGTACAGGTTGGATCTTGATGTCATGTGACCTCTCATGAGGAGGCATTACACGTGGAAAAAGAGAGATATTTTTTGTATTTAATGCACAGCTGGATGGACTAAATTGAATTGTCCAACTTAGTTGTGCGTGAGCATATCTCTCTCTCTCTCTCTCTCTCTCTCTCTCTCTCTATATATATATATATATATATATATATATATATATATATATATTCTTTCTGGTGAAACCCCAGCTACCAAAATCAAATCACCGTCGCAAGTAAACAAAAATGTAAAAATTACATATATCAATAAGAGACGATACTGAAAATACCAAGCAGATGAGATGGGAAATGGGTGGATCTGATAAAGAAACGCCATGTTTGGCAAGCTTAGCTTCTTTGGGACGCGGATTGCCTGTGAAAGCCTTTCGCAGGCATCTCCTGCGTTCGGAATCTAGGTGGGGCCCACCGTGATGTTTGTGATAAATCTATGCCGTCCAACCGTTTTGTGAGATCATTTTAGGCGTTGCGACAAAAAATGAACGGGATCCAAGATTCAAGTGGGCCACAAACGTAACGATTGAACTTCCACAATTGAAATATTCGTGGGGCCACAGAAGTTTCAAATCATGATAATATTTGTGTTTTCAGTTCATCTCAGTAGGAATGACATTATGAACAGTATGTATAGCATATAAGCATCACTGTGGACCCATAGAGGTTTCAACGGTAGGAATTTCCCTACCCACTTTTTTCTTCATTGCGGCCCACTTGACTCTTGGATCCCATTCATTATTGGTTGCAACGCCTAAAATGATTTCACAAAACGGTTGGACGGCATAGATTTCTTACAAACATCATGGTTGGCCCCACCTAGATACCGAGCGCAGGAGATGCCTGCGAAATGCTTTCGCAGGCAATCCGCGTCCGCTTCTTTGCAAGTGTGTGATAACTTTTTCAAGTTCAGAGGATCAAGTATGGCCAAGGGCATGGTTCTGAATGTCGGTATCGGTCGGCGTATCGGCCCTGCGGAAAAATGATACGATACGGTGTCGCGTATCGGAATCGGGCCCTGTATCGGCCTGTATCGGTCAGAATTTTTTTTTAAAGCAAAAAAATATGAAAAAATATCAGAAAAATAGGATAAAATGAGATATTCACGAATCTATCATTTTTTTGTATTTTGACCATGTATTCAATGGCGTATCGGACCATTCTTTGGTAAGAATGCTGTCCTGACGGGTTGAGCTTCTGTAAGTTCTGGTGTTAATTTTTTCTTTATATAAATTGTTGATATATGTTATAAATTGATATAATATATGTTAATAGTCTGTCTAATATGTCCAAGAAGTATCATTACTCAGTACTCACTAGTCTATAACAATATAAGTGTAGAAAACTTGAAATACTTAGTACTTACTAATTTCCTTAAATGTGAATAATTTAAACATTTAAAATAACATTACTCTTAAATTTTAATAAAAACTCATGAAGGCAATCACCTCAGCAGTCACCACCAAAATGAAAATTTAGCTGCTTGTGGTTGGTCGACCTCCACGTCCTCGTCATCCTCCGGCTCCGACTGTGCCTGTGGCTGTGCAACATGTGTTGCATCATATCCATAATAACCAGAGCTGGATGGAAAGAGTATGTCAACAAAACCTGAGGAAGACTGATCCTGACTAGGATATTCACTAGCACCAGATGAATAGGCATATTGCTGCTGCTGCTCATACTCCTGAGATTGTGATACTGATGATGAATAGCTTGGATTTGGATCAGGTGGACTACTCCAACATGAAAGTGGCGGAACAGGCTCTGTGTATCCGTGAGGACTGTAACCATATCCATAATGTCCATAGGCCTCCTGATGTCCCGGTCCTCCATGAGTACCACTAGTGCCAGCCTCTCCATGATGCCCCCCTGGTTGGTTGTATCGTGACTCAGTAGACTCATAAGTTCGACCTCGTGTACTACCACGTCGATGCTCATCAGCCGCACGATCTGTAGACGGTTGTATGGTGTGTTGAGCAACACGAGCAGAAGCAGCAGGTGCACCACGACGACCACCACCACCACCACCACCATCACTGTCACTGCTGCTATGGCTATCAGTATGAGTCGCACTGCTACTATGACTACGTTCACCTTCATCAACTTCTTCAATAATCAGGTCTGTAGGATGACTTTGAGCGGTTTCTGCAACGAGTTCTGGGTATTCAAGTTCCTCACTTTCAGCTGCTTCTTTGCCTTTCTCCCGTTGTTCGAGCCATGGAAGAAGAGGGTCGTCTTCAGCAAAAATATAATCCAAATTTATTGGAAAATATTGCGCTTGATTGTCGGCTTGCCCTCTTGCTTTCTTCATGTTTTTCAAACGCAGCCTCACATTATAGTGGATAAACACATTTCTTTGCACCTTTATCTCCTTTAATCGATTTCGCTGTTTAGTGTGGATGCGGGCGAAAGTGCTCCAATTTCTTTCACAACTAGCAGAAGATGTACATTGACTCAAGATTTTGATTGCAATATTCCGTAGTGTAGGTGCACTTTCCCCATAATTGACCCACCATTGAGCTGCATATATAACAAAATAAATATATCACATATCAATTATACTTATACAGCTTATTAAATTTGTAAAACTTTATATTTTATAATTTAAATACATAATAACACTTACCTGGATTTGTTCTTTGTATTGCAGCTCGTGCAAGTGGATCTCCAAAGCTACCCATCGCCAGTTCATATACCTCCACCTATGAAATAATAGCTAATAATAAGTACTATAAGTTTCAGACTCTACACTATACAATCTACATATGTAAATAATTGTTAACTTACTTCGTTAATAGCATCAATCTGTCTATTAACGTCTGGCTCCAATCTTTTTATCACATTTTTCAGACCGATAGTAACCTCATCAACTTGGACATATGTAGTTGCATATCGAAATTGTGGATTTAAAAAGAAGCCTGCAAGTTGATTAAAAGAGGGAACAATAGAACATATCAAATTTTCAACACTATATAAAGAATCGAAGGAAAATAAATAACTAAATTTAATTAATATATGTAACTTATGTTTACCTGCCGCATGGAGATCATGATGAAGCTGTCTATTCCAGCGCCTATCTATGAGCTTCCAATATTCCTTGTAGTGGTTACAATCACGTTGAATTGACAACTTCGCTCTATCCATTGCTTCATAAAGAAAGCCCATCGTAGGCCTATCATCACTTTCCACCAGTCGAAGAACCTTAATCAAAGGTTCCATTGCTTTCATAATTTCTTGCACTTTTTTCCAATACTTGTTGTCTCTTATAATCACACACATCTCCACAGGCGTGCCACTCATCTTTTGTCCATACTTCGAGTTGAGCCATTGTCGAGACGCAATCATCTCGCTAAGTGCCCCTCTATGATTGTACAGACTTTCCATGGCTATGAAATTTGTGGCGAATCTAGTTGCCCCAGGCCTTAACAACTCTCGCCCACCTGTGAATTTTTTCATAAGAGCAATTATCCAGTTGTGATTGTAAATATATGTCGTAACCAATCTTGCCTTTTCAACTAGTATCGACACATTAGGCTTCTTTCCAATATCTTCAAGGATGAGATCAATACAGTGTGCTGCACAAGGTGACCAAAATAGATGAGGCCTCTTTTGCATAAGATGTTTTCCTGCTAGTTTATATGCTGCCTCATTATCAGTGACAATCTGCACTACATTACTTTCCCCAATTTCTTCTACCATTCTATCCATCAGACCGAATATATAATTGGCATTTTTCACTTCATTAGATGAATCGATAGCTCTAACAAAGACCGAACCCAAGTGTGAGTATACCATGAAGTTTATCATGCTCAATCTGGTTGGGCCAGTCCAACCATCACACATGATTGTGCATCCTCTACTTGTCTATATGCTTCTAAATGATTGTACATAAGCCAATACTTCTCGGTACACTTGATTTGAATACTTTGAATCTATGTCATAGGAATTGGGCGCTTTAATCCCAGGTCCCGCATCAGCTGCTGCATCCACAAACACCTGAAAGTATGGGCAATCAGCAACATATGGAGGAATACTATTGTGTAAAAACAACTTTGCAGCTGCTTTTCCAAGATTGTCCACTATTTGCTTTGACCATATCTGTTTCAGTTTTTTCGGCTTGCTACTGGCCTTTCTAAACACTGTTTCATCACCAGGAGGTGCTTGTGGCTCCCTCTCATCATCAAGGTTGTGAATATGGGGGGAAGGGCCAGGGGTAGCCTGAGAAGGGTGTGGCTCTTGTTGTCGTGGGCTAAAGGCACGACGTAACCCTCCCTTAATACCTCCAAACAATCTTCTACTATCATGCCCACTACCACTACCACTCCCCCCACCTACATCACGAACCGAACCCGTCCTCCCAAACATTCGACGCCGCTCATCTTCCTCACGGTGAGCTCGTAAACTTTCCCTCCTCGCAATTGTCATCTCCCTGTCTGAATCCTCCTCTGACTCGATGTCCTCATCTGGTAGCGACGTAGGATCTCCAAACACTTCTGCTCTACATTGGTCGAGCGTAGCCTTCTTCTCTTTCTCCCTCATTGCCTTTTTACCTTTAATTTCTTCTAAGTTCTTCTTCATCTCCTCCCTTACTGCCTGAGGGACACTTGGACACCCCGAAACTTGACCCTTCTGGTGAGCCAAGTGTTGTTTTAATCGGGTTACACCCCCACTCACACTCCTACTACAATACTTGCACATTATTTGCTGTCTGCTCCCACCTATCCTTACTCCATACTTCCACCCTACATCTTCATTTTCATTTCCAGCCATTCCAACAAATACAATTATACAACAATGCCTAGTCTACAATCTGCACAAGCCATAAAGTCACAAACAATTAAAAAAATGTATTATATATTTGCAGGTTTGCATCATAAAAAAACGTACTGTCAATTTATCTATTTTTTAATTTGAAGGGCCACAAAAATAAAAACTGGGCTTCTTATTATTATTTTTTTAATTTGCAAAAAAATTAGCGACGATGAATAAGTTTGAATTGACTGAGTGTACAATTGAGCAGCTGCACATGAATAACGATAAATAATAAATATACAACGATCCAATGTCCATCTGCTTTTCTGCATCCCATTTTAAAATGAGGTTCCAAAAATTATGCATATCTAAGTCTCAAGTGGACCATACCACTGGAAACAGTGTGATTGAGTGCCCAACCATTAAAAATTCCAAAGAGCTCAACGTAAGGTTTTAGTAATGTTTATTTGCAATCCAAGGTATTAATAATGTCAATAAGGTATTGATGAAGGAAAAATATAAATTCCAAATTGATCCAAAACTTTTGTGGCCAACAAAACGTTTTTAATGGTTATTCATCACTGTTCTAGTGTTATGGTCCACCTGAGATTTGGATCTTCTTGGGGTTTTGGATCACATCCTAAAATGATATGAAAAAATACATAGACGAAATAAATGCATAAAAAATACATCAAGATGGGCCCCACACGGGTAATACCCACTAAGCTGATCCCAGGGTAACACCAAATTCGGGCCGGCCTCATGACGCAGAAGCGGATTGCGTACTGACTACTGAGTATGGATCGGGCATTGAGTACGTAAACTCTGTGGGGTCCACTGTGATTTATGTATTTCATCCACTCCGTTCATCCATTGTAACAGATAATTTTATGGCTTGGGAAAAAAATGGGGGTATAAACATCACCAAGGGCCATAGAAATGTTTCAACAGTGGAAATCATTATACCCACTGTTTCTTGTGGTATGGTCCACCTGAGTTTTGGATATGCTTCAATTTTGGTTTTAACCCCTTAAATGACCTGTAAAAGCTGATGGACGGTGTAGATAAACTACATACATTTACATTGGGCCCAAGACTCAAGTGGGCCTCACTAAAGGAAAAGGTGGGTATGTAAATTACTACCGTTGAAACCTCCGTGGGTCCACAGTGATGTTTATATGACATCCATACCGTTCATAACGTGACTGCTACTGGGATGAACTGGAAAAACAAATATTATCCTGATTCGAAACTCCTGTGGCTCCACAAATATTTCAACGGTAGACGTTAAAATCTCACGTTTTCAGCCCACTTGAGTCTTGGATCCGGTTCATTTTTTTTATTCTTATCTTAAAATGAGCTCCCAAAACGGATGGACGGTGTGGATTTATCAAAAAACATCACTGTGGGTCCACCTTGGTTCCAGTGCAGGAAGTTCCTACGCAAGGCTTTCGCACGAAATCCGTAAGCGGATTGCGTACTGAGTAACACCGCACACTAGCGTGAGGAGTAAACTGTGGGGCCCACGGTGCTTTATATGTTTGATCCACTCCGTCCATCCATCTTAACAGAAAATTTTAAGTATAGTGCCAAAAAATGAAGCATATCAAAATCTAAAGTGGACCACACCATAAGAAAAGTGTGAACTTAATGTCTACCATTGAAAAAATCTCAGAGGGCACAGAAGTTTTGTATCAAGCTGATATTTGTGTTTTCCCGTCATCCATATTCACCTGATCTTATGAGCAGGTTGGATGACAAGTAAACATCACTGTAGGGCCACTTCAACGGTGGAAATCATTATTCCCACTGTTTCCCGTAGCATGGTCCACTTCAGATTTGAATATGCTTAAATTTTGGGCTCAACCACTAAAACAAGCTGGAAAAACATATAGACGGACTAGATGAAGCAAATACATTCATTAGTGGGCCCAACTGAGTTTAGTCCGCACGATAATAGCGTGCGGAGAATCCGCACGCAATCTTTTCTAAAGGGAAAGCGGATTAGGTGAACTGCGGCATAACGCAAGATGGTGCGGCCCTTACTGTCGGTTACCGTGGGGCCCACCTTGATGTATTTATTATGTATCCACACCGTCCATCCACTTTTACAGATAATTTTAGCTAATTACACCAAAAATAAAGCAGATCCAATCATCAGGTGGACCATAACATAGGAAGCAGTGGTGATTGACAATTAATGGGGCACAGAAGTTTTCGATGAAGCTGATATTTGTTTTTTTCCTTCATCCAGGATCATGTGACCTTATCAACAGATTGGATGGTAAATAAACACCACAGAAAATGAAGGTGCGTCCTAAAAAGTTTTTAGTGGTAGGATGGTCAATCACCACTGTTTCTTACGGTATGGTCCACCTGATAATGTTTTCTGCTTCATTTTTGGGATAATACTCTAAGATAATCTGGAAAAACGGATGGACAGAGTGGATACATAATACATACATCAAGCTGGGCCCCACGGTAAGGGCCGCACCGTCTTTGGTGAGCCCGGGGTCGCACCTAATCCACTCTCTCTTAAAACGGAAAAAGGGATTTGAATCCCGTATAGAAAACATGAAATGGGTTTGGAGTCCGGACCGTCCGGTGCTTCCGGAACCCCGAATCCCTCCCACATCTCCCCGATTCCCTCCAATCTCTCCCCAATCTCTCCCCAATCCCTGAAATCTCTCCAAATCTCTCCCCCATACGGCAAATCCCTAAAGTTTTGGGAGATTTGGAGCTGAGATCTCCGTCGATTTGAAGAAAAACAAAGGAATTTCGCACTTACAGGCGCGTGCTGCTGGTGATCGATCGAGTGGCCCACCGACGTCTTCGGATCGTCTTCCTCCAGGTACCGAAATCCCTAACCTTCTCTCTCTCTCTCTCTCTCTTTTCTTTTCGTTTTTTCTGTGATGATCGCCAACGACGCTGCCCCTTTTATCGCCGTCGATTGGGTGGGGTAGACACTGTAGACTCGTGGCTCTACAATGATCGATCGAATCTTTTTTTTCTTTTTCTGTAGACTCTTTTTTCTTTTTCTGCGATTGATTGGTACGCTGCCCCTTTTTCTTTTTCTTTTTCTTTTTCTTTTTTTTCTTTTTCTGCGTGTATCGGTCTGACCGAGAGAAGCAAGAAATATCGGACCCGATATGGGCCGTATCGCCCGATATGGCCCGATATGGCCCGATACGGTACAACCGTTTCGGATACGCCCGATACAGGGCCGTATCGCGTATCGTATCGAGCCGATACGGATACGATACACCCGTATCGGCCGATACGATACGGATATTCATATCTATGGCCAAGGGAGCACCTGGTCTTTTCACTCTTAGGGCCATAATTTTGCTCCTAAATCAGCGCATTTTAATAGCTATCAGCAAGAATCATTTCCAGTTGAATTGGGCATCACCTGGCCTCCTCCAGAAAATGCTCTCCCTTCACAGCAGTTGGGAGTACTCATTTACTAATTCTGGTAGAGGGGTGCCTTCTGATTCGGCATCCAGTGAGCAGCAGGGCATTACAGGTGATGTTGTATCTGTCTCTGATTCTAGGGATGGTCATTGTAGAGTTGGCAGGACTGAGTTCCTCTCAGGACGGGAGGGACGCTAGATGTAGGGGAGGGTTCTTCAGTTAGGCAAGGTATTGGAGCTGGATCTAATCAGATTGAATTGAGGTCCAAAGTTCATTGGCAGGGTATTTGGCCCAAGGGCTTGTGTAGTAGGCGTGTTGCAGAAACTGCGATTGTTAGGGATAGTGTATTATGGGTTGTTTGGATGGCGGTAAATAGGGCTGATTTACTAGTAAAGCATTTACTGCCTGTGCTTTGGATGCTATAATTTGCTAGTAAATCATTTACTATTTCTAAGGGCTCGTTTGGATTGTAAGTTGCTTAAGATAAGTTACTTATGCCACAAGTAGCTTATCTTAGTTTCTACTTATTTAGAAAATAAGTATGATTGGTAAACAGCATACTTATCAGCTTTTCCTCTCTTTCATCTCTCTGGAAAAGTTAAAAAGCTAAAAAAAATTAGCTGAAGTGATTATGTAGTTTTAAGTAAAAAAGTTACTTATTACTAATCATAAACCAAACTTACTTATGAGAAATAAGTTACTTATCTACTGCTATAAGTAGAAAAAGTAACTTATTTGGTAGTAACCAAACGGGCCCTAAATGATTTACTAGCAAAGCTCCTTTCTCATTTACTAGCAAAGAGTTAAGATTTCATTTACTAGTAAATGAGGAGATGGTAATGGGTTTTTTTTTTTTTTTTTTTTGAATGAAAACCTATAGAGCAGATTTCATTTGCCATTTACAGGCTTTCCAAACACTGTAAATCATTTACAACTTAAAGCCAAACAGACAGGCTGTAAATCATTTACAACTTTTAAGTGATTTACTAGTAAATCATTTATGACATAAATCATTTACCACCATCCAAATGACCCCTTAGAGTGCTAGGTGTAAGGGTTCAGATGTCCATGGACACAATTCAGGCTAGGTTGGGGAATGTAAAGGGAGACACCACTGTCCTTGCATGTCAGTTGGAGCGAATGCAACTGAATTTAACTTCAAACTCTTGCTCCACTTCCGGTGGAGATTGTCTCTGCGCTCCTAGCCTCATGTAACTAGGGAAAGACCCAACCCATTTTGCTGCAAATCGTGCCATGGAAAAGCGTTGCCGACTATACCTGCATACTCAGGGTGCCCATTCCAATCCTTAGAGAATTTTAGGAGCTAATCCTGCCCCACCTGAAGACCTTAGTCATGAATGTACAGAGCTGACCCGTCGTTCTCATGCCATCGAGGACTGGGACCATTTACTTTCCAAAGGGCAGCTAGGCTTGTCTGGTATTTTTTTTACACACACACCACAGTGGGATTTCACCACAATGGGTACCTGTTGAGCATTGAATTGTGCATATTCTAACCTCAATTCATCACACATTATGCATAATTTTGAATGTTAAAAGATCTATTTACATGTGTTTTTGTGTTTGTAGGAATGAGAGAGGAACGTCACTGAATACATGGTTAAAGGGACCACTTTATGCACATTGAAGATCAATAGAAAAAAGAGTCAAGAGGTGAAGGAAAGAAGCAAGGAAGATGGAGAAGAAGAAAAGAAAAAATTGCAAATCAACAGTCTTCATGACCGGTCGCACAACCGGTCGTCCACTATAGAGGACCGGTCACTCGACCAATCGAATTTCCTGAATATCAGATGATTCAGGCCAAAACTTGCTGGACCAAAAGAGTGGGTTGCTGACCAGTTACCAGACTGGTCGTGGCTTTGTCCGACTGATCGTCTGATGAAGAAATTAAAAATCAATTGAGGCCGTTGTTAATTGAAGACCGACTGGTCAGGCCAGGGGGCTGCGATCGGTCGTCCGCCGCGCAGACTGCGTAACTTATTATGTAATTCTAGAAGATTCCAAGGCAGGTGGCTCGTTTTTACTATAAAAGGACACCTCTACTCTCTTCCTAAGGCATCCTAGAAGAGTTCTGAAGTTGCTGGAGGTGGAGAGGATTGAAGTAGAGAGTCTACAACTCCTTCGACTAGGGTTTTTCTAGTTCTTTTTTTTTTTAGTTTTTCTGTTTGTTTCTAGTTCAATCATGTCTATGGTTGGCTAGACCTATTAGCTAGGGCTAAGAGGTGAAGCTTGTAGTTAGATTTAATACTTAATTCATTTATCCAAGTATTCTAAGCTTTGGTTTTGATTTTTAAGTTCTAGTTTGAATAAAAATTGATATTTTTAGACAATTTTGAGAGCATGTGTACTTTGAAATACAAGTTGCTTATAAGTTTCTGAGAATTGTCATTATAGTTTTATGAGATTTGATTTGTAGTAACCCTGGAGCATGTCATTATCTCTTGGTATGACTGTTACTTTGAAGTGCTACAAGTTCATCTTCTCCAGTGCTTCATTAGAACTAGATTTGAACGTCCAGATTGAGTTTAGACTGTTATGTGTTGAATGCAACATCTTCCAATTGGATGAGAGATAGGACTTTGATTCCAATTGAGTGTTTGTGCTTAATGAATGGATTGGCATTAATCTACTACAAGTGGATCCTTGGCACTCTAATTATCCTTAATTCTCTGAATTTTCTTCATTTAATTTACTGTTTATGCTTAGTTCTAGATATCTGAATCTCTGAATTCTTGAACTACTTCTTAAATCCAAGTCATTAGAAGAATTAGAATTGGTTTATCCCCAATCCCTGAGGACGCTCTCGGTCTCACGATCGATTATTACTACATTGCAACCTTGCACTTGGGGTTGGCGAACAATACTTGAACCCATGTCAGATATGGTGGCGCTTTGGGTGCATTTTTTATGTTTATCTAATCCCAAACTAGTCAATTCAGCAACGAGTATTTCTTCCTTATTTAAATTTCTTCGTGGCATGATGTTGTGTTTTATTGTTTGGGAACTTTGGCAAGGGAGGAATGCCCGAAAGTACGAAGGGAAGATGATATTGGCAGGCAAAGTTATTGCCAAGGTTTTAAAATGGCTAAATGAAGTGGGTAGTTGCTTTTATGGAGATGGAAAAATCACACTAGGTGAGGGAATTGGCCTGGAGTCTCTTGGCCTTCAGCCCATTTGCAATAGGGAGCGTAGATTTGTAGTCATCAAATGGATTCAGCCAGACCTAAGCTGGCCTAAGTTGAACATAGACTGTTCTTCGAATAGCAATCCTGGCGAGGGCGGCGGTGGGGGAATATGTAGAGATCACTCGGGAAAGGTCATATTTTCTTATCACCACGTGTATGGCTGGGTCTCTACTATAATAGGAGAGGCCTAGGCTTTGTTAGATGGGGTCCGCAAATGCGTTGAAATGGGCTTAAGCAATGTCATAGTGGAGTCAGACTTGAGAATCATCCATGACTCCATCTCTAATCCTCTTACTCCAGTCACCTAGAAAGTTGGTATTGGGTGGGGGCTATAATTCGCTTAAGATCAGGTTTTAGGTTTTAGGATTCCTCACACATTGAAGCAAGGTAACACAATGGCGGATGGACTAGCAAGGATTGAATGTGGTGGGAGTCCGAATTGCATGTTCCATAGTAGTGAGGAACTCCCTCGTGAGATTCGAGGCTTGGTGGCCCTTGATAATGTAGGCTTGAGGATGATGAGATCGGTCGTGTCTCTGAGGAGATACTCAAGATAGAATGGGTCATGCAAGGGTAGGGGGAGTACATATTGGTTTTGTATTTATTTTTTTGCGGGGGTTTTGCTATTAGGTCATATGATAGGTGTGGTAAGCTCTTTTTTTGGAGCCCACCTGAATCCTTGTATAGCCTTGTTAGAACTGAAAATGCTACGAATTACATTTTCTGTGTATTGTTGCTCTAGGGTTTTGAGTAATGGAAACTATTCATAGACAATCACAAGCATTCACAAAAGATACACAAGAAGAGATATCGTAAGGCGAATTTTATTCCAGAGATTCTGAGATCTTGTACATTCCAGGCCGTAATCTGACACAAGCACTTAATTATATTGAATGATCGATGACCCTTGATTAAAAGGCAAAAGACTAGTCAGTAGGGCTATAGTCTTAGAGTTTGTGGTCATAGAGACCTGTATTTGTTTTCTTATGGATTGAACCATCTTTGTATTAGTCAGATGTCTATGTCCCATATTTTGACTGGAGATCCGAGCTGAGACTATCAGGGTTTTTAGCTGAGAGGGGAGACTCTGGGCCCGCGTCTATCATGTTTGGACAGGTGACCTCGAGAAGTTCGATATGCAGTTATGTGTACCTGAGTAGCCCAACTGACGGATGCCTTTTGAATGGGTAGGGCATCGACTGTTGTGTTGTGGCAGTTTATAGCAATTGCTTTGTAGAGAATTGAAACTCTTTGATGTGGTTTATTGTGATAACCATAATCCCGTTTGTTTAGCTTTCGACCATAATCGGGTCATATCTTATAGTACATGCGAATAATGATACATTTGTATAGTTCTAGGTGCTGGCGGCTTCTTTCCGAGAAGTTATTTCATTCACTGCGTTAAAACGGGTCAAACCTCAAAGATACTCAATTTTACTTGTTTAGAGATCCTAAAATGTCCTGTTTGACCATTCCATTGTGACCGGAACGTCCGAAATACTCAAAATAGGCTCAAATAAGGCCTAAAAACACTTAAAATTGAGTCCGACGTACCTGTAAACATTTTCTGCAGTAGGCTAATTTTTTGGGTGCGTGGGACTTAATTTATAGGATGCGTGGGCTCCAACGCACCTTTAAATTAATGATCTAATTTTTGATGAATTTACGGATGCGTGGGGCATTTTTTGGGTACGTGGGACACTAATACACTTGTCCGAATCACTTCGAATTTATGGATGCATGGGACCCGAACTTATGGGTGCGTGTGGGCCATTTTTCAGGTTCGTGGGACACCAATGCACTTGTCTAAATCACTTCGAATTTATGGACGCATGGGACCTGAATTTATGGATGCGTGCCCACACTTGTGATTTTTAGAATTCAAACCTATAGTGGTTGGAGTAAGCTTCCGATGGGGGACGCCGGTGATCGGAAAGGGATTCCGGTGACCAAGAAGGGTTTCCGGTGATCGAAAAGGGATTCTGGCGAGGGTTTCCGGCAGAAATCTCAATTACCCAGGGGATGATAACTCTATCTCTCTTGAAAACGTACAAATGAATAGTCGGGTGGGGTATTTATACCCGAAATACCGAAAGCCGGCCAATGAGTAGTTGTCACGTACCATGCACCCCTAAAATACCCTCAACGCACACTAAAATCGATGCGTGGAGGTCCAACGCACCCTTGAATGGTTTATGAAAATGTCTGATTTTTTAGGTACGTGGGACCCTGATTTTTCGAGTGCGTGGGACACCAATGCACTTTAAAATGAGATCCTGAAATGTGTTGAATTATAGGTGTGTAGACCCATTTTTGGGTGCATGGGACACCAATGCATCCTTAGAGCATTTATCTGATTTTAATGAATTTTCGGGTGCTGGGACCCGAATTTATGGGTGCGTGGGAGTCCGATGCATCCATAAATGAATTTTTGATTTTACTGATTTTATGGGTGAGTGGACCAGATTTTATGGATGCGTAGGACTCCAATACATCCATATATGAGTTTTTGATTTTGTTGATTTTTAGGGTGTGTGGGTACCCAAATTTATGGGTGTGTTTACGGACTTTTGAACGCTCCGAATTGGGTTTTGAATTTCGATGGGTTTGTGGGGCCCGCTTGATGATAAAATCACATGCACTGTTCATCATAATTCATAATGAAGTTACTGATTCAATTTCAGACAATTCCGATCATAGTGATACGCGGGGCCTGCCGGAGATTTCAGCCAAAATTGGCTAAGGGGATTTTTGTAAATCTCCGTTTTGCGTGTGTTTAGAGGGTATTTTGTGGAATCTTTTGGAGGTGCATGGCCATATTGTTTGTTTTGAGGGCCCCCACATTTTGGGACCCTAACAGATGCCCCTTCGGTGCGTTGCGATGGACGTACGATCATCCAGTGCGATGCATCGGACTATTTGGGTCACGACTATAAGTATAGAAGTTAGCCATTTTCTCGTCGTTTTCTCATTTTTTATTGGCTTCTCGCTCTCCCTTCCACGCACCCAAAAATTACGTCCAATGCACCCGTTAATTCCGCACGCACCTCGTAATTCAAGGTGATGTGAATTTATGGGTGCGTGGACTTACACGCACCTAAGAAATGAACTTCAAAATTTTAGATTTTAAGGGTGAGCTGGCACGTACCCAAGAATAGGACTTGGAAAAAAAACTTGGATTATCAGGCTTTTAGGGGTGCGTGGGGCTGCAGGCACCCAAAAATTAACCTTAGGAGAAAGATTTTTTTTTTTTGGATTTTAGGGTGCGTGGGGTCACACGCACCCCTCGTCAAATTTCCCAGAGGGTTTTGCCCCCTACGCGCCCAACAATTAGGTTTTGGATCTTTTTAGGGATGTGTGGGGGTCCACGCACCCAAGAAATGGACTTAGTAAAAATGTTTGTGACTTTGGTCATTTTAAGGGTGCGTGGGGTCACACGCACCTACGTAATGGATCTTTGAAGGTTAACAGGGTGTGTGGGACCGCACGCACCCTTCGTTAAGACTTCCAGTGTTTTCTCCTCTTTTAAGGGTGAGTGGGACCTCTCGCACCTAGAAATTGAACTCAGTGAATTTGGGGATTTTGGGGTGCGTGGGACCTCATGCACCCAAATTTCAACTAAGTCAATCTGGGTATTTTTGGGGTGCGTGGGACCTCACGCACCCAGATTCCAAGACTTGTGAAAATTTTTGATTTTTTTTTAATAATCCTTGCCATACTAGGATCTTTGAAGGGTATGAGCCCCTATACCTTTATCTCATATTTGCGTATATGGGACAGCTATTTTGACGAGGCGTGGGGTCTCATACACTTAAAAGATTTTCAGATCGTGACAAGTCAAAGATGTAATCCCAGCAATTAGTGTGATTAATGTTTTGAGCGTACCTTTGTGTGCTTTTCTTCATTTTGAATTGGATCTGAACTTCCTGTGTGCTTTTTGCAGATTATAATGGCTAGTGATCCTTTGCAAGCTGGCCCTTCAGGTCCACCACTGACTCTGTTGAAGCGTAAACAGGCGGCCCCAAAGAAGGTTAATCGACCGTCTGATCAGAACCCTCAGTGGTTCCTACCTCTAGAAACCTTCAATTTCTACGAACGCATATTGACACTATCCAAAAATATGCAGAGGACGATTCTTTGCGATAGGGTTGTGCCACCTCCTCCAGATAAGGGCACACAAGAACAATGGGATACTTAGTATGCTCCATTGCGTGGTTTTCAGTCTGATGGGACCGTAGGATCCGAGGATGGTGAAGTGAGCCCGTCAGTTCCTGCTCAGACCGCTAAGCGTGGTCGTCTGAAGAGAGCCGACAAGGGTGCCAAATAGGTGTACTTGGAGAATCTGACCAAATCTAAATCCGATAAGATGAAGGTGGCCTGGTTTAATGTTAAGCTCGTCACCTCGCCTCTCATCATAAAAAATCCCTATATGTGGGAGTACATTAGGTACTCGAAGAGCTATCAACGGCAGCGTTCTCTTCCGAGCATCGAGCCGTCTAACATCTGCTGGAGCAATTCTTTCTACAGCGTGGATTCTTGGACGTCCGGCCCGACACCGTTCCTCAATTGTTCTTTATCTGAGAATGGGAAGTGCTAGTCCATCCTTGGTACAAAGGGCATGATCTTCTTGGAACCAAATTATAGCCCTCATCAGCCTTTCCCAAACATTACTTTGAGACCCTTCGTTAGAGGTTTCATCATTTAGGGGATACTTAAGTCTGGCTGACGGGGGCGTTCTGAACTCGCGGCCATTTGATTCCCCATCCTGGTTATGAAGCATGAACGAATCGTATTTTGGAGCAGCACAGGGCCACCATACGAGCGGTTGGCTTATACAAGGCCATCGAGGCGACATTAGGCTATTTCTGTCAGGAACCATGGGTTTACAAGGGGTTCCTTAATCATTGGCGTTCTATCACCAACTCCTTTCACATGCCATATGGGGAGATGAGTATCTCATTTTGGGACCTTAACCGGATCGTGGGTCTCCCAATCCGTGTGAGGATCTATGATGAATGGGTCTCGAGCGACGATGGGTTGTCGCGGAAGAAAAGGGCATTAATGAAGGCTTCTTCTCCGAGGCCTGTTACGAGTTGTTTGCGAAGCTTCCGCAGTTCTGGGGCTTCAAGGATAAGCTTCCGTTCGAGGATTGGCTGGTTTACTTCAGCCACGGCTTTAAGTAAGTATTTTGTTACAAGTCATACACTATATCTTTATTCCATGTTTCTTTCTTTTATTAATATTTTATTTTCCTTCTTTCAGCTTGGATTATTCGGCCTACGACGAGGGCCATGGGGATAAGGCATTTTTAGAGAACAGGATGAAAGAGAACTTCCCTCGCCCCAACAAACTATCCCCAACCTGCGAGCTAGCCAGCTTTTTAGCATATTGGTTGAGCTATGTAGCACTACCGAGCTCTAAGCAAGCAGATAATGTCAACGGTATCCTGTTTCGCCGTCGCAAGAAATTTGGCGAACGACCATTAGTACGCACTGGCTCCAGTGGTTTTATGGTCTCTCTACCGGGCCCTTGGCTACATCATCAGTAATAAGGACTGTGCCGCTTACGGGATGAATTCCTCTTATTGTGGGTGGCATTTCTTCTCTGGCTGGCTCGGGGTGTACTTTCCTTTGGTCTACGGCATACAGCTTGGAGATTATATTAGAGAGGGGAAGCTTCCGTTACATTTCTTTCAGAAGAAGAAGATGGTTGGTCACAATTTGACAACCATCGAAGCGAATATTGCGTGATTTGATGACGTATATTTCTTTCATTTCTCCGATACCCGAAGTAGAGAACCGATTTTGTGTATGGACGACGATAACATTGATTATTATGAGCGTTCGTTCCTGACGACGATTCGTCTGCCATTGCTGCCGCTGCCCGAAGGACTGGAATTTTGGAGGGAGCCATATTATCCAAACTATTTCACCCATCAGTTCAAATATGACCAAGGGGTACCTGAGACGCTGGAACCAGTGACTCGTGAACAACGAGCATACGGCGTCGGACCCATTCATTGGAAGTGGATGTGGAGACAACTTATGTTGACTGGGACTGGTTGTTCTTTCACCATTCTGAAGACGAAGTACTGCAATGGGGCTTCTTTCGGATGGATGAGGTGGTGAGCTCACCAATATACACTAGTTCGGAATAAACTTCTTGTTACTGAGCCCATCTTCGTCACTCCTCCTCTCATTACTCCTATTCCTGCTGATGGGCTTGGCTATGTATCGAAAAATCTTCATCAACCTGCAGTACCGGGTATGGAGAGACTTAAAACCTCCTTAAATGTGGTGATCGACCACGAAAAGCCTGAGCATACTCTGGAAGGCTGGGTCACTCATGGGGAGAGAAATGTGACGCTGGAGGAGCCAGAGTTCCCACCCCTCGGGCCTATAGATGAAGTGCCTGAAGAAGGTAATGTTCCAAGAGGGGGTGATGGAGGTGATGATGAGGATGGTAATGATGATGATAATGATGGTGTTGGCAATGTTGGTGGTGATGATGATGATGGTGTTGATGGAGATGGTGGTGGTGATGGTGGAGGTGATGATATTATTGATGGTGGTGATGGTGGGGGTGATGATGTCATGGGTGGTGATGGCGGAGATGGTTATGATGCTGTGGGTGGTGGTGATGAAGGTGGTGATGCTACTGGTGGTGATGATGGTGGTGACGGGGTGTCGCTCGAACGAACTGGTCCTTGAGTGAAAACTGCCCCTAGTCTTCCTGTCACTTATGGGGGCAAGAAGATCAAGGAGATGTGGAAATTATACAGAGCCGAGCATTTACGAAAACAACTCTCTAAGGATACAAGTGATGCTCCAGCTGAGAATGCAGGAGAGATCAGGGAGGAGGGTGAATTAAGCTCTTAGGACAATTTAAGTGAAGACCGTCACACCAGGGAGAGCCATGATGACGAACCAATATATGAGAGATCTGTCCTTGAGGAAAGCATGGGAGCAATCTTTATGGATTTGGATGACGACGCACCTGTTGAATCTGCTCCTCCTCCTAATCCTCCTGTGGTAGAGGCTGAAGTTAATCAGAGCTCTGTTCCCGAAACGACTGTCACTCCTGCGGTGGAAGGGGTTGCAGTTCCTGATATTGAATTAAATGCGTCTGAACCTGTTGTGGAAGCACCTCCCACTGTTGAGCCATCATCGACTGAACCTATTGTGGAAGTTCCTCCTATTGTCGAATCATCAACTGAACCTGTTGTGAATGCACCTTCGGCTGTCGTGTCATCATCAGCTGAGCTTGTCACTGAAGTTCCTCCCATTGTTGAGCCAACATCTAATACCTAGCATTCCCGAGGTCGTGGTGCTATCTTCTCTAGAATTACCTGAACCATCGACCGAGAGGATGACTGAACCTGTCCCAATATTGTCTACTGCCCATCGCCTCAACCAGTGTTCCTGTCATTGACGTTCCTAAAGTCATTGGTATATTACTTCTCTTTGCTGTCTTGATTGCATTCTTTCTTACCGTGGCTTCCCTATACTGATGTTTGTCGTTTATTTTTGTCAGTGACAATTCCTGTCCATGTTCCTACCCCTGTCATTTTACCTGGAGCACTTATTTCCTCTCTTCGAGGCTTATCGAGGATAAAGACGAATCTTTTGAAGAATCTTCTGACGAATATTGCCGATTCTCTGAAGAATGGAGATGAATGGTCTATTCTGGATGAAGGGCTAGTAAGCACTTGAACATAATGCTATATGGCTCGGGATTGACGTCTCTTCGATGGTCAGTCACATGGTCCAGTTCAAGGAAGGAATGACCCACGTTATTGGTGCAAAGCATCTCAGGTTTGATCCTTCTATTGAGAAGTGCGGTCAGTTGCAGTCCCTTCTTCCGAAGTTAGAAGTACACAGGGCAGACGTGGCTGTGGCAAGGCAAAACTGGCAAGTTGCTAGCACTGGATGTCAAGGGGCTACAGGAATGTCTCGAGGAGATTGACAGTGAAATAGCACGGCTGCAGGCTGAGCATTTGGTTGTCTACCTCAACCTTTTCAAGTTTAGCAGTCAGAAAGCTCGCTTACAGTCGTCTATCGATCAGCATGAGGCGAAGTGTAATGTCGTAGAGGCTCAGATTATGGAATTGCAGTAGTTTCTTCAGAATGTTCCCGATCCTACTCAAGTTTTGGCCGAAGCAGAGGCGGCGTAAAGGGATATTCAAAGTTCTGCAATTGATATGTTAGAGGAGTGTATGAAAAATTTAGATGGTTGAACTGTAACAATCTTCATTTGTAATTTGGAACATATTGTAATGGATATTGTAACAATATGTATACTATTGTGAACTATGCTATGTATTTAACCTACTTGCCATTTCTTTATTTAAGTTTGGATGCAAACAGATTGGGCTATTTGGAAATGAACGTCCCCCTATTAGGATTCAAACCTATGCCCATGTGAAAAGGGTGTGGTTGAGTCTTGACTTAAGGCTTATCCCAATTCTTGATGGTCTTGAAATGGGCAGGGTGTCACACTTGACATGTCTTAGGTCTTAATGACTTTTCTGATACATGTGCAAACACAAAATAGATGATTAGTATTTGGATTTAATCATTGTGCGGTGTCATTTCTTTTGGTTATTGTTTATTACACTTTCCCTCTAATGGGGTGTTTACAAATCGCAATAATAAGCTGATGTTAAGTATAGTATCTTTTCAAAAACCAACCATTTACTAAGGAACTGATGCCTTGCCTTTTGCAATTGATTACTCGATAAGCTCCGTTGGAATAAACTTCATCGATGATACACACTGGATCCCACTTCGGATCGAATTTGCTTTTAGGGCCTTAAACCAGTGTCGGGCGTTTCATCATTAGCACTAAATCACCTTGTACCTGCCTTGAACTCGTTTATTGTATGAGGCTGAAATTTGCTTCTGATACATTTTGAGCCTTTGCTGAGCGGCAAGCCTCTTTTCGTCTAGACCATTAAGCTCAGCCATTCTTGTCTTGGTGTTTTGTTCGGACGTCAAGGAGTGTCGGAGTGCAACCCGTAGCGACTCAACCTGTATCTCCATCGGGATTACCGCCTCCGTGCCGTATACCAATGAATAAGGTGTGGCTTTAGTGGCAGTGCGGTATGTGGTCCGATATGCCCATAAGCTTCGAGCGAGCGCTTATCCCAATCTCTCTTGTTTTCCTGCTACCATTTTCTTCAAAATTTTCACGATAGTCTTGTTAAAGGTTTCAGCCAGCCCATTTGTAGGGGGATAATAAGGTGTCGAATAACAGTGCTTGATCTTGAATTTCATGCACAACTTATCGATAGTGGCATTCTTGAAAGGTATTTCATTATCGGTGGTGATCTTCTCGAGGATACGATATCGATATAATATAGTATGACGGATGAAACCTTCGACCTGTTTGGCCTTCACATTCCTAAGTGCCACTACTTTGGTCAACTTTGAAAAGTAATCTGTTGCAACCAGAATGTACTGATGCCCCTAGGAAGAGGGTGGGCTGATCGGTCTGATCACGTCCATGCTCCAAGCTGCGAAAGGCCAGGACATCACTGATTGGTGCAATTCTTCTGGTGGCGAGTGTATGATATCTGCATAGATCTGACATTGATGGCATTTCTTGACATATTCCATCACATCTTTTGTCATCGCGGGCCAATAATATCCCATGTGTCGAACACGGTGATGTAAGTTCTTGCCTCCTTGGTGAGCACCGCACTCTCCCCCATGAGCCTCCTTTAATGTGGCATATTCTTTATCTTGGTCCAAGCAGCGCAGTAACACTCTCTCGTATGAGCGTTTGTAAAGAATGTCGTTCTACATTATAAATGAACCAGTGCGTCTTCTGACTTGTGTGCGCATCTTGGGGTCTTCTGGCAAAAATTCGTATTTCAAATAGTCGACGAATGGCCTTTTTCAGTCATTTCCTCTGTAATCTCAAAGCAGCAGATGGGGTTCGCACTTAATTCACCACCACACAGTGCAGCTGTCGGTAGAATTCTTCTTTCTTTAATTGTTACTTGGAGTGGGCTACCCTCAAGGTTAGCTAAAGCAGTGACCAGGCTGACGAGCGCATCGGCCTGTACATTTTCTTACCTTGGTATATGTGAAATGTTACTGTTCTGAAATTGATCGAACAATGATTGCGCTTGGTGACAGAAAGGCGATAATTCAGGTTTGCAGACTTCATATTTTGTTGTCAACTGTCCGATGACTAACTTGGAGTCACCATAGATCTATATCTCCTTGATTAGCATTTCTAGGGCGAGCTGTAGTCCGATGATGAGGGCTTGATATTCTTCTTCATTGTTGGTGCAAGCTGGCATGATTATAAATGAGTAAGGCATCAAATCTCCCTGCGAACTGATGAATATAACTCCTGCTCCTGCCCCTGTTGACCTGGAAGCTCCATCAAAGTACATTTGCCAGAGTCGTGGTTCTCCAACCATCATAACCTGGTCATCGGGGAGACACATTTCATTTCTTCATTGCTCGGGACCGGGTGTGCAGCGAAGAAATCTGTGATCGTTTGTAACCTTAATAGCTCGGGCTGGGACATACATGGTGTCGAATTTTGAAAGGAGAAGGGCTCACTTAGCTAGTTGCCCAGACAACATAGGCCGGTTCATGAGGAATTTGATAGGATCCGCCTTGGATATCAACGTTATTTGATGCGAGAGGCAATAATGCCTAAGTTTCTTCACAGTGAAAATGAGGGCGAGACATATCTTCTCGATTGCTGAGTAGTTGAATTCGGCTCCTACCAGCGTGCGACTCAATTAATATAACGTGTTCTCTTTATCTTCTTCATTCTTTTGTGCCAGGAGTGCCCCTAGTGAATTATCGACTACTGCGATGTATAAAATTAGTGGCTTTCCTTTAATTGGGGCAGTGAGGACTGGAGAATTCCCGAGCATTTCTTTCAATGAATCGAAGGCCTTTTGACAAGCATCATCCCATTCGAATTTGACGTCTTTCTTATTAAGGTGGGAGAACGACTGACAACGACCAACCAGGTTCGAAATAAATCTTCTTAGGTATGCCACGCAGCCTTAAAAACTCTTCAATTGCTTTAAATTCTTTGGTGGTGGCATTTCTCTGATGGCCTTGATCTTCGTAGGGTCGATCTCTATGCCCGTGTGCCTGACAACGAAGCCTAATAATTTGCTGGATGCGACCTCAAATGAGCACTTTAATGGATTCATACGGAGACTCTTCTTGCGCAACCACTGAAACACTTTCCTCAGATGTTCTCTGTATTGTTCATGATCGGCCGACCTCACAACCAAATCATCTACATAGCATTCAACATGCTTGTGCATCATATCCTGAAATATAACGTACATTGCGCGTTGATATGTTGCCCCTGCATTCTTCAACCCAAATGGAATTACGCAGTAACAGTAAATGCCGAGAGTCGTGCAGAAGGCTGTAGCTTCTTTGTCTTCTGGAGCCATATGGATTTAATTGTATCCCGAATAACCGTCCATGAAGGACATCACTGTATATCCTATTATACTATCAATCAACAGCTCTGGAATCGGAAGAGGGAAATCAGTCTTTAGGGTAGGCTTCATTAAGATTTTGGAAGTCAACACAGACCCGAATCTATCCACTCTTCTTCTTAACTGGCACGATGTTCGAAATCCATCGGGGGTACTTCACCTCTCGAACGAACTCGGCCTGGATCAGCTTCTTAATTTCTTCCTCAATTTTGGGCACGATGTCAGGGTGAAATCATCATTGAGGTTGCTTTACTAGTTTCTCCTCCTTCATGATGCTCAGCTTGTGCATGGCGATTGTCGGACTGAGCCTTGACATTTCTGAATATGTCCAGGCGAAGACGTCCTTATTCTCTCTCAACAGTTGTATGTATTTCTCTCTTTCATCTTTCGGAACGTTTCTGCTCAAGTATGTGTTCCTGGGTTCTTCGAGGGTGCCCAAATTTACTTCTTCAAGTTCATCAATTGTTGGTTGTCCACCATCTTCTAATTACACGGGTGCGACACTTGGCTGGATAATGTCAACAGGATCTTGCTGCTGTATTTCTTCTATAGGGCAGATGGTTACCATATTCATGCTTGCCTTGGCTCCTAGACCTTCTCTGTTTCTGTATTCCTGCTTGTATTCTTCAAATGGAGCTAACAACCTCTTCTTTGTGCTTGAATCTTGGCTGGAGAATCCCGTGTTTCTCATAATCTTTCGACTGGCTCTGCTGTATCTCTTCTCCTCTATCGGCCGAGGTTGGGTAGATTCTCTTCCCTCTTCTTCTTCTTCTGATAATGCTGGCTGAGTTGGCCCTGAGTGGAGCTTGATATCCTTCTGAGTGATATCTCTTGATGGCACGATGAATTGGCTGGGAACTTTCGAAAATGGCTTGACTCTTCCTATCTTGGGCACCAACATGTTGAAGCTGGACTTGAGCACACTCATGTGTTGATCTGAGATCAGTTTTAACACAGACTGCCCTGGCTGACGCAAATGTGATGGTACCACATAAAACTTCTTCGTGATCGGCTGAGGTTGATTTTCCAAATAATATTGGGATCTCTCCTGAGTGATAGGTTGAGGTTTACTTTTCAACTCGAGGTCTTGCCCCTTGCCCTTTCTTCATTACATTGGACTTCTTGTCGGTTTTACTATTGTCAGTCAGGTTGTAATATTTTGCATCGGCGAAAAATGACTCAACTATTGTGTATAGCTTTGTGTATAGCTTTGCTACCCTGTATTGGACCCCGTCCCTATTGTATTTGAAGCATTGATGATACGTCGAAGGGATTATGCGATTCTGATGGAGCCAGGGCCTCCCTAAGGAGGAGATTATATGTTGTCGCTGCATCGATCACTTGGCATGTTACTTTCATCGTTAGTTCTTCGATCTCTAACTATCACCATGATTGATCTGAGTGTACGTTGATTGTCTTGGTTGAACCGTTGAATCATCATGAGACTCGGGCGTAACGCCGATTGCCTATAACCCAACTTCTATAATGTCTTCAATGGCATGATATTTACGGCAGACCCATCGTCCAACATGCACCTGTTGACCTCTGTGTCCCTTAATTATTCCTGTGACCATCAACGGACGGTTGTGGTCTGTTAATTCGATCGTACAGTCCTCCTCTGAGAAAGTGATTGCGAGAGATGGTCGACATGTAGACTTGTGACACCGGTATATACCCGTCTCAAAATTTATCTGTATTATTCATTTATTCTTCTATTTCTATTATCATAACCTCCCTGACCTCACTGTCAAGTAAGGCATTGATTAACATTTCTCTATGCACTTTCGAGAGACACAAAGTATCATATATACTTAAGCGGGCGGGGACCTTCCGCAAGTGTGACACAACGTCGTATGCTACTAGTCTCGGGCTTGGTTGACTGGTGGTGGCCTCGACGACCTTCTCTTTCAATTTCTGCATGCGGGGTCTTTCTTGCGGCCTGTCAGGGATACTGTCTTCTTGCATCGGGTCGTCTGATCTTGGAGGGGTACGGTCAGGCATTTGCTTTCTTGATCGTAAGACAACTGCATCAACTTCTCCCTCAGTTGCTTGCGGCATTTCTTCAGACGGTGCTCGTTCAACGAATGACACCATTCCGCAATGTGCCATGTTCATCGTGGTTCGTATATGACCCTGTAATATTTCTCTCCTTCCTCTTCCCCTATTTTTCGTATATGACCCTGTAATATTTCTCTCCTTCCTCTTCCCCTGTTTTTTCTTCGGTTAACAAGCCTCCGTTTTTCTCGAGTCTTTTCTTGCTACTGACTAGAGTCCATGGTTCCTTTGGCTCGGGGAATGAAGTTGGTCGGTTGGTGTCATTTCCTATTGGGACTGGTGAAATTGTTCCGGTTGTTTCCTTTGCCGTCTCGAGTACTTTCATGCTGATGACCCCTTGGTTGATTAACCCCTATATCCTTCCTTTCAGGGAAAAGCAATCTCCTGTTTTGTGGCTGACACATTGATGATATTTGCAATATTTGAGATCGTTTATTCGCTCGACTTCATGGGGACGGACAGGCTCTGGCAGACGCATTAAGCCTTCCTCGATCAATTGTTCCATGATCGGACTAGATCGGCCATATCAAATGTGTATAGGCCATTCGCCCTTTCCCTATCGGCTATCGATATGCGTCTGGGTGAATAGGGCCTTTTACCCTTGTCTTGTACAACTGTTGTCTTCATCTTTAGCTTATGGTCGATAGCGGGACATTTTTTTATCTTTTTAGTCCCTGCTCTTGTCGACTTGATGGGTTTATACTACTCTTCCCATCTCTCTCTTCTGTCTTTCAGGTCTAAAGTTTACCCGGGAGGCTGCTTCCTCTACCAGGTGCGCTTTTGTCGCCAGCTCGCAAAAGGAGTTGAAGGTATTGCTGGACAATCCGTAGGAGATCATCGGGTCTAGAGCCCTTAGGCACATCTTCATCTGCTCACCTTCACTAGACAATTCAGGACATTGAGCTGCTGTGGTCCCCCATCGATCGATGAACTTCTCAACCGGTTCACCGTTTCTCTGTCTGACCAGTGCTAGGTCTGTTAATGAGATCTCCCTCTTTGTCGCAAAGAATTTTGAGATGAAGCTGTCCTGCATTTGCTCCCATGTCGTGATAGAGCTAGCCAGGTAACGACATGTACCACTGGAAGGCTTTACCTGTCTGGGTTGATCCGAATAGCTGCATGCAATACTGCGGGACTGCAGACCAATTGCCTAATGTAGTTAAGAAGTGGGTAATATGTTCTTCCGGCGATCCTCTGCCGTCGTACTTTCTAAAGTCCGGACATCTAAAGTTGACTAGGAATGACACTTCCTCTACTTCTAGTGGGTACTGGACCTGATATTTATAGATGTCTCTCCTCTCTTTCTCTTTTTCTTGTTGCATCATGTGGGCTATTGTTTGGGATAACTCTTCTTGTGACATGTGCGATGTAGAAAGCGGCGTGCATTCTATTTGTGCAACCCTGAGTTGGATGGGCGGTTCAAGTTCAGCCGGACCATTTTGCCCCCTTAGGATTCCTCTGCTAACTGACGAGTTGGCGGCGCAATACTTCTGGTGGCATTCTAGGCTATCAAAGTGGTTAGGGCTTCCTGCATAGCCCTCATTCTTTCATTTATTTCGTGATTAACCTCAATTAATCTGTCAACCTGATCTTGGAATGGAGGTAGTTCTTCTACTTCGTACGGTCCTTATTCTTCTTCTACCACTTGAACCATCGTTACCTGCAGCCAACTGGATCTTCTGAACTGACCCTTGTCTTGATTCGAGAACTGTTGTGGGCTTGGCATTCTTTACTGCGCGCAGGTTTGGTCGGCCTATGTGTGACGCGGGTAGCCCTGGGCAATGGCGGGAACTGCTCGACTGTCATCGCAGGCACTGAGGGCTTAGGCTGTCATAACCTGACTGTTGGTAGTGGATTTCTGCTCATGTTTTTGCCGCAATTGTTTCCTGACCATAGAGTGAGATCTTGCAACATTCACTCTCTTGTATGCAACTATAATGGTTGCTTTCTTCTGCTCTTTCTTCTGTTGTCGGGTTTCAACCAACTGCCATTCTGAGTTGGAGCTAGCTGTTGTAGTCGTGGTAAAACGGGGGAAGTTGAAACCCCTGGCGGCAAGGAAGATGCAAGGATTCATCATCGAGTATGCCATTACTTCTGTCTACACTAATATCTTGCTAATTCTGTAGTGTCATAAAAATCATTAGAACAATTCATAAATGCGGTCAGGAGCATGAACCCATCAATTGTAGTGCATAAACTGACGAAACTAAGCAAGAAGGAGACAAATACGTGTAGTTGTGGAAGTTTGTGGGTTTGAAAACCTTTGATTTTGTGTCATTGCCTTAAAGATGAAGGGAAGAACGTTCGGACGACCTATGTTACGTAGACGACCAGTTTGAGCTCATGGACTGTAAGACCCGTACCCTTATTTGCCCTCCGTACGCTTAATTTTCGGTGCCGGTACGTCCCGGATGGACCAGATTAGCGAGCCTTGATCGCGACCCTGTTTTAGTACCGCATCGATCCAAGACCTATACCCCGGCGACCGCGTAGGCGCTGCAATTCCAACGCCGCGGGGCACGCCCTATTGAGATACCCGGTGTGAAAGTTATGATCGATTGCGTAATCCGAGGTGGGGCACGCAACACGCGTGTGACGTGGGCCCCACTTGCACAAATCCCAAGATAATGTCAAATCAATCAAATCCATCACCATCACCCTCGCCCATACCCCTCTCATTACCCCTACTCTACTCACCCCATACCCCCCATCCCTCTCTCACCTCCAAAGTCAACCAAAGCCCATACCTCTCATACCCCTCTCCCATGCTAGCCACCACCACCACCATCACCCCATGCTCCCTCCTCTCTACCCATACATTACCATACGTAGAGGGGGGGTGTGGCCTTCTCATTTCCATTTGCAAGAAGAGAAAGGAGAGAGAAAGAGAGTTAGAGAGAGAAAGGAGAGAAAGAGAAAGAGATTTGAGAGTAGAGAGAGATTTAGTAGATCAAGAGAGAGATTAGAGAGTTTGAGGGTGGAGATCAAGCTTGGAGGGCCCCGATCACCGTCTGGACCGTCCGATCGCCAACCCGACCCAATCCAACCGTCCAACCATCCTTCGAGGTGAGTGCAAGGGGGGTCATAAACCCCTCAATTTTCTTAATTTCTTTCCATTTCCCTTTCTCTTTTGGGCCCATCTTGTGGTGGACAATCAGATGGATGGACTCGATCATCCATGTATGGGCCCCACTTACTAATAAAAAAAAACGAGAAGGAGAGTGGCCGCTGGACAGTCAGCGTCCAGAGGATGCTGCTGCCCAGCAGCACGTGGGCTACACCCCTTTTGAGCGTTGGGCAGGGCCCCACTCGTGGGACCCACCTTGATGTATGAGTTGATCCACACCGTCCAGCTGTTTCTCCAGCCCATTTTAGGGCTAGGGCGCCAAAACTGAAGAAGATCCAGATCTCAGGTAGACCACACCATAGCAAACAGTGGATATAAGGACGTCCACTATTAGAACTTCCATGGCTCACTGTGATAGTTTGTGGACCAAATCACCTGCCTAATATTGGGCTTATTGGGTTGCCCATGAGATGGGGAACCTGATGGACGGATTGGATCACACCTATGTGGGCCCCACTTGAAATAAGCACAGGAAAAAAAAAGAAAAAAAAAGGGGAAGAAAAACAAAAAAAAAATGTTTGAACGTCCAAACGCTGGATGTTCTAACACTGGAACGTCCAGCGTCACGTGGACGCCGTAATGGGGTCCCCACTCGTAGGACCCACCTTGATGTTTGTGATCCATCCACGCCGTCCATTTGATTTCCCAGATCATTTTAGGGCCAGGGCCCAAGGATGAACCCGATCCAAGTTTTAAACGAACCGCACCACATGAAACAGTGGAAATAATGATGTCTACTGCTGTAAATTCTTCAGCCCACCTTAATGTTTCTAGACCGAATTACATACCCAATATTGGGCTCATTGGGTCCTCCATGAGCCGAGGAACTTGATGAACGGAGTAGATCACCCTTATGTGGGCCCCACTATCAAAACCACAAAAAAAGAAGAAGAAGCAGAGGAGTCTCTGACGCTGGGCGTACCAGCGTCCACGGACGATGGCTCGTGAGGCCAGCTGGTGGCCCACTCGTGGGTCCCACCATGATGCATGTGCTATATCCTCACCGTCCATCCATTTGGGGAGATCATTTTAGGGCATGATCTCAAGAATGAGTCAGATCCAAGTCTCAAGGGGGCCTCACCACAGAAAACAGTAGGGACAGCGACCCTACCGTTGAAACCTTCCTATGGCTCACCATGATGTTTATTTGAGATCCAACCTGTTCATAAGTTCACACATGCACGGAAGAAGGGAAAACAAAAAATCAGCTTGATCGAAAACTTCTGTGAGCCCCACTTGTTGAGAGCAAAAATAAAATAAAAAATAAAATAAAAACACAAGAACCTGGCCGCTGGACAGACAGCGTCCAGGGGACGCTGTTGCCCGAGCAGCATAGCCCTCTGGGCATGACCATGGGCCCCACTCGTTGGGCCCACCTAGAATGTATGTGCCTTATCTATTCCGTCCATATGTTTTTCCAGCTCATTTTAGTGGCTAAGCCCAAAATTTAAGCATATCCTAAAGTCAAGTGGACCATGCCACGGGACAACAGTGGGAATAATGATCTCTACCGTTGAAACCTTCCCAGCCCTACAGTGATGTTTAATTGTCATCCAACTTGTTTCATAAGTGGCCGAGCCCAAAATTTAAGCATACCCAAATGTCAAGTGGACCCTGCCACGGGAAACAGTGGGAGATAATGATTTCCAACGTTGAAACCTTTCCAAGTTCTACAGTGATGTTTATTTGCCATCCAATCTGTTCATAAGATCACATGGATATGGATGAAGGAGAAAACACAAATATCTGCTTGATTCAAAACTTATTGGGACCAGATGGGTACCACGCTGCCCAGCAGGTGGCCCACCTTATGGGTCCCAACGTGATGTATCTATTAGCTCCATCATGATGTATCTGTTCTATTCATGCTGCCCATCTATTTTTCCATATTATTTTAGGATACGGCCCCAACAATGAGGCAAATCCAGATGTTAGATGGACCACACCCGTAGGGAATAGTGGTCATTGATGCCCACCATGGTTCCTTCTTTGATATATATTTTTTATCCATGCCGTACACATACTTTGACGGCCTATCTTGTATGTGCAGGCCCAAGTATGGGGCTGATGTGGTCTCAAGTGGGCTATGCCACGAAGACCTTTACATTTCCAATGGGACCCACAGTCCGGGTCCCACTCTCTATATATATATTGGGCCTTTTAAGGCCAATGCTACATGATACGTTTTGGTAACATGCTAGTATGATTAGCTTGGTATGTCACACTGATAACATGCTTAGTATAATGAATATCATGCTCATTCATATGCCCATACGCATCATTTGTATGCCTGTTATGGATCATGATTAACCATAGCATATGCTAGTTGGCTTGTTATACTTAGGGGACCCGTGTGAGACAGGGTCGCCCCACATGATTGCGTAGTATGCATAAGTTTGGTGCATGATTTGGATTGTATGACTCATGCATTTCGCATTATGTATGTCACGATCGCTTTCACACCCTAGCAGCATCGGGGTGGTGGCCACCATAGTCACATCATGGTTGACAGTATTGGACATCGGAAACTTGTTCTAGTACATGGGCGCTATGGATGTCCTTAGGTGAAAGTCCCTAAACCCTGTGGTACCAGTAGGATGCTCCAGCGTCGAGACCGAGTGGATAACATGAGCGCCCGTGTGCCAAATACCAGTAGGTCGCTTCTCCCACTGTGTCGAGGTCGGTTGGAAAAGGGTGTGACCTTATCCGCCCGGGTGCAGTGGGCTGTAAGCTAGGTCGAGTCTGACCAGATCATGGAATGGGTCCGCTATCGGCGAGCCGGGTGGGCATTGGTATACCACTGATGAGGCGGATAGTGAGGTCTTTTCTACTCGCTTGGTTATGCGCGCGATGTGCGGCTGCCAGTATTAGAGTATACTAGACCCCAGTGATGTCCTAGATGAGAACTATTTTGATATGTGGATCAGTTGAGGATTCACGTGTTTGCATTGCATCTCTAGCATGTAACACTCGGCCATGTAGGCCCTTGCATCGCATAGCCTTGGGATGGCTGATAGCATTCATGAACTTGGTAACTTAGCCCTCTACTACTTTCGCTTACTCTGATATCTGTATACTTGTCATATGCATCACACGCGCACACACGCACTCTACTGAGCTTCGTAGGAAGCTCATGCGCGTTTGTTTACACTGCAGGTACTAGGGCACATCAGCAGCGTTGAGCGCGGTGCATGTACCTAATATTTTGGACTTCTGCTACATGTTGTATTTTCCTTTCCAGCACTGTACTCAACAAACTTTTTAGTGGATATTTGATGATGTTTTATGGTTTTGATTATGCCCCTGTACAAAAAAATTTACCCTGAAAATCCTCCTGGTAGGATCCCAGGATCGGAACCTGGCACATGAGAGCTAGGAGGCGAGAATGGGGTACTACGGAGGCTGTTGGCACCAAGGTCGGCGATTGGAAATTTAGTGAGCCCGGTCCCCGAGTTTGGGGTGTGACATGGACGACCGGTCATAAAAGGCAAAAAATTGTCCAGAGAGTTTTCTAGAAATTTGAACCCCATTTTTAATTCAACAATCGGTCTGACCGGTCTGAGTAGTGGACGACCGGTCGCACTGACTGGTCGTGATTGGTCCAAAAAGGTTGGCAGCAGGGGTCCTCCTGTTGAGTGTTCGGACCGATCGGACGACCGGTCCTAGGCTATGGACGACCGGTCGGACGACCGATCTATAGTGCAAGCTTCTGCATTTCTTCCTTCTTTCCTTCTCTTTCTCCATTGCTTCTTTCTTCCACCCTTTGGCACTTAGTCTTTTTATCTTCAATGTGTACAGAGTGACGGTGAATTCCACTTCTCGTTCCTACAATCACAAAATATGCTTTAGAATAGTCTTTAAACATGAAAACCATTCATAGTTAGTGATGAAATGAGCTTAGAATATACACATTTAAGAGCTCAACACACCCCCCAACCAGCATTTTGCTAGTCCCGAGTAAACCATGGGTGAAACAAATTTCATTCTTCAAACTCAACTCTCCTTTGGGAACTATGCTTCTATACACTCAATGATATACAAGTGTAAAAATTGGGAGGACTCAGTGATGGAAGTTGAAACCTTAAACTTTTTAAAACATACCAAGTACTCATATGAAATTCCCGCATGATTGATTGATAAATAGAAGAATCTAAAAAAATTCAACCTAGTGTGCATAGTGACTAGTCATCTCATGAATTTTCGGGATTATCTTCTTCATAGATCAACTAAGCTATGGATCAAAAAATGTACAGATCAACCACAAGCCTATGACAAGAATTTGCCTTACTGTCCTTCCGACGGCTTTCACACTACGTCCCATTTTCGGCTTTGGTTACGAGTAGACCATCCCCGGTTGGTAATAGGCTAGCCCTTTTCGAAATTTTCCACCATATGTCCCATCATTCCTATATTTTCATCCTTACTTTCCTTTTTATACATATTAGATAGGATTTTTAGAAATTCATATCTTTCGTTATTTTCCCATGGACAAGGATGGACAAAGTACCCCAACTTGGTTTCTCAACACCTCAAATCTAAACTTAGCCAATCCATAATTCTACATAATCCTTTCAAAGCATGAGAATCGTGTAATGTGAACTAGGTGTAAAAGTGTTTAGAATTTCTATCAATCATAAAAATAGGGGAATTCACATACAAAACTAGTATCTTAGAGATTGTTCAAGATATTCAACATCACGCACTTTGCATCTCTTTTCTTGTACTTACACCGTCCCGAAAGCATAGAAACAAAGTTTTCCAGTGGAGTTTTGAATTTATAGAAAAATTTGAAAAATGTTCTTCATATTGCTCGAGATGTTACAAAACACTGAGATTCATCCTAGTGATCCTACACCCCCAACCAAATCTTGCATTGTCCTCAATGTAAAAGATATGCAATGAGCAAAACATGAGAGCAATTATAAAGGGAGTGAGAAATGAGAGTACCTGAGAGATCAAAGATTGAATTCTACCTTCTTCTAACAAACCTATGGAAAATCAAACCAAAATCAACAAAATCCTAATTCTAAACTATGCTATACCTCCGTCAGACTAGGAGATCAAATATCCTGATACACAGGATCAGTCAGAGGTATGGACATACCTTCTGAAGGAAAATTATTAAAGAACAATTTTAAATGCTGACCATTCGCTTTAAAAATGTTATCGTTCCTTGGATTCAACAACTCGACAGTCCCATATGGATAAACAATTTCAATGAAGGGACCGGTCCATCGAGACCTCAATTTTCTCGAAAATAAATGTAACCTAGAATTATACATAAGGACCTTTTGATTTATCATGAAATTCTTACGAAGGATGTTCTTATCATGGAACACCTTCATTTTGTCCTTGTAAATTCTCGTGTTCTCATATGCTTCATTCTGGAGTTCCACAAGTTCATTTAATTAAAGCTTACGCAACGAGCTTGCTTTGTCAGAATCGAAATTCATCTTCTTTATTACCAAATATGCCCTATGTTCCAACTCCACAGGCAAGTGACAAGCTTTCCCATATACAAGTTTATAGGGAGACATTCTAATGGGGGTCTTGAGAGCCGTACAGTAAGCCTAGAGCGCATCAGTAAGTCAAAGCGACCAATCTTTGCGATCAGGGTTCACTGTTTTCTCCAAAATATGTTTAATTTTCCTGTTGGATATCTCAGCTTGTCCACTTGTTTGTGGGTGATAGGGGGTGCTTACTTTGTGGTTTACATCATATTTCTTCATTAAGGCTTCAAATGGGGGGTTACAAAAGTGAGACCCTCCATCGCTTATAATGACTCGAGGCGTTCCGAACCGGGAAAGGATGTTTTCTTTTAAGAAATGAATGACTGTTTTATGGTCATTGTTCCGGCATGGAATTACCTCGACCCATTTTGAAACATAATCAACGGCAAGCAAAATATATAAGTTTTCAAAAGAAGATGGGAATAGCCCCATGAAATCGATGCCTCAACAATAAAAAATTTCAATTGGTAAGATGGGATTGAGTGGCATCATATTCCTACGGGATATTCCTCCTAGTTTCTGACAAGGCTCACATATTTTGCAAAACTCATGGGTATCCTTGAATATGGTAGGCCAATAAAACCCACATTGCAGAATTTTGGCTGTGGTCTTCTTATCAGAAAAGTGACCACCACAAGCCTGTGAATGACAAAAGGAGATGATATTGTGTTGCTCATCATCTGGCACACATCTCCTTATAATTTGATCAGGGACAATACTTGAATAAGTACGGGTCGTCCCACAAGAATTTCCTCACCTCGTTGAAGAACTTATCCTTATCTTACTTGTTCTAGTGTGTTGGAATTGTACCTGTAGCAAGATAGTTAGCAATGTCCGCATACCATGGCAATTGAGAGACTTTAAATAGTTGTTCATCAGGGAACATGTCATTGATCGCGGTCATATTAGGGTAATCGGTGAGAACAAGTCTAGAGAGATGGTCAGCCACGACATTTTCCACTCCTTTCTTATCACGTATTTCTATGTTAAATTCTTAGAGTAAGAAGATCCATCGTAACAAGCGCGGCTAAGCATCCTTCTTAGAGAGAAGGTACTTAAGCAGCGGCATGGTCGGTGAATATGATGATCTTGGATCCGATCAAGTAGGACCTAAACTTGTTTAAAGCAAAAACTACGGCTAAAAGTTTATTTTCTGTAGTAGTAGTAGTTTGCTTAAGACGAGTCTAAGGTTCTACTTGCATAGTAGATGATGCATGACTTCTTCTCTTTTTTCTGGCCTAACACTACCCTAATAGCGCTTAATC
Source organism: Liriodendron chinense (assembly GCA_003013855.2). Taxonomy (NCBI): domain Eukaryota; kingdom Viridiplantae; phylum Streptophyta; class Magnoliopsida; order Magnoliales; family Magnoliaceae; genus Liriodendron; species Liriodendron chinense. Next base: position 643,198 of record PVNU02000026.1, on the reverse strand, counting down.
ACTCGCATCACACATAATTTCAAAAGGAAGGCTCCAATCAGGTGGTTGCATTATGAGAGCACATGTCAACATACCTTTAAGTTTTACAAAGGCATTTTGACAATCCTCATTCCACTCGAATGAGTTTTCCTTTTGAAGGAGGTTACATGAAGGACGAGAGAGTGAACTAAAGTCCTTTATGAACAATCTATAGAATCCGGCATGTCCTAAAAAGGACCGCACATCTCGTACGCTTGGGTGGTGGAAGGTTAGAAATAAGATTGCATTTTAGCCTTGTCCACCTCGATTTCATTTTGTGAGATGATGTGACCAAGGACGATTCCCTTTTGAACCATGAAATGGCATTTCTCCCAATTCAACACGAGGTTCTTTTCTGCACATCTTTTTAAAAAAGTTTGTAAGTGCATAAGGCAATCATCAAAGTTACTAACCAAATACTGAGAAATCGTCCATGAAGACTTCGAGAATCGTCCCCACCATATCAGAAAAAATACTCAACACATAATGCTGAAAAGTGGCAGGAGCATTGCATAGTCCAAATGGCATCCTTCGATAGGCAAAAGTGCCCAATGGACATGTGAATGTTGTCTTCTCTTGGTCCTCTAAGGCAATCTCTATTTGGTTATACCCTGAATACCCATCAAGGAAGCAAAAATGGGAATGACCCGCTAACCTTTCTAAAATTTGATCAACAAATGGTAAGGGAGAAGTGGTCTTTCCTCATGACTATATTTAGCTTCCTGTAGTCAATATACATTCTCCAACCGGTAGTGACTCTGGTTGGTACGAGTTCATTGTCGGCATTGGCTATGATGGTTATTCTGGATTTCTTAGGCACCACTTAAGTTGGACTCACCCATTGATTATCGGATATTGAGTGTATGATACCCACATCCAATAGTTTCACCACCTCGGCCTTAACCACCTCCTTCATGTTTGGATTGAGATGTCTTTGTGGTTACCTAAATGTTTTGGCATTTTCCTCAAGGTGTATGCGATGAGTACAAATCAGTGGGTCTATGCCTTTGAGATCCGCAATTGACCATCCAATGGCGCTCTTATGCTCTATTAGAGTGGCTATTAACCTACTCTCTTGTTCCTCATCCAAGTGGGAAGAAATCACCATCGGATATGTCTCATCTCGACCTAAATATACATATTTCAAATCATTTGGTAATGGTTTCAGGTCGAGCTTCGGTGCATTGATATTAGATGGAAGATGCTTGTTCTCGCTTAAGGGCAAAGGCTCAAATGGTGCCTTCCATCTTTTATTATCAAGTACCGGCATAACATCCAAAATGGCATCCATCTTTCGTATTGTGTCATCATCCATCTCATGAGAGTGGGCCAAACATGCCTCCAAAGGATCGGAATAGAATGTCAAGGGGGATGTATCCTCCACGAATGATTCAATTAAATTTATTTCATGGATCTCGTCATCAACTTCCCATGGTTGTTTGCATAAATAAAAAATATTCAGCTCGAGTGTCATGTTTCCAAAGGACATTTGTACAAGCTCGTTTCTACAATTGATAATTGCATTTGAAGTAGTTAGAAAAGGGCGGCCAAGTATGACCGGAATTTGAGCACTGGTACCTATCACGGGATGTGTATCCAAGACAATAAAATCCACTGGGTAGTAAAATTTATCAACTTGGACCAAGACATACTCAATCACTCCTCTCGGTATACGAATAGATCTATCAGCAAGTTGGAGTGTGGTTTTGGTGGGTTTCAATTCACCTAACCCAAGTTGTTCATAGACGGAGTATGGGATGAGGTTAACACTTGCCCCTAAATTGAGTAAGGCTTGTTTGATCCAGTAGTCACCTATGATGCATGAGATGGTAGGACTACCCGAATCCTTGTATTTTTGGGGCACCTTTTGTTTGATAATGGCGCTCAAATTCTCAGTCAAAAGTACTTTGTTGTGAACATTGTGTTTCATTTTGACTGTACATAATTCCTTCAGAAATTTGGCGTAGGATGATATTTGTTTTATAGCATCCAACAATCAGAATGTTGATCTTCACTTGCTTAAAAACCTCTAAGATTTCCAAGTTTTTGTCTAAAGGTTTGGGTGAAATTAACATTTGGGGAAACGAGGGCAACCGGCTTGTATTGCCTTTCCGGTTTTTCTCATGTAGAGTGTTGTTCGGTCTATCATCCTTTTTAGAATTTTTCGGATCATTAGGTTTTGGGGCCTTCACCGGATTAGATTTATCAATTGTTTTACCACTCCTCAAGGTGGTGATAGCTTTGAACATACTATAGTATGTTGGGTGGATCAGCTTGTGTCTTGTATCTCAGATTAGGTTCTTGGATTAGGGAGAGGTTGGGCAGGAAGTGTGCCTTTCTCCCTAACACTAAGATGAGATTCAACCCTAGCCATTGAGGTTTTCAAGTCACTAATGGCTTGAGATGAATTTTGATTGAATTTCAGTTGCTCTTGTATGAACCCATCAATTTTCAGAGAATTAGTCTTTTTATATTCAGCTTGAACCGATACGAATGCACCCAACATCGCCTCTAGCGTACTTTTGGTGTGATTACTAGGGATGGACCTAGTAAAGGTTGAGCTTGAGGGGTGTTGTTTACATTCGTAGTTGGTCTATTCCTCCAACTGAAGTTGGGATGGTTCTTCCAACTAGAGTTATACGTGTTTGAGTTTAGAGCACTAAATGTTCGTTGATAATTGTTTATGGCATTTGATTGTTCTTGTAAGAGTTCTTGAAATGCAGGAATTATGGGACAATCCTGTGTTTCATGTTGATTTCCAGCATAAATTCCACAAATAATTTTAACGTCCTTTGAGTTAATCGTCTCCCATTTCTTTAATTCTATGGCCTCAACTTTTCTTGTAAGGCTAGCTACACGTGCACTTATGTTATCTTCTTCTGAGAGGACATAAATTCCTCATTTTTCCTTTTGTTGGCTTGCCTTGGGATTTGTTGGTTTAGATGTATCCTAAGACTGTGCATTCTCGGCCAAGACATCAAAATAATCCCATGCTTCCTCGGCCTCCTTATTCATGAATTCTCCATTGCACATCATCTCTACGAATTGGCGCATAGGTGAAGTCAGTCCTTCATAGAAAAAGCTTATTACTCGCCAAATTTCGTAGCCATGATGTGGGCATGCATTTAACAAGTCCTTAAACCTCTCCCAACATTGGAAGAAGGTCTCGTCCTCTTTTTTAGCAAGATTCATGATAAGGCGCCTCAACATGATCGTTTTGTGAGTAGGGAAGAACTTTTTAATGAACTCCCTAGTCATCTCAGTTCATGTGCCAATTGACCTTGGCCTTAATGCATGAAGCTAAGCCTTAGCTTTCTCTTTAAGGGAAAAAAGAAATAATTTAAGTCTCACTACATCATCAGTTACATTTGAAAAGTGCATTGTGGCTATCACTCGTCAAATTCCTTAAGATGTTGATAGGCACTTTCACTGTCTAGTCTATGGAATTTGGGAAGGAGTTGGATTACTCCCGGTTTAAGATCTATGTTCCCTGCATTATGTGGAAAAATTATGCATGAGGGAGTGATCGCCTCTTGCAGGTTGCAAGTAATCACGTAGAGTTCTCGGTCGGGGAACATTCTCAACCTCATTCTCTCCCATTTCGGTTTAGGTTTTGGCCCAGATTTTGATTGGCCATAGGGTTGGGTTGATTTCCAACCATACTTTCAGACAAAATTGGAGAATCTAAACGTTTCTTAGCACGTGGCTTCCTATCAATCCCTTCAACAAGAAAAAGGGTTAGAAAAACTGATTTGAAGTGACTACTTCGACTCATAAAATTCCTAAAAAAATAAAATAAAGCAAACAAAGTTAGTAAATGACTCCTAAAAATCTCAAATAGAAATTATTTTCAGAAATTTTGTAAAAAATCACCAAAAACTTGTTCGCTTCCCAAAGTGAATGGTTGCGATGTGGTAATAATCTCGGTAAGACCGAGGTCGATCCACAGGGACTTGTGTAGGAACTCACAAAACACTTCCAATGGTTTCTAATTGAGAACTAACTAAACAGGATTTTGGAATTGAATGTAGATAGATATTTTAAACTAAAATTGAATGTAATCAATAATAAAGAGGACTAGGGGTTCAAGGATCCACTTGTAGCAATCCTTGTTGCTTAATTCACTGTAGTTTCTCAATTACATAACTAGAATCGAAATCAAATCCTATCTAGTTGGATGATAGAGCAGTTATAACAAACAATCTATCATATATATGATTCATATACATGATTCCCTCAATTCAAGTTAGGAGTTGAGCACACTCAATTGCATAGGTCAATCCTAGTTCCAATAGATTAAGATCATAATCATAATCATCATTAAACTCTGTCACAAAGCATAACTAGATCATGATTTGAACTTCATTCAAATCACATACATAATCATCCGTAATTTAGAAATTCAGAAAAGTAGAATTTTGGTTAGAAGTTCCCACATGAAAATCCAAGGTCCAGAGCGTATTGAGTCCGATTTCTCGGAGCGTACAGGTCTAGACTCATTTAAAATAATTAAAAACTAAAGCAATTCTTTTAAACATCCATGAACCATTATAAGACTAAGAGAAAATACTTAGAAGTTTATTGAAACTTCAAACCATTGTTCTTCACTAATAATCCAACTTGAAACCAAAATAACTGAATTAAAACATCCTAAATTCACTACAAGCTTCACCTCTTAGCCCTAGCTAATAGGTTTAGCTGTTCATGATCCAAGGAAACATGAAAGCAACTAAAGAAAACATAAAAACTAGAAGAAAAAACTAGGAGGAGTTGTAGAACTCCGGGTCCGACTTTCGCCGCCTCTCACCGTGGTAATTCTCTTCTAGGATACCTTAGGAATGAGCTAGAGGAGTCCTTTTATAGGTTTGGGGCTCTAGGTGTGAAGAAACTTCAAGAAAATTCATAAAAACTGCGTTTTGCATAGAGAAGTCGGAGCTTGTAGAAGAAGCTCTGTTACGCAGACGATCGGTCACACGACCGGTCATACAAGGCCAAAAATTATCCAGAGAGTTTTCTAAAATTCAAACCCCATTTTAATTCAACGACCGGTCTGAGCAGTGGACAACCAGTCGTGATTGGTCCAGCAATCCTCCTGTTGAGTGTTCGGACCGGTTGGACGACCGGTCCTGGGTTATGAACGACTGGTCTATAATGCAATCTTCTGAATTTCTTCCTTCTTTCATTCTCTTTCTCCATTGCTTCTTTCTTCCACCCCTTGGCACTTCGTCTTTTGATCTTCAATGTGTACAAAGTGACCTTTTAAGCATTGAATTGGTGAATTCCCCTTCTTGTTCCTACAATCATAAAATATGCTTTAAAATAGTCTTTAAACATGAAAACCTATGCATAGTTAGTGATGAAATGGGGTTAGAATATACACATTTAAGAGCTCAACAGCTTTCGACCCTAATCGGGTCATATCTTACAGTACATGTGAATAATGATACATTTGTATAGTTCTGGGTGCTGGCGACTTCTTTCGAGAAGTTATTTCATTCATTGCGTTAAATTGGGTCAAACCTCGAAGATACTCAATTTTTCTCGTTTAAAGATCCCAAAATGTCCGTTTGACCATTCCATTATGTTCGAAATGCCCGAAATACTCGAAATACCCAAAATAGGCTCAAACAGGGCCTGAAAACACTTAAAATTGAGTGCGGCGTACCTATAAACATTTTTTTACAGTAGACTGATTTTTTTAGGTGCGTGAGACTTAATTTATGGGTGCGTGGGCTCCAACGCACCTTTAAATTAATGATCTGATTTTTAATGAATTTATAGATGTGTGGGGGCATTTTTTGGGTGCATGGGACACCAATGCACTTGTCCAAATCACTTCGAATTTATGGACGCGTGGTACCCGAATTTATGGGCTCGTGGGCCATTTTTCAGGTGCGTGGGACACCAATGCACTTGTCCGAATCACTATGAATTTATGGACGCGTGGGACTTGAATTTATGGATGCGTGCCCACACTTGTGATTTTTAGAATTCAGACCTATAACGCTCGAAGTAAGCTTTCGATGGGGGACGACGGTGATCGGAAAGGGATTCCGGTGACCGAGAAGGGTTTTCGGTGATCGGAAAGGGATTCCGGCGAGGGTTTCCTGCAGGAATCTCAATTACCCAGGGGATAATAACTCTCTCTCTCTCTCTCTTGAAAACGTACAAATGAATAGTCGGATAGGGTATTTATACCTGAAAATACCGAAAACCTGGCCAATGAGCGGTTGCCACGTGCCACGCACCCCTAAAATACCCTCAACACACCCAAAAATCAATGCGTCGAGGTCCAACGCACCCCTGAATGGTTTCTAAAAATGTCTAATTTTTTGGGTGCGTGGGACCCTGATTTTTCGAGTGCGTGGGACACCAATGCACTTTAAAATGAGATCCTGAAATGTGTTGAATTTATGGGTGTGTGGACCCTTTTTTGGGGTGTGTGGGACACCAATGCACCCTTAGAGCATTTATCTAATTTTGATGAATTTTTGGGTGTGTGGGACTCGAATTTATGGGTGCGTGGGAGTCTGATGCATCCATAAATGAATTTCTGACTTTGCTGATTTTATGGGTGCGTGGACCTGATTTTATGGATGCGTGGGACTCCAATACATCCATATATGAGTTTGTGATTTTGTTGATTTTTCAGGTGCGTGGGTACCCGAATTTATGTGTGCGTCAACGGACTTTTGAACACTCCGAATTGGGTTTTGAATTTCGATGGGTTTGCTGGGGCCTGCTTGATTATAAAATCACATACACTTTTCATCATAATTCATAATGAAGTTACTGATTCAATTTCGGACGGTTCCGATCATGGTGATACGTAGGGCCCGCCGGAGATTTTAGCCAAAATTAGCTTAAGGGGATTTTTGTAAATCTCCGTTTTGCGTGCGTTTAGAGGGTATTTTGTGGAATCTTTTGGAGGTGCGTGGCCATTTTATTTGTTTTGAGGGCCCCTACATTTTGGGACCCCAACAAGCCTGTTTTTTGGTTTCAACAAAGTTAAGTGGTATGCTCTCACCTTTCTGAAAAAAAAAAGAAAACAAAAAGTATAGCCAAGGGAACAGCTTTAGAAGACATATCACCTTCTCTACATAAAATACAAATGCCAATAAGGAGCTGATTTCACCAAAGTACAATTTGTATCATTATTAGAACCACAAATGGAATAGCATGCTTGATAGCATAAGTGTTGGGTTTGAAAGTTTTTCAAAATATTATTTTGTATAAAAATTATTTTGGGTTTTATTACATGTCACTTGTTTTAGGCCCCTATTTGGTAGGGAACTAAAAATGAGTTTATCCCATTTAACGTAACAATAATGATGTATTAGGGATCTTGATCTTTGATACATAATCACTATTAATTAAAATGGGATGAAAATGTGATTTTCTCTTCCTCTTGGCAAGTCAATCTGGGCAAGATATATGGATGATAAATATCCATCCAAGTATGTTTGAACCCCTTCTAATCCATGTATTATCAGTCTGAAGATTTGGCGAAACATTGCAAGGTCCTTGGCGTCATTATTTCTTCATTTGAGGGGGGCTGATAGGCAAAGGAAAAGCGAACTTTTGGTCCCAGAATTGGTCAGGAAAAGGGCTGATTTCTGATTTGGAAGGTGTGAGAGTCCCTGAGGACAATATCATTCACAACTCTTCAAAAAACAAAAAAAAAAAAAACAAAAACAAAAAAAAGTCCCTTAGGACATAAGAAAGGCAGAGGTAGCAGATTTTTTTATCAGTTTAAGGTGATGTGGAAGATCATCTCATATGGGCAGCATTGTCATCAAGAAATTTCACCAACAAACAAGCATGAAATCTAATCAGAGCTAATGCTAATAAGGTTCAGTGGGTGCAATGGATTTGGAGTAAATTCATTTCTCCTAAAATATCTATTTTTGTCCGGAAACTTATCCTTGGAGCCATTCCAGTAGACTTAGTAGTCCAAAGGGTGTGGATCCAACTTGTCTCGTCTTGTGTCTATTGTGTGAGCTCTATGGAGGTCCAACAGCAAGCTCCCAATATGAGGGCTGAATTAGGGGTGAGCCCGAGGAATACTTCTAATGCTTCTAATGGAGATATCGACCATGTTCAATGAAGAGTTCTTCAGTTAGATGATGGAGAAGGCCCTTTAATCTTGCAATCTCCCATAATCCTCAATCCAATTCCATCTTTCGAAACCTGATCAGTGAAAGATGTGGACCATCTGTTCAGCAATAGCCCACTAGCATCAGAGGTGTGGTCCCACCTTAGCAACCTATTTGATATCGCATCCCCTAGTAATTGATGCTGCATTTCTATATTTTCTGTGGGGTTCACTTGGTATGGAGGAAAGCTTAACAGGACCGACCGAGGGACAAGATAGATAGTGTGCTGAATGTCCCATTTGGGTGAAAATTTATTCCATAAATCATCTGGTGGGATATCACAAGTCATATGGGTGTCTACCATCATATCCTCACTAGTCTCCTTTTTATATTCATTCATGTGCATTATGGTAAGAGATTTAGATTGAGATTCTACATCACTTGAGTCACACATGACATCTGAAAGTGGTGCGGTCTCAATTTCTTCAACTTTTTCATCACTAGCACACACTTCGTCATCATCAACGATGATGAACGATGCCTTAATTTCTTCCATTTCCTCACTACTAACATTAGGCACATACTCTTCCACTTCATAAACATCATGTTTGGACCCATCCAACTTGTCGTTCACCAAGGCATAATGTTGATCATCTTTTTCATATTCAGCTCTAAGTCTGGTTGAATGCCTCTAATTTGTCGTTGAGATTCTGAAAGGATTTTCTAGAATGGTTTTCAATGTTGTCCAGACATCGGGATATGGCAGCCAAAGCCTCCAGAATCTGATCCTGATTCATGGGTGATGCGTAATCCAAAACCATCGTTAATGCGTATCCACGAGAGATGGAGGCTTCCAGAGATATCTTGTAAAATGGAAGAACAAGCCACCGCCCAATTCTACATGGTTTATAGAAGCAGAATTGCAAAGACTTGATCCAAATTTGTTGGAGATGCACCAGAGCTTTATCTCGTCAGAGTCGAGCTCTTTTCAGATGAGGAGAATGATGCGGACATCAGGCCCTTTAGGGTTTATCAGCGTAGGAGGAGAGTGACATCTATATCTTTATGGCTCGATGATGATAGGCCTGGATCGTTCATGATGACTTGAGGAGCATTGAAGACCTTACACATGTAGTCTAAGACATTTGAGAAGACTCCACCTTGGGAAGACATGTGTAAGTTGCTTGGAGGAGATGAGCGGACCGTTGGATCGCAATGATGATGTGATCGGACCGTTCATTCGTCATGGCCCACTTTCATCACACCATCATTGGAGCCCATCGAACATCTTAGATTTGAGTTTATTTTATGCATTTTTACTTATTTGAGTTTTGGGTTAGTGTGCGCACTTTTTTCATGCAAATATCTTTTTTTAAAAATTTTGTTAGTAAGGGTATTTTGGTAATTATGCTAATTCTGAATTTTATAAGGGTGTTGCCCTAAACCTTTTTCATTAGTTGATTATTATTGAATGAAAACCTCTTTGGTTGCCTTCTTCCTATCTCTCTCTCTCTCTCATGGAACTTCATCTTCTTCTCCAATCCTCTTCTTCTCCTTGCTTCTTATGCCCCTCCAATATTCCTCTAAGGTAAGTTCTTCTTCCTTCTCCCTATTTCTATTATTCCCCAATCCTCGAACCTTAAATTTGAGAATTGATCCAAAAATCTCAATTTCTCAAAATTTTAATTCCCTAATCCGAGAAATCCTTTAATCTCCCAAACTAGTGAGCCCCATTGTTCGATTGGGTTATAACTATGCAAGATCGGGAGGTTTCATCCCTCGCCGGATCCAACCTTTGCATTATTTGAATTTCTTACTTCGTGGTTGTGATGATGGCCCGTATTATTGCATGTCTTTTTTATGATTTTCTTAATTTATAATGGTAGATGCTGAATTCTAGATTATTATTGTTGTTTATTTCCGTTGGATTATATGTATTCATGAGCATGCATCATAATTAGGCTGTCCTGCATCAAGGGGCCTGCTAAGTGGTCTGGTGTCATGCTAGCTGTCTGCAAATGCTGCTACACTTCTCCACCTTATCGTCCTGGGCTGTTATGTCTGCGGAGTTGGCTAACTGCCCTGCTTCCACAAATTTGTGGTAGCTAGGAACTGTTTGTGGAATCTCAATTTGTAAATTTTTTCTGTTTTGAGCTGTGAGTGAGTATATACAGTAGGTGATGCCTGAACCTTTCTGTGGTGCCCTCCTGAATCCATTAGAGCCTTTCTTTTCATATCAACAGAGTTACAGGTGGTGAGCTCCCACCTTTCCGAAAAAAAAGAGAAGAGATGAACTCGTTTTTAACATATGCCAAACAGGCCTTAGTAGTTAACCAGAGCCTTCAATTATATTTACAATGAGAGTATATACATGAGTGTGTTATTCTTAAGTGAGAGTAATTTCTTAAGTTCTTTTTTCCTTAAGTGAGAGTAACTTCTTAAGTACTGAGATGGTTGCATCTAAAGTTTGCATTCATCCATTTGGCATGTGTAATTATGTGTTTAGGGTTACCTTCAACAATGTATAATTATTGTTCAACATCGAGATTTTGATTTATCTTGGATGTGGAATTGCTGCAAGCCATTCATCATCTATAAATTCGATTATAGATGGTGCAATTATTATTTAAAGATAACAATTGTAAAGGTGGAATTACCAAATGTTCTGTTAGAACTCCACTGAAAGAATTAGTGAAGTAAGCAAAAGATTGTAAAATACAAGGGACAAGTGATCAAACCAACCACCTTGCTCTGACACCTAGATAACTGAAAACATGTTACTGTTAGTGCACTTTTCTGTGGCATACTAGTGCACCTTGTTTGTCAATCACTTACGTCAGTGAGTCTAGTGTCGGTTGAGATTGATGAAGACGAAGATCGAAGACTCAAGTGGCCCTGCTGCATTAAGGAAGAAGAAACAGGTAAAAGTGATGCCTTGATGTGCCTTAACCTTGACCAAAACCCAACCCTTTAACCTCTTTGATGACCTTGTCCATATTAGGAATCCTTTAGTCATCATAAATTGGCCCTAGGTGTCCCAAAAGATCACCCAAAGCGAGGCCATTGTGAGTGGGTTGTGATTTAGGAGGGTCAGCAAACATTCAGGCTGAACCCAGGCCTGTCCGACCGGTCACGACCTGTCGGCTGGACTGGATCGACCGGTCAAGACTGGTCGGACAGGCCCAGTCCAGTCACAGCATGTGCAGGCCATTGGGGCCGACCGGTCTTGACCGGTCGGCTGGGCTGGTCCTACCGGTCACGACCGGTCGAAGAGACCTCCCTCCAGACAGTATGTCCTTTATCTTGATCTGGCCGTTGGCCGACCGGTCGGGACCAGTCGGAAGGAGCCGTTTTTGCCCGTTTTATGACCGTTGGAGCTCCTTTTCTTTAAATATGGAGCTCGGTTTTTGGGCATATGGGAGAGGGTTTTGAGAGCCTATTACCCACACACTTTGTACATCATTTGGGGCCTCAAAGAGGAGGAGTTTCAAGTCATATCCCTTATGTTTAATCACAAGTGAGGGCATTCAAATGCAAAAATAGAGATGACTTGATTCCTCTCTCAATTCTAGAGGTGGACACTATACCACATAGTTATATCTCTTGTTCAAGACCTCTAGAAGACCCTCTAGGTGAATCTCCTAGTTAGAACAAGCTACATACCTCATGTAGGAGATTCAACCATCCTCCTATCACCTTGGGCATCTCAAAGGCATCACATGCAAGGTGTTTGATCAAGTGTAGCTGAGGCATTGGCGACGCAACGGCAACACGATCGAGGGAGCAAGGGAAGCCGATTGAAGCTTGGGAGAGCGGAGATCAAGCAACCCGAACCGACGCTGAACAAGGGGCTCATCCGACAAGTAAGGTTGTCTTTATTGAGAGTCCATTTAGAGTTTGTTTGTCAAACTCAAATTAGGGACGTCAGCCGTTCCTTGGCCCGTTAGCTGGGCCTAAACATAGTCTCCAAGGGGGACCTCCGACACGGGAGAGAACGTGCGTCGGGTTGAGAGTTAGCCTATGTCCAAAACTCCGGTTATGGTTGAGAGGTGAACCAGTAAAACCTCCGTGTAAAGGTTGAGAGGTGAACCTCATTTAAAACCTCCGATAGTGAATGTCGGTGTGCGCAAAGGAGTTGAGTACTTGAACCGGGAGTGGAATAGACCCAAAGTCGAACCACTATACATGCTTGTGTTTGTGATTGATTTGAGCTTTGATATCTTAGCATTAGATGTTTAATTGTTTAATTGTGAATGCTTGATAGGAATGTTGCTAGGCACTAGATAGACACATCCACACACAAGATGTACTTTCACTAGTTGTGTAGACTTGAGCTCATTGATCCATTCTCATCAGTCTACATAGGTTGCATAGGTTAAGAGCTTGATTAGTTAAATCATTTATTTACCTATGCATGCTTAGACTAGGATTGTTTATTGCTTTACCATACGCTAGTCTTGTGATTGGACCCACTTAGGCTTGGAAGCCGAAGTGTTCTTGCTTGCTTAGTTAGTTTAATTTGTTAAATTGTGTAAGTAGGTGAAAAGAATTTCAAAAAGGTCCTTAATCACCCCCCTGTAGGTTTAGCCATAATTCTAGTTGCTCTTTAAGCTTCCTCACATACGAAGGTGTCGTGCTAGACTACCGACGTACTTTCAGTTACCTATCCGTGTCCATTATTTCAATATAATGTAAAACCTTCACTCATGAGATGCAAATCGAGAGAAAAATATGCATATTTAACAATCTAACACAAACCACAAGTGCTAAAGGAGAGTCTGGTCTTGGCTTATGTCACCACACCATTTGCCTATTGTATCTGAGTATTATATCCATGTATATATTGCAAAATTGGTTCTTTGCCTTGCCCAATACTTGTAAAATTGTCCATGCCAAACCAACTAAGCCTACAGACTTGATATGTAAGCATGGAATGAGTACTTTGTGTCATAGAAACTGATGTAGGACAAGAACCACTTGATCATGGATGTGGATCGAGCACATTCTTGCTAGAAAAGGACCGAAAAAAAGTTCAAGGAAAATTGATGAAAATTTTGCAACTTTTGGATTCCTGACGGCTTCCCGACGGCTTCTTGATGGATTTGGGCCGTTGTGAATTGTCGACGGCCGAATTTTGCCAAAATATTACTGGGTAATTTTGGCCTATTTCGGCCAGCTGACCTCCAACTTTGACCGACCAACTTCCAACTTCGGCCAGCCGACGAGTTGGGATGACTGGTCGACAAGATGAACAGATTTACGTGATTTTTCAGATTTCTTTCCAATTTGATTAGGATTCTTTTCTATTACGAAATTAGGATTTCTTAGGGTTAGTTTTCTTTATAAATAGTTACTTAAAATCATTTATGTTATTCTTTTTTTATTAATATTAAACAAACTTTGAGTTTTTACTCCTTTTGCTCGTGGAGTCAAGTTTTCCCTTGTGGATTCAAGGAAGTCTGGTTAAGGATTCCCGGAAGCTTCATGGATTCAGAGTATTTATCCGTGAGAGAGATGGTGATCGATCTCACCACGTCTATGCCTGCGCCAAGTTAGTATCAAAGCAAGGAATTCCCTCGGGATGATGGCTTCTAGTGACAGCAACCACAGAAATCCCATGGACGGTGATCCAAGGATTTAATATCCGGCGGAGAAGGTTGAAGCTCTCCAACGATCGAATCAATTATCCATGCATGGGTTGCAGGCAACTCTTAATCATATTGTGGCATCGTTGGCTATGCCCCAAGCCCAAGGTGACATCCAGCCTCCCATAGTTGCCATGCAACACAACCCAATTGATCACAGAGCGTTATTGGTGGCAAACCGCAGGGCTATTCCTGAAGACTTAGGTTCCAGTGAGGATGATGTCGGGAACCTTGTTGTTTGTCAGCCTGAACATGGAGACATGTGTGCAGACCATGCTGGTAGAGATTTCCAAGGTAAGGCTGATCTTCCTAGTTTCAATGGTTTGCTCGGCATTTAAGATTTCCTCTATTGGCTAGCCGAAGTCGAGAGATACTTCGACTATATGGACGTTTCGGAAGATAAACAAGTGAAATTAGTAGCGTACAAGTTGAAATCATGCGCTTCAGTGTGGTGGGAGCAATTACAGCTCACCCGCACCCGTCAAAACAAACATCCCATCTGATCCTGGCCATGGATGAGGTGTTTGCTTCAATCATGATTCCTTCCTAGTGACTATGAGCAGGTGTTGTTCCATCAATATCAAAATCGCAAGCAGAGGAATTGGACTGTCACCGAATACTTAGAAAAATTTGACAGATTGGCGACGCATAATGGGTTATTCGGAGACGAATTCGCAGAAGGTTGCAAGATTCATGGGAGGCCTACGGCCCACAATCTAGGACTAAGTTCAGATGCATCCGATCTGGACCGTGGATGACACAACTCAATTTGTAACTCGAGTAGAGACGCAACTAATGAGGGTAGCTACTCGACCTCCTTCTATGACGCAAGCTCCCGTGTTGGACACTTTGTAGGAAACGTCCTAAGCCAATGGGAAAGCCCCCGTTGAGTCACATTCTTCCCCTCCTACCCCCATGATCAGAGGTTTGAGAAATGGCTCAACAAGACCCGAATGTGCCGCAACAACTACTCTAGGCCCAAGACGGATCCCGAACCCATATGGGCGGCCACGGCTTGACCATTGCTTTCAATGTGGCCAACTAGGCCATCTATTAAACATGTCCTCAGTGGTCGGTGGCAAATCTGGCTGTCACTGATGTGGATGATGGAGATGTAGAGAATGACGCAGGGCTCAGTGTTGTTGAGAATGCCGAATATAATGAAGAGGAAGTTGAATGGCTCCCTAGAGATCAGAGTGTGTCCCTGGTTGTACAGAGACAATTGTCTACGTCGGAGGTGCAGACCAATCCCCAGCACCACAATCTCTTCCGCACAAGGTGCACGGTGGGTGGAAAGGTCTGCGATATGTCATTGAAAACGGGAGTTGTGAAAACATCATGTTACGAATGATGTGGAGAAGATGAAATTGGAGACTACACCGCATCCCACTCCATATGCGATTGGGTGGATCCAAAAGGACAGCAAGGCAATAATAATGGATCGATGCCTCGTTTCCTTTTCTATTGAAAAATCCTACAGGGACCAAGTATTGTGTGACATTGTGGACATGGATGCCTGTCACATGATACTTGGACGACCATGGAAAATTGATCTAGATGCCGTACATCGAGATCGAGATAATGTCATTACATTCGTTAAAGATGGGAAGAAGATTGTTCTCGGCTTCTCGCCCCTATAATCTTGAAAGGGAACCCCAAAACTTTTGAAGTGGAGGGGCAGTCTCTACTTGCAAGGCATGACATTGAAGAAGAACATGAGAAGAAGGAAAAGGTGTGTGACTTCCATTCGCCACTAAAGAAGGCTAATGCAACACATCCAATGCTGATGTTAGATGGGGTTCGTGATTCAAGCCCCAAGCGAAACTCGAGGATGGGTTTTTTTCAAGTGGGAGAGTTTGATGAAGGACAAGAACCCTCTGATCATGGACGTGGTTGAGTGCATTTTTGCTAGAAAAGGACTAGAAAAATAAGGAAAATTGCCAAAAATTCTGCAACTTTCAGATTCTTGATGACTTTCTGATGGATTCCCAACGGATCAGGGTTGTCACGAATTGTCGACGGTCGAATTTTGCCAAAATATTACTCGACAGTTTGGGCCCATTTCGACTGGCTGACTTCCAACTGCTATGAAGCCCTCTATGTTGTTTACCATCGCTTCAAACCATTCCTGTTGCTTGAAAATGGCAATTAGAACAAATGATACATATACTACAAAAAGCCACAAATTGAAGCTGGGATCAGTACAATCAAATATACTAAGTTTGCATATCACTGCTGACATTGAATATATAAACAAGAGGCCGGATCCACTACTTAGCAGTGTAGTATAGCTTATCTTACAATGGGGTCATTTTTGACTTTTCACAATAAAATGAAGATACTCACAGTCTGGTTCGGTATTGCTGGTAGATACTCACACTTGTTGTGTTTATTACGTTTCTGCCACTCGATATTTCTTAGCATCTTTAATCTTGAAACGTGGCCCACCTTAGTTAACTATATTTATCAATACCATCAATGTCGTTTCTCGTGACCTTCTTGATTATGATGGGAAAAATCAGGCTGATCTGAATAGTAGGTGGACCACATGAAGCGTCAAAATTGGATAAATATTTGGTCATACAAAAAAATTATGACCGGTGTGGTCCATTGGATTATTATATGAAGTTCATTTTTGTAGAAATAACTTATAATAACCAATAAATTGAAATGGACGGTACAGATTTTCCCAAATACAATGGTGGGCCATACATAGGTAATTCACCATGACTTACATATTTCTGACGGTTGGCATAAACAGTGTTACACATCTAACACAATTAGTGGCGTGACACTCGCCTCCAATGATCCATTTTAAATATTTTATTCAACATCCACGCCGTTCAATCGATTTTCCATGTCAGATATAAGCCAATCAGTAAAAATTTAGCTTATCCAAAAATCAGATGGACCACACAACTGGAAAGTATGAAGATCCTCACAAACTTCTACAGTTACATTTATAGTGTATTGGTTGAAATTTGTGGTCTATATAGCGTCCCACCATATTTATGTGATCTATGTCATCCATCCTTCTTCCCATATCATTTCAGCTAAGTATCTAAAACGTTAGGCAGATCTAAATCTCAGGTGGACCACACTCCATGGATGAGCGTCGATTGAACTCCCAAAGAACATTATAAAGGCTAAGTAATGCCTACCATAATGTTTTCTTTAGATCTGAGCCATTCATACGTTTAAACAGACATGGATGAATAAAAAATACAAAGATCTTACAAAATGGATACCAATTAAGGCTCTGCAACTTAGTTCATACTAATTATTATAGGGACTGATGAATTGGGTTGAAATAATCTTATGTGATCTAAAATTATCAATTTCTTACTCAAAATTGGTGTGGAGCTTACTTAGAATATGGTGGGTTTTTCAGAGAAATTTCTTTCTTAATTGTGGCCTTATGAGGCCGTGATGTCAAGCTCCCACTAATCTGGGTCGGGAGGACTGTAGTGGAGTACGTGGTGTAATGTAACATAGTCATTGTCTAATTGGGCCAGATACTTGTGTGGCACTTGATTTGACAATCCTAAGAATGCCGTGAAAATTTCGGCCAGGATGAAGTTTGTTTGTGCCGCTTCAAACCAGTTAACACTACTTTTAATATGTAGGATGCAGTGTGTTGACATCGTCTGATATGCTCTTAACTTGTTCTAATTGGGATCAAAATTGGTGTGGAGACTAATCAGAGTACGACAGCCTTGCTGGATAAATTTTGTCTCAGCTGAGTCCCGAAGTAGATGGTAAACCGACCTCACTCTAATCTGGCTCAGCAGGAGTGAAGCGGTGTGATGTTGACTTATGTGATATTGTCTTTATCCTATTCGGTTGCATATTGGTGTGGAACTTACTAGGATCATATTAAGCATGCCACTAAAATATTAGCCCTGATGTGGTCAGTTTGTGATGCAAAAAATGAGATCACACTTCTTTCACTTACATTAGGAATAAGTGTGTTTAAGTTGTCTTATGTAAGTCTGATTTGTTCCGATTCTGCTGAAAATTTGTCTGGAGCTTATGTCGATCATGGCAAGCTTGTTGGTGATTTTTTCTCCAAGATGGGTCCCTCATGAGGCGCTAAAAAGATCCCTGAAAGTTTTTAACGGTAGGCAATTCGTCTCCCAATTTTTCATTATCAAGTGGGCCACGTAATTATTTGCTTTGCCTTATTTTTTGGGCCATGTTGTGGATCTATCAAAAAATAATTTGCAATAGCACCCGTACCTTGATAGGTGGTTGGCAGTAGGGTTGTTGATGGACCAGGATGGTCCTACGGGCTTTCAGGACTGTCAAGACCTGGGCCTGGTTTGTTGCAAATTTTTCTGAAGAGTGAATGAAGCTGATAACCATGTTGGCACCCCAAGTGATAAATGTGCATATGACCATGTTGGCACCCCAACTAATAACTGTGCATATAACCATGTTGGCACCCCAAGTGATAACGCTTGGACCAACGGATTCTCACCGTGCATATTACCATGTTGGCACCCCAAGTGATCCTCACCGTGCGGATTCCATGCATCTTAAATTAGGCACACATATGTTTATTGATACTGGGATTATGAACTGAAATCATATAAACAACTTGATACAAAGTTTCTGTAGCTCCTCATATACCTCAGTGGTGGACGTTCAATCCTCACTGTTTCCTGCAGTGCAGCCCACATGAGTTCGAAGTTGCCTCATTTTTTGAGCATGTAATTAGATGATCTTGGAAAGTGAATGAACGGGATGGATTTCCTATTCCTTACAAACTTCATGGTCAGCTCCACGTAGGTTACAGTGAAGGGGGCGCGAATTAGGTGTTACCTCGGTAACAGCTTAGTGGGTGTTACCCCTACCGTATGGCCCACATGGATGATATTTTTTACATCCAGACCGTCCATCCTTTTCTACGGCCCATTTTAGAATGATGTTCCAAAAATTATGCATATTTAAGTATCAAGTGGACCATACCACTAGAAACAGTGTGATTGAGTGCTCCACCATTAAAAATTCCAAAGAGCCTATTGTAAGGTTTTAGTAATGTTTAGTTTTAATCGAAGATCTTGATAATGTCAATAAGGTCTTGATGAAGGGAAAATATAAAGATCAGATTGATCCAAAACTTTTGTGGCTCACAAAACATTTTTAATAGTTATTCATCACTGTTTCTAGGGTTATGGTCCACCTGAGATTTGTATCTTCGTAAGCTTTTGGATCACATCCTAAAATGATATGAAAAAATAGATAGACGATATCGATATATAAAAATACATCAAATGGGCCCCACACGATTAGGGTAACACCCACTAAGTTGTTCCCATGGTAGCACCTAATTCGCGCCTCAGTGAAGGAGCTACAAGTTGGGACACTGATTGCCTGCGAAAGCCTTTCGCAGGCATCTCCTGCGCAAGGAATCTGGGTGGGGCCCAACGTGAGGTTTGTGAGAAATCTACGCCGTCCAACCTTTTGTGAGATCATTTTAGGCGTTGCGACCAAAATTGAATGGGATCCAAGACTTAAGTGGGCCGAAAACATGACGATTGAACTTCCACAGTTGAAATATTCGTGGGGCCACATAAGTTTCGAATCAAGATAATATTTGTGTTTTCAGTTCATCTAAGTAGGAATGACATTATGAATGGTATGGATGGCATATAAACATCACTATGGACCCCATAGAGGTTTCAACGGTAAGAATTTACCTACACACCTTTGCTTTAGTGCGGCCCACTTGAGTTTTGGATCCCGTTCATTTTTGGTCACAACGCCTAAAATGATCTCACAAAACTGTTGGACGGCATAGATTTCTCACAAACCTCACGGTGGGCCCCACCCAGATTCCTTGCGCAGGAGATGCCTGCGAAAGGCTTTCACAGGCAATCCGTGCCTAGTTGCATCCATCAGCCTACTTCCTTACTTAATAGGTTGGTTGGAATTACGAATTGCGTTGGCGTACATCCGACCATAATCAAATTGTATTGACGTAGCACACTAATGTGGACCCCGTGCTGATATATGTGTTATCAACACCGTCCATCCATTCAGCGACATCATTTTATCATTTTAGGATAAGAGCCTAAATATCCGAGGTCCAGGGATCAAGTACCAGAAAGAATAGTGGGACACAATGATTTCAGCCGTTGAAACCTTCCTAGGGCCAATCAAGATGTTTATTTGCAATCCATACCGTTCATAATGTCTTTCCTACTAAGATAAACTGAAAACACAAATGTTATCCTGATCTCTTCACTCCAGTGGCCCCACGAATATTTCAACTGTGGAAGTTCAATAGTCACATTTTTGGCCCACTTGAGTCTTGGATCCCGTTCATTTTTTGTCGCAAGACCTAAAATGATCTCACAAATTGGTTGAATGGCATACATTTCTGACGAACATCACTGTGTGCCTCATGTAGATTCCGAGCAAAGGAGATGGCTGCGAAAGGCTTCCGCACGCAATCCGCGTTCTTCCAGGAGTACTTGATTTCTGAAATATTAGCAGGGGGAACTTCAAAAAAAGGAGGGATTTTTATATTTTAAAAAGGAGGTAGTCTTGCACAAATGTGATTGATCGAGTGGAATTAGCATTATGGCCTTCCAAATGCGGCATAGTACGATGTTAGTTCCCCACCACATAAAGTTGGCAGTGGCAATCCAAACCATTCAGAATGCAGAGCTAGTTGTGGATGCATGCGTCATAAGACGAAGAGTACGAAAACCTTTATTCGATAGTTATAATCTTACCATCCAACTTGCATTCATCGATTGGATCGTTGGATTGCTTAATCGTTGCGATTTTAGACACTCCTTCAGTCCATGATGAACTATTTGAGTAGCCTAGCACCCTATGAAAACCGAGTTAGTGTTGGGGCTCATAGTGGATTTGGGTCGGTGCGGTCCTCTAATCCTCTAACGAATGGTGGGGCCCACCATAAATAATTCCTATGAAGACCCAAATCGACGATCGAGCAGTGCAACTTACTGACGATCGCCGGATGAACCTCTCAATTAAAAGTTCGATGAGACATTATTTGTTGGCCATCGAATTGACCTCATATTTTCTATTATACGGTATATACCAATGTAGATAGTTTCATGACATTCTCGATCGGCAATCGAACTATGCATATTCTTAAACTCATTTGTAGATCATTATAATATGAGGTTTAAAAGGTTGAGATTGATGGGGGGCATCTTACTGAGGCAGATCTGATATGCACGAATCCTATGAATCCTCAGGTCGAACCATGTAAGGGCCATAAATCTCATATCTATCTGATCTATAGGTGGGCTACAACAATTTGATGCATGATCAATAAAAAAGATCGACTCGATCTAAGGGCGTGTTTGGCCCATGGTATTAGATGAGTTAGGTGGGATGGGAGTAGAAAAATGTAATTATTGTTGGTGGCAGGGAAATGTCTATTGTTACTATTTGATACCATGGGACACAAAGTGTACATTGTGTTTGTGTCACGGTGGCATCAGTCCCTCGTTTGCTGGCTATTGAATGGACATAATAACTAGCATTTGAAACCATTGATAATCAGATGTATGAGTTATATGAGCACCGTCCATCATTTTTGCAACATAATTTTATGGCAAGGGCCCAAAAAATGAGGCAGAACTTACGTGGGACCACAACACATCAGTTCGGACGATGACGCCCATCGTTGAAATCTTCCTAGGATTCATTATGATGTTGACTTGCCATGGTATGATCTGAACCGTCCATATATATCCTATCATAGCCCACCTTATATCTACAACTTTTCATACCATCTAAATGGTGCGGCACATTGGAGATGGGGGGTGAAGTAATCTTAACCGTCCAATAAATTGAATAAAATAGTTAAGTGTCCAAATTCGAAAAGAAAAATTGGATGTCTTATCAATGTAAAATTTGGGCCCAACCAAGGTCCAATAAAAATCAAATGGGCCCAACTTGTACATAGTAAACCATCGATAATTATGCAGGTTGGCCCATCAAGGCCCATTTATTTTCCTAGGGCCCAGATGGGTCAAGGCACCTGGGTGTAGCATGCACACGATGGTGGGAATCATTGATGCGCCCCACGACCCCTAGTTTGGCTAGAAAATGACCATGACATTGGGTCCAATGAGGTTTCAATGGTAGGCATCATTGGTCCAATAATCTTGTAGATACAATGGAATGAGTGATCTGTCAAAAAATAATTTCTAATAGCACCGGTATTTTAAAGTATATCCCCATTTGGAAAACAGGATGGACTTGGACTATGATGTTCAAAACCCATTTTTCCGGCCCAACCTGAATATATATTTTATACTTCTGAATTTAAATTATAACATTATCCATCCTTTCAAAATATAAAATTTATACAAATTTATGGCTTCGTAAAGTGTAACAATTACCACAATTACCGTTATGCAATGATTTGGCATGAGCCTTAATTACATAAAATAATTAATGACCCTTGTTTAAAATGCAGAAGGTTAAGTCGTCGTAAAGATCGATGTATTTTGTTATGTACTAAACCATTGCTTGGACATGTTAGGTGCCTATGTCGCATGTTAGATATCTATCGCTGAGCCAATGCCCATCACCATGGATGGGTGATCGAAGGAAAATCGACGACGACCGTGTACTTGATCAACTCAACCATATGATGCCGTTGGTAATGGGTAGTACATCGACTAGTTTTTGGTATGACAGTTCATAGCAAATGTTTTGTAATGAGTTGCAAGTAATGTTTTCCATATAATTTTATGGTATGAGTCCAAAACTAAGGTAGATCCAATTCTCAGGTGGACCACATCACAGGAAACAATGTAAATTGAACGCCCACTAGTAATTACTTCTTAGGGCCCATGGAAGTTTTGAGGGTGTCCTATGGTGCTTTATATGTCCCACCGTACTGTCTTTGTTTTATCTAATCTGTCCATCTAGTTTGGAAACTAATTTTATGGAATGTCCTCAAACAAGGCGCGGATTGAAGGCTTAAGTGGACCAACAACATAAGAAACAGTAGAGATTAAGTTCCAACCATTGATATATGGTGTTGTTCACTTGGCCATTCGATCTACCTTAGTTTTTGGATCATGCCATAGAAAAATATTTAGAAAGGAATAAACAGAGTGGATTAACCTCCAACTTAATGGTAGGCCCCACGAGTGGTACGATACCTCTGGTTTATCGCCCGCGCATGGTGTGCTTCAAATGGGCGTGGCTTTAGTGGCTCCTCGGATCCACCGAGGCGGGTGGATCCATGACCGTGGAGTTCAGTGTGTGATGTGTGTGTCTTAAATCCACGCCGTACATTTGTTTTGAAAACACATTTTAAAACATGGAACAAAATATCAAGTGGATCGAAATCTCAGGTGGATTATAATAAAGTAAACAGTGGTAGTAAATCATTAAAAACTTCTAGTGAGCCTCAAAGGCTTTGGATCAATCTGATATCTGTTCTGTCTCTTCATGTAGGTATTTTTGACCTTTTGAACAGGTCCGATGGAAAATAAACATTACAGTGGCCCCTACGAAGTTTTAAATGTTGGGGATTCAATCATTACTGATACATGTGGTATGGTCCACCTAACATTCGGATATGCTTCATTTTTGTGATCATGTCCTAAAATGGGGAATCAAAATGCATGGATGGTGTAGATTTCTGGTATATACATCATAGTGGCCCCACAGTTGGCGATGCACCGACGTTAGTGGATCCGAGGTTCCACCCAAAAGTTGGAAGCTTCCAACCCCCTACCTCCCCCCATAAAACCCCAAAAATTCCGCCCCAAATCCAACCCCCTGGCCCGCGTCCTCACTTCCTCCGTCCTCACTCTCTCTCATGCCCAATCTCCCTCTCAGCCTCGCTCCCTCTCACGCCCAACCGCCCTCAGTCTCCCTCTATCCCTCTCCCTCTCCCTCTTTCTCTCTCTGTACCTTTGGTGGAAGACAACCTCCTCTTAGGTATTTTCGGAGATAAAGAATCCTAGCAATCTCATTATTATTTTGTTTTGTGTTTAACAATTAGAGAGTTTTGGATGTTTATTTTACATGATTAGTTATATAGTTTAGTGATTGTTGGGTTTTCCTAGAACATGCTTCATGCTTAATTAGACACTGTAGATTAAACATGTTTCAGATGACACCTTCACAAATAATTAAAAAGTGGGTTTTTTCTAAAATTTCCACCAAGGATGGCATGCATGCCAACTGTTTGATGAACTGCCCTATCCAAATGTCGTCTCATGAATAGGGCCCCAACACCAAAACGCACAAATGCAACCCACCTGACACCAGAGAAAACAAGGAACATCTGAAATTGATAACACATTTCAAAAATAAAACATTCACAGCTTGGTGCTTCCATTTTCTAAAGTAAGTGGGGTTGATAACTTAGTGATCCTCTCACCTTGTATTCTAAAATGCTGTTAAAACAGGACACGGCTCGCATCATATAGAATCCCATTTTTTTTTCAGGTTTTCATAAACATGTTATAAAAAATATATAAATTTCTAGTGGACCACTAGTTGGTGAGGTGGGACAGATAGATCGATTTATTTGTACATCCATGCCATTAATTTGTTTTGTCTACTCATTTTGCTTTGGCTGCACGCTCCATTACACTTGTTCCGATCTCGATGCTAGAAGAGTATGATCTATTTTCCTCTCTTGGTTAATATTAATGCTATGTCAACTTATGGTTAGTTTTGTGCTTAGTCTTATATTTAGTTTACTTGTTAATTATGATGTGACTAATTTCAAGTTAGCCCACTTAGTGGTTTAGTTGTGTGTATAACACCCCCTCGTTTATTAATTCATTATGAACAAGTACAGTAAGTGTTCTATACAGATTTGTTCATTAGGTGGGTTACACAACTTTGTTGCATGTTGGCATTTATTTTATTTATATCAATAATATTATTGAACTGCACACAAAGGCAAAAAATGAACAAGATAAGGCAATGGAAAGAGTCCCCTATGCAAAGGGCAGTTTCATGGACCCCCTCATTCGCCAGATAATTGGCCACACAATTTGTTCCACTTGGACCCTGACTATATTCAATTTCTATATGTTGCTAACACAATTTCAAATCATTTAAAATAAGAATCTGCATCCAAGGAAGATGATACTTAGAAGATACATAGAAGATAGTATTTCTAGAATCTCCTTTTATAATAAAGGATCCCCCCATCCACCTTCATAAAATTCTCACACCAATCTTAATGGCTAAGAGCTCTAATATGTTATCCTAAATACAATGATTGTAATTCCCTAGTAATTAGAGTACTCTTGTATTGACATACCTGGTTATTGAAACATCTAGGTCATGCACATGCCCCCAATCCAAATGACCCCTTAGTCTCATGACCTATCATATTTATTAATGCATTCAAGATATCCTTGACAAGAGAATTGAAGATTATGGTGGCCAATCCGCTGCATTAACATTCTCCTCAAACATTTTCAATTCTGCTTCGAAATTCTTATTTATTTATTACTTTTTAAGCATCCAAATGCTGCAATATTTCTGTTCCAGGAATCACTTTCAATCTGAAGTACAAACTGTGCTTTTGCATGGGTGTGAATAGGTGCCTAATCCCTTCCTTCCCACCACCGTAGATTCTCTACTTCAAAACCATGGAGTCACTTTTTTCTTTTTCTTTTGGCAATTTTATCCAAAATTAAGATGGGTTTAGAAAATTAAATTTTAGGTTACTGTCCTTGATTCTTTCTTTTTCCCTTGCAAAATAAATTAGAGGTCACTACCAGTTCCTCGTCTACGACCTTCAGTGGAGTTGTCAGTTTATCTACTACATGCTTTTTTCATGGGCCCTTAGTGAGAGTTCCATCTGCCATCTGTTAGGATTTTATGTTTAGAGTTTAATGACAGGCTAGATTGATGGGTGGTTGAGATTAAAAGCCTAGTTCTAGTGTTATTAGGAACTATTTAAGGGCTATTTACAGCCACCATAGGGGAATATGTAGAACCAATGTTATTTTCCAGTTTGATACAGAAACAGGAGGAAACATTTTAGCATTTTGGGTTTCTAAACCGTAGTTGGTTTAAGTTGATGAATGTTCTCTTCTTTCAACTTCATATCACATGTAAATATATATTTCCATTTGTATTATTTCTTAAGAGTCTGGCAGTCAGAAATCAGTAGAAGTTGTTGAAAATTGGGTGATAGGCTGATAGGTTGATATTGTTAGAGAATCCCTGTGATCACATTAGTGATGCTGAAAATTCATGTTTATCCAAAATCTGCTATACTTGTCGATTTTGGGTGAATTAGTCTTGTAATGTGTATATTTAGGTGTAATTTCATTGTGTGCCATCTTAAAGCATTGGATCTTGTTGTAATCAATTGAGGCGAATCTAATAAACCCGAGATCATCAAATGACAGCATATATTCTGGTAGAATTTATGTACTCTTGATGGATTCATTCTTTGATGGTTGTAGATGGTTCACCTAACAACTGGGTAGAGGTCTTATGTAATTTTCAAAAAAAGTTGAAGAGGTTGAGCTAATTTGCATTTAGAGCTTTTAGGACAGTGTTTACTTACAATTTTAGTTCACTGGCATATGATTCTCTTCAAGATCATCGAGGCTGCATTTGAATACTCAGTTCCAAGGGACCACGAACTAGTTTACATTGTTTTGTTTTATACAAACGAAATCTATGAAAAACTAAAATGGATTCATTGAATGGGCTTTTTTGAGTTGGCATGAAGATTAAAATTGCTTTAGAAAATTCACACTTATGCATGGATTGGATTGTGGTAGCAACATCGTCCATTGATCTATGAAGAGTAACAGAATGATTAACATTTTTTTTTAGTTCAGACATTCTCAACTCAGTAAGCCTCCTCCCTTTTAGAGTTTATGAAATTTTTGAAAACTTTATTACATAACACTTGAGCTGAGATTAGGTGAAAAATCATTTCAATATATCATGAGTTAGACTCGACTATCTTAAAATTGAAAAATCTTTTCAATATATCATGAGTTAGACTCGACTATTTTAAAATGAAAATCATTCTGTAAGGTGGTACAATTGGTCACTTGGAGTTATTTTCTTTTTAATTTGACGTTTTCAATATTAATTGTGAAGAAAATAATTAATATTAATGGAACTTGAGAAGATAAAGATTTTATAAGATGATTATTCTAAAAAATTCTGCTGAGATGATGGCCATATGTTATTTCCTTTTTTGTTAGAATCATTTGATATAGTGATTTGTAACCCTCCTGAGTTCTACAATTCTCCAATAGGTTCATTTCAACAATCATCCAATAGAAGAGATTTAAGGTTCGTTTATTATTATTTTTATTTAATAAAACACTATTTCATTTTGTGACTATTCAGCTTTAAATCAGTAAAAAATCGTTAAAAGTCGATTAATCCCCTTCCAAAGAACATCGCCACAATTTAAAGGTTAATTGAATCACATAGCCAACCACAATTTCACTCAACACCAATGAGCAAACCCAAAAATATATTTACCACTTACAAAGCCATATTTGCACAGTTAATGGGACGAATCACTGATTTGCACAAACTATTTATCTTGTTACAACACTTGTGTTGTTTTTTTCGAGCTTATATAAGTATATAGAAGATAATGATGAGATTCCAGGGCATATTTAACCTTCCAATACAGAACTGTACCCATTTTTATATTGACATGTTTCATGTCATGACAGTCTGGTATACCACTGTACCACCCCCTACATTATAGAATTGACGTTGGTCCATGTAACTGAACTGTGATTGGAACGCAGAATGATTACCAACTATTCTCCACACCGATTCGAAAGAGTTGTTCAGCGATTAAACTTACGACAGAGGGAGGCAGTGAAAGAACTTGGTCTGGGTGGGCTTCTATACTTTCGATGTAAGAAGTTACGTCGGGCATTGGTGACTTGGTTAGTAGAACGGTTCGACGTCAGGAAGAAGACATTTCTTATTGGGGGATAAGAACTACCCATCAAACACTTAGATGTCACCCTCATAACGGGTTTGTCATGCGAAGGTGAACTAGTAAGAATGGTTACTACGGGAGAGGTCCATAATGACATTCGACGCCCGTTTAACATCAAAGGAGACCACATACATCTAAAAGTCTTGGAGAAGCACTTGTACAGTGATGCAAGTGGCGATGAGTTTAAGAGAGCGTTCGTCCTATTCACTCTTGCCATTATATTGTGCCCTCACTTTAAGTCAGACGCACGAGCAGTATACTTGAATAATCTTGTAGAGCTTGATCAACTGTCCAATTTATCTTGGGGGAGGCACATGCTTAGTACATTGCTAAAGGGATTGATGACTTATTGCCTAGGAGAGAAGAAATATCTCACTGGGTCCCTAGTTTTTCTGCAATTATGGTATTTCGAGCATGTTGTGTACAATTTTCGGGATATGTCTACACAGAGACTTTTTCCCCTATTGCGCAATTGGGGCAAGGATGAGATAGAGAGGAGAATGATGGTGGAGAGTCTTGCCGGCGGATTTGGCACTAAGAAGGTATGTCATGCAAATGAAATAATAAATGTTCACATGTGAAAGAAATATTGTTGAGCGTTATCATTTATGTGCAGGTGGTAAGTGTCATTGGTTCTTACGCGGATGTCACCGACTTTGCATCACATATTAGATGCGATAAGCCTAATGAGAAGCATGAAGCTACTGCTCCCAAAGAAGATTAGTAAAGATCGGACCCTCAGTCGCCTCCGATGCAACCTCTCCATCCTGAAATACAACAATTGGTTGCTGTGGTGCAAAAATAGAATGTAGATATTAGTACGTGCCTTACTCACTTTGAATGCATCGTGAAGGAGAACCAGGAGCTAAAGAACCGTGTCTGTGCATTGGAGAAATCCGATGAGGAGTCAAGTTGTAGGCCAGATAAGGAAGGACTGTTGAAGGTGGAGAAGGTAAGTGGCCACTGGTTGGATGTACTGTATTTACACTTCTTTCAGCACTTAGTAATAAGTACCTGCATTTTTTAAGATTTTCACGGAGTGCATGAGTGCAATGGAGAAGAGACTTGATGACTGGGAAGCAGAGAGACGTAACAATGATAAAAACGACACGTCAAAGGTACCTCTTTCTATTGCATTGAAAATTTGCATGAAAGAATATGATATAGCTACAGCCCAATATACAATTTTTAGGACAACTTCGATAAAAATAGATATGACGACTTCAATGTGGCCACCGATTACGAGTTTGATTGTGACGCTTTAGATGCATTACCCCCGACTTCTACCTATAATGGACCACCGATGTACGATGAATGGAGGGATGGTGTGATGGATGGACTACCATCAAATGTCGATACACATGAAGGTCAAGTGGGCCAGCATGCAACGGAGGATCAACCAATGACCAATGGTAAGAAGATTAAAGTCTACCCCAGTGAACCAACATTCTTTGAGAAGAAAATTAAAGTGAGCCGCATAGAACCAAATAACAGTGACAATGCAATAGTCATAGAGAAGAATGCTGGGAACGGTCAGTGTCATGCTGCAACAAACATAGAGGTTGATGAAGTCATCATGTGAGCCCGAAGAGTTCGTAAGGAGGGACAGGCGATGCAATCCCCTTATGTTGGACTCCGGCCGAGGAATCCAAAAAAGGATAACAAAGATGGGCTGAAAGTTGCCCATAAAAAAGGACGATACGTGAGATGAATTCAGCCATGTTGATCTTGTATTTGCTGCTATGAAAAGCCTTTAATAACTTAGCCGACCCACTTATGTAGGACGTCGATGGCTTGAATTTCTGGAGCAAGTAAAATATCAAAACGCTTCAATCACACCAGAAGTGGATGATTAAGAACACATTAAGTCGAAAGGCTTTACAAGACAAGTACGCCTTGTCTCCTGACTAACATGTCTTATATATTATTATTAACTGTACTGTGCGTGTTTGGAATCATTATACATACCTGTGCTGATGATGTCCTAGTCCGTTGGAATGCATGCTTTACTTACATATGTGAATTCTTCCATTTTTCATGAATTTATGAACAATTTAATGTGCATGTAGTGGATTGTTTATCCGCATTTCTGATGAGGAGGTCAGGGTCTGTGAATTTCGGTCACTCTTGCCAGATAGTTGGATAAGTAGCTTTGTAAGTATACAAGGATCCTTATAACTAACCTACATGTGTGGTGCGAGTGATTTACTTTTCTATTCTAAGTATAGGTAGCGAATACTTACATGCGGTTGCTTCAACTGAGGGAATACAAGAGGACTTCGGGTATAGTTCAGAGAACATATTTAACGTCATACCTTTGGGTAATGAACGAAACTGGTCTTACCATTTCATCATCATATTGCAAAATATTTTACAAAATCATGTAACCAAATGGTTTTTTTCCCTCTTATGCAGTAAAAGATTTTGTGGGATCACGATATGTCAGAGTGGCTGTCGGAGGAGTTGCTGGGGTTCAACGTAGGCAAATGTTGGTGGGTACGTGCAGCAGAAGCCATGAATCAGTTAAAGAGTGACTTTGACATGATTGGTTTTAAGTGGCCCCTTATGCTTTTTTTTAGCTTTATATCCCGGTCTGCCATGAGGACCATTGGTTTGCGTTCGCTTTTCATATAACATTGCAGTCAGGTGTTCGCTTCCCCAAGTGTAGGGTTGCGATGTAGTAATAATCTCGGTAAGATCGAGGTCGATCCACAGGGACTTGTGTAGGAATTCACAAAACACTTTCAATAGTTTCTAATTAAGAACTAACTAAATAGGATTTTGGAATTGGGTGTAGATAGATATTTTGAACTAAATTGAATGTAATCAATAATAAAAAGCACTAGGGGTTCAAGGATCCACTTGTAGCAATCCTCGATGTTTAATTTGCTAGTGGTTTCTCACTTACTCAACTAGAATTGAAATTGAATCCTATCTAGTTGGATGATAGAGCAGTTAAAACAACAATCTGCCATATGTATTGTTTATATCGAATTTGGTAACAGGATCCCCCAGACGTTCACCTTCCGTCAAGCCAGCTCTCTTTCGAACCTGAAAGAACACAAGAGAAAACTAAGGGTAGCCGGCGTCCAGCCGTTGGCCCTTCGAAGCTTAAGTTAGACGGGACATGGTTGTAAAAGTAAAGGATGGGATTTGAGACTTAGGAATTGTGTACCTCCCTCATTGATGAGACCACCCATTTATACAGGTTCAAGTGATCCAATCTGTTATGCAAGACGTTAAGATTACTACTGATGTTCGGGGATAAGATTCTTATCATACTGATCCTTAGGTAAATGGATGGCCTAGTCCAATCAGACATCTGGTCGATTACGTTCCTTAATGGTAATCCCCTGAGGTTCGGAACCATGAACAAAGATAAACCCAAAATCGGCCTATATGGGCTGCTGGTACTAAAAAGGGCGGAGGACGTTCGAGCTCGAGGATAACTTCTTGCACATTTGAGATGCAAAACCTTTCGACGACCATTATTGAGAGGCTCGTATATTTAGGAGGGTATTCCGTACTTTCCCAATATTTCAGCCTTGACCAGAAGGGTTCGGTGGCTTGGGAGTCGTACATCGTACTTGTCCAATATGTGAGCCTCGACCATGCAGGCTTGTAGGTCGAATACCGTCACAAAGGTGCTCGCATGTCGAATACCGTCACAAAGGTGCTCGCAGGTCGAATATCGTCATAAAGGTGCTCGCAGGTCTCGAGTCTTCACTATCTTTGACCACCACAATTTGGCTATAACAGATGCCCCCCAAGTCCTTGCCGTCGAGAAGTCTAAGGGAAGGACTTACTTACTGGCAGGCATAACCGCCTAATACCTTTATCGGAGGTGAAGCCGTACATGATTGGGTTGGCATTAATGAGCGCCAGCCTTCCGCAGCTTTTCGGTAGAGAGGAAATGAAGAGGCGCTCGCCACGTATCTATGGAATTAATGGCCATGCCCGTTCGACTGCTTTGCCAAACGAACAAACGACACGTGTCACCAAATCTTGAGAAATGATTGCTTATAAATATACGGAGTCTGCAAGATTTTTGAAATTTCACCGAAGTTTTCGAAAATCCTTCCCTTTCTTTTTCCCTTGCCTCCTCCTAGGTGTAACTCTCTTCCTCTGGTGTGATTTCGTTCCTCTGATTCTCCCTGGTATAGCTTCATTTCCTCATTCTCCTTCTCTTCTAGAGTGCTCTTTTCCTCCCTTCTTTTTATCTTTTAAACGTTCATGGCCGAGGATTCTGATGAGGAGACCGTCCCCCTGGGGGATGCTACCCCAGAATCTTCTTCCTCCAATAATGCGAGGGTTCCGGCGGGTAGGTACTCTGCGTCCGGGTACCCCTCCATAATGACGAAGGAACGCTTGAGTGAGTTGCTGGAGAGATATCAGGTCCCTGACTCAGTTGTTTTCCAGTTACCCGGAGAGGGAGAAACCCCGGACGCTCCTCCCCCCGGCTGTGTTGCCCTCTATGAATACTTCTTCATTCTTGGGGTTCGCCTTCCCCTCCACCCCTTCATACGTGGTGTACTCCGGAGTTATAAGATTGCCCCCGGGCAACTTATTGTAAATGGATGGAGGGTAATCCTAAGTTCCTTCGCTCTCTGGGCGCAAGCCTGGTAACGGAGAGTTAACCGCCGAAGAGTTCCTCCGGATGTACCAACTTAAGAAGGCACCCTCCAGCGAAGGCTGGTATTACCTCTGTTACTGGCACCGGGATAATTTCGTCTTGGGAAAACCCTCTTCGAATTACCCCGGATGGAGGAAACGCTGGTTTTATGCTTCCGGGAGCTATGAGTCTGAGACAGGATCCACTTCTGGGGGCCTTCATGTGAGTCATTTTTTCTGTGAAGGTGGGCGTAGCTTCACTCTTCTTAGATCTTTGAACCAACTTAGGGTTCTCTGCTTTTCTCACCTCTGCTCATATTCGCAGGTGTTCGACTCTGGGGAAGCCGAACCTGAAAGGAGGCTTTCCCGAGAAGATCGTGAAAGTTTATAAGTTACCGGCTCGCGACAGGCATATCGAGACTTGTCTGTCAGCCTCTCGACTCGCAGCGGCTGGGCTGATATCTCGCGAGGAGGTCGCGATGACAAATGCAGGGGAGAAGAGAGGTTTGCTGCCTCACCTAAAGGGTACCAGCTCGAAGAGGCAGAAGAAGACACCTGCCTGTCCCTCTCACCCGTCTAATCGGGCTGGGTGAAACTGCCTAAGCCCCACTTCCTGAGGCCGCGGTGGCTGCGCCAGCGGTTCTGCACCGGTGGTTCCTCTTGAACCACCAGTCATTGATATCGTCGATAACTCCCCGAGGAACGACGGGGTGGGGTCAAGCTGCCCCCCAGTTGAAGAATCTCGTGAGCCTGAAAGTGCTCGCGAGCTGATTCCTGCTCGCATGCAGACTACTGCTCAAGATGCGAGCCCAGTTGGGCTAGTCGTAGCCCAGCCCTCTGGAGTCGGAACGTTCACCGTCCCCAGTCATCTTCACCCGATCTGCAAGTTCCTTTTCGACAATATCTCCCCCCAGACTTTTGGTGCCCTCCCCGAACCGAGTCCTGAAAACCTCTTCCTTGACGCGGGAGTGAGGATGGTCCAGGTAAAATGTGCTTTAATTTAACCCTGTCGTTTGCTTTCCTTGTTAACTTCCGAACACTTATCTCATAACCTTCCTTCTGTCTTGCAGGGCTTGAACCTCATCCTACGCACGAGGCGTGATATCCTTGCCACCCTGTCATGTAATAGATGAGGCTGAGGGGAAAAGGGTTGCTCTGGAGAAGGCGGTCCATGGAAGGGACCAAGTTATCAAGTCTCGCGAGACCTTGATCGCGAAGATGACTGAGGAGAGAAAGATCCTCATCGAGAAGGTCCAAGTCCTGACTGATAGATATCAAGCTTTGGACTCCAACTTCGCTAAGCTCGCGGATATGAAGGAGGAGGCTAAGAGAGAAAGAGAGATCTTCTGTCAGGACAAGATCTCGTTGGAGGAGCGGCTCGCAAAAATCAAGTCGCAGCTCAAGGAAGTTAGCGACAATCTGGAAAAGGAGCACTCCACCCTTGCGCAGCTCAAGGACGACTTGATCCACTGAGAGGAGAAGAGAGTGGCCCTTGTCAAGATGCTCTCTGAAGAGGGGGCCCGAGCCATCATAGGAGTTCAGGACTTCGTAGCTGTACAACGATGAAAGATATGAGTCATACAATGCTGGTCGCGACTTCGCACTACGAGTAGTGCAACGGATGTCCCCATCTTTTGATATGGGAGAATTCGAGAAGGTCGCGGCTATCATAGCTGCGGAGGAAAGAGTAGCTGCCTGAGAATAAGGTGACTGAGGTCACTCAAGTAGGAGGGGTCTCCGAAGTGGGCCCTGAAGCTGAGAGTGCCGCTCCTCATCCGACCGATGCGCAAGGATGATCATCTTTCTTCCCTTTACCTATCTCATATATCAGTTTTTGCGTTTGTAAACAACTTGACTTTTATAGTCAATGAGATGAATGAGAAAACATATTTTGATGATGTTGTTGGCGTCTTATTTCTCCTTCCTTTCTTATGTACTGAATGCCTTCATACTTAACTCATGTAGTAATGAGTTAGGCTCAATTCGGGGGTCTTGGTGACCATGTCCGTGGGGAGATAGACTGATCTATAGATTGAGACTTTGATTCTACCAAGGGTAGAAGATTAGCCAAGAGAATGTGTGTATTCTCTTCGGGGCTATTCGGGTCCAATCAAATGGAGTAGCGACTAAAGGATGCTAAAGTCAATCCACCTTTATTCGAATATCGTTCAGACTTACATTGAATTAAGGGAAATACCATAGAAAATGTTCTACGTGCCAAGGGCGGCGTACGGGTCTTCCTTGCATATCTTCGAGATAATAGGTACCTGGTTGCACAATTTTGATAACTCAATACGGGCCTTCCCAATTTGGATCCAACGAACGAGCAGGGATTTCGAGATTCTGCCTAAGAACCAAATCACCGAGCTGAAAAGCTCTAGGTCAGACCTTGGCGTTACGGTAACGAGTGATACGATGTTGATAAGCTGCTGCTCGAAGCTGGGATGCGTCCCTCCGCTCCTCCAAGAGGTCGAGGTGAAGTCTCAGACCGTCCTGATTACTAGTGGGATCATACTGTTCGATCCGGTACGAGGGCACCTGTACTTCAATTGGGACCACTGCATCGGTGCCAAAAGCGAGTGAGAAAGGAGTCTCTTCGGTCGACGTGCGAGTCGTGGTCCTATAGGCCCATAAGACTTCCACTAGGAGTTCTGGCCACATTCCTTTACATTCATCAAGTTTGGTCTTTAGATGATGTTTGATGATCTTATTTACTAGCTTCAACCTGTCCATTAGCCTGAGGATGATATGGGGAGGTGCGAACACTACGTATCTTCCATTTCTCTCAAAATTATGCGAACACGACGTTGTCGAATTGCCTCCCATTGTCGGTGATGATAGTATGCGGAAGCCTATAATGGAATATGATATTTCTCCATACGAACCTGGTGGTCTGCTTTTCGGTGATTCTAGCTAATGGTTCTGCCTCGACCCATTTAGTGAAATAATCGACCTCTACGATCGTAAATCTGTTCTGACCTTTCCCGGTGGGCAGAGGCCCAATGATATCGACTCCCCATTAGGCGAAAGGCCAAGGGCCATCCATTGGCGTCATTTGCTCAGACGGTATATGAGGTATAGGAGAATATCGCTGGCACTTGTCACATCTTTTGGAGAATTTGATCGCATCCACCTTCATAGTGGGCCAATAATACCCTTGCCTCATCGCCTTATACGCTAGAGACCATCCCTTAGGATGGTTACCACATGCCCCCTAGTGTATTTTATCCAGAACGCGATGCGCTTCTTCTGGGTGAAGACACCTTAAGTATGGTAAAGTAAAGCTTTTGCGTAACAACATTCCATTTTGCAAAGTATACCTGGCAGCGCGATGACAGATTTGCCGGTGCAGATTTCTTATCATTCGGGAGTTGTCCATCTTTGAGATAAAGGACGATGGGGTCCATCCAACATGGAGAGGAGTGTACCGTGATCACTTCATCGGAGGTTGTTTGGTTGATACTTGGAGCATGAAGATGCTCGATGGGAATAGATTGCAATAATTTAGATTCGGGTGCGGAGGCTAGTTTTACTAAAGAATCTGCAAGTCTGTTCTTCTCGCAAGGGATGTGAATTATTTCATATTCCTTCAGCCTCGCGAGCAGAATAAGCACTCAGGATTTGTATAAAGCCATCCGTTCTTCTTTTACCTCAAATTCGTCGAGTACCTGATTGACTATGAGCTGAGAATCACTATGAATAAGTAAACTCTGAATCGAGAGGACGTTTGCTAGTTCGAGGCCGACGATCAAAGCCTCGTATTCTGCTTCATTATTTGAGATGCAGGAGTCAAATTGTAAGGCGTATTGGAAGCGAGACCCGTCCAGAGCAACTAAAATTAGGCCCGCTCCGTTCCCGGTGGCCCGTGAAGACCCATCCACAATGAGCGACAGGGGGTCTGGTCGTTGGTCGTAGAGTTATCATCAGAGAAGGAATATGTGTATTCGGCAATGAAATCGGCCACAGCTTAACCTTAACGGCAGTTTTGGGACAGAACGTAATATCATGCTCGCTGATCTCAATCTCCCATTTGGTTAATCGCCCCGAAACTTCAGGTTTTTTAAGAACCTGTCTTAGCGGATGATTTGTTAGCACCAATATAGCGTGGGCTTGGAAATAAGGTCGCAGTTTTCGGGCGGCAATGACTAAGGCGAGGGCCAATTTCTCCATATCAGAATACCGAGTTTCAGCATCCACCATTGCTCGACTAATATAGTAAACGGGCCTTTGTATCCCGGAATCCTCTCTTATTAATGCGGCACTAACGGTCGTAGAAGACACAGATAAATAATGAAGAAGTTGCTCGTGTGCCACAGGTTTGGATAAAATGGGGGGTGCACTCATATATAGCTTCAGTTGTTGAAATGCTTCCTCGCATTGTGGTGTCCATTCCCAGTCGGCTTTGGCGGTGGCTCGGAGGAGTTTAAAGAAGGGTAAGCACTTATCCGAGGCCCGTGAAATGAAACTGTTCAACGATGCAATGCGACCAGCCAGACGTTGGACGTCTTTAAGAGTGGTCGGAGACTTCATCTCGATCAAAGCTTTTATTTTTTCAGGATTCGCCTCGATTCCTCGTTGACCGACCATAAATCCAAGAAATTTTCTAGCAGACACTCCAAATGCACACTTTTCTGGATTTAGCTTCATCTGATACTTCCTCATTAAATCGAAGGCTTCTCAAAGATCTGCGAGGTGGTCGTTTTCGACGACGCTTTTCACGAGCATGTCGTCGACATAAACCTCCATATTCCTACCAATTTGTGCGGCGAATAGTTTATTGACCAGGCGCTGATAGGTGGCTCCTGCCTTTTTAAGACCAAAAGGCATCACTTGGTAACAATACAGGCCTCAGTCAGTGATGAAGGCGGTGTGCTGGCTATCGGGCGGATGCATCATGATCTGGTTATAACCAGAATAAGCGTCCATAAAACTGAGTAGGGCATGCCCTACCGTCGAATCAACCAATTGGTCGATTCGCGGTGTCGGGAAACTATCCTTTGGGCACGCTTTATTCAAATCAGAATAATCAACGCACATTCTCCACTTGCCGTTAGCCTTTCAAACGAAGACCACGTTTGCGACCCATTCTGGGTAGTCGACTTCCTTTATGAATTTGACTGCCAGCAACTTCTCGACTTCAGCCTTAATCACCATTTGCCTTTCTGTAGTGAAGGTACGCCGGCGCTGGTGAACAGGTTTGTACTTCAGACCAACATTCAGACGATGTGCTATGACGCTGGGGTCGATACCTGGCATATCACTATGGGACCAAGCAAACACATCTTGGTACTCGGTGAGGAAACGGACCAGTTTTTCGCGAAAGGCACTGCTTAAAGAGGATCCAACGTAGGTGACTTTGGATGAACTGTCTTCAGATAAATGGATTGCAACTGTCTCTTCCCCTGGAGTTCCTGATTGGAGGGCACTCTCCCTTGGGTCCAACGATGTAGTCGTCGGAGGGCTTGATGAATCTTTTGTCGCCATCATAACTGGCGTTGCTTGGACCTTCTTTTGGTCTTGTACGGCGATCTCGTAGCACGCTCGCACTTCCTTCTGATTTCCTCATACAATCCCGACTCCATTTAGTGTGGGGAATTTGACGCATAAGTACAGAGGGTGTAAAGCTGCCCCTACCTTATTAAGTGAAGGCCGACCCAAAATAGCATTATACGCTGATTTTCGATCCACCACGAGGAAATTAACAAAGATAGTAGTTTTCGTTGGGCTCTCTCCAAAGGTGACTGGAAGGTCGATGCTTCCTTCCGATGTTACTACTTCGCCCTCGAAGCCGACGAGAGGAGTTGAGACTGGTTTGAGCAGGCCCCTGGTTAGTGCCATTTTGTCGAAAGCTTCTAGGTAGAGAATATCAGCGGAGCTACCTGTATCCACAATAATACGATGAGTCAAATAATTTAATACCTTTAATGCGAGCACAATGGAGTCCTCGTGAGGGAAGTGAATCTCTTCCGCATCTTCGAGAGAAAAGGAGATCGAAGGATGGCCGGGATTCGATGCATTGGGCATCTTTTCCAACCAATAGATATGCTGGGGCTTTTGAGACGCCTTACAAGTATATGCTTTTCTTGAAGTTTGAGAATCTCCCCCGCAGGCTGGTCCTCCAGCGATGGTCCGTATCTCACCGGTGGGCTCAACGTCTTCTTGCGAAGTGTGACATTGAGGTGATTTCTTCAGGTGTGATGGGGCTTCCGTCCGTTTCGGTGATCGACCCTGTCGGGCTACGTAATCCCGAAGATGACCTTTCCGTATGAGGGCTTCGATGTGATCTCTCAGAGATATACAATCTTGGGTGTTGTGCCCGTGGTCTTTATGAAAATAGTAGAATTTATTCTTATCTCTTTTTTCAGGATCAGACTTGATCTTTGGGGGCCACTTCACGTAAGGCTTGTGTTTGATCTCCATTAGCACTTTTTCAGGAGGTTGGATAAGAGGTGTATAGTTATGATATTTATCAGAATAGGGCTTCTTAGGGGATCAATCCCGTCGATCGCGCCGGTGTTTTTTATCAGAAAGAGGGATCTCCTCAGTCTTGCGCTTCTTGCCCTATATACCGTGACGTGACAAAGCGATTTCTTCCACATTGATATATTTCTGAGCTTTTGCTTAGAATTCTACATTATTTTACGAGGGTTCTTATCTAGGGCGAATCTGAATTTCTCGCTCGTAATTCTGGCTATGAGGGCGGTGAGGCCTTTATCTTCGGTATAGCCTTCAGTCTGGACTGCTTCTGCAGTGAACCGAACTGTGAATTCCTTTATCGTCCCTCCATGTTGTTGCTTCAAGTCTATTAAGTGAGATGACGGCTTTTTAGTTCGGATACTTCCCATGAACTGAGAAAGGAAGAGCTCCGACAGTTGAGAGAAGGACCCGATTGATCGGGGTTTGAGCCCCCGGAACCATATACGCGCTGCATCCTTTAAGGTTAGAGAAAAGGCCCTACACATGATTTCTGAACCATGTCCCTTCAGCTCCATAAGAGACTTATATGTTTCCAGATGCTCAAGAGGATCGACAGTGCCTGTACATGGAGTGATGATAGGCGTGCGATACTTCTTAGGTAAGGGTGCTTCCATGACTTCATGGGTGAAAGGAGATTCTGATCGATGTATTGACGCTACAGCGATAGATGGCCGATTCGTCTGATATCGATGTTCCATATCGTCGAAGCGATCGTGAATTCTTTTGAGGTCCCCTTCCCATGGTAAGGTATAGCCTGAAGTTTCGACGGCAGATCCCTGAGATTGCTGTTGCCGGGAAGTACTGGAGTGTATAGAATGCGGAGGGGGTACCGAGACTTGATTGTCGAGTGGCATTCAGTTTGATGGAGGAAGATTTGGCTGGGTTTGAGGCTCACCCGCAGAATGTCTGGAAGCCACTGGTATAGGCTGTAGCGGCGGCCCTTCTGGAGGTTGCTGCTAGGGCTCTGGAAAATGCTGATCGAGCCGATTAGACAAGGCTTGAAACCCGGCTTTGAGAGTCAGGAGCGTGTTTTCAAGGAAACGCATAACATCTTCTTGATTGCCGGATGCATCAAACAATGGGTTTTGTGATAGTACGCTAGGGCCCCCCTGGGGAATGCTCGTCGAAGCAATCTGAGGGACGTTAGATGTTGGTTCGGTAATGTCAGGCTGAGGTAGCGTCTGCCTTGAAGTGGAAGATGAACCATCTTCTTGGGAGGCATGGTGGGAGAACTTCGATCAGTGATCAGAATGGCTAATCCTGACGATCGTTCCCATAGACGACGCCAATCCGTTCACGTCGGATTTGGTAAAAGGATCCCCCAAACGTTCCGAGCTCCCTTTTGAACCTGAAAGAACACAAGAGAAAACTAAGGGTGGCCGACGTCCAGCCATTGGTCCTCCGAAGCTTAAGTTAGACGGGACATGGTTGTAAAAGGAAATGATGGGATTTGAGACTTAGGAATTGTGTGCCTCCCTCATTGATGAGACCACCCATTTATACAGGTTCAAGTGATCCAATCTGTTACGCAAGACGTTAATATTACTACTGATTTTCGGGGATAAGATTCTTATCCTACTGATCCTTAAGTAAAGGGATGGCCTAGTCCAATCAGACATCTGGTCGATTACGTTCCTTAATGGTAATCCCCTGAGGTTCGGAACCACGAACAAAGATAAACCCAAAATCGGCCTATATAGGTTGCTGGTACTAAAAAGGGCGGAGGACGTTCGAGCTCGAGGGTAACTTCTCGCACATTTGAGATGCAGAACCTTTCAACGACCATTATTGAGAGGCTCGTATATTCAGAAGGGTATTCCGTACTTTCCCAATATTCGAGCCTTGACCAGAAGGGCTCGGTGGCTCGGGAGTTGTACATCGTACTTGTCCAATATGTGAGCCTCGACCATGCAGGCTCGCAGGTCAAATACCGTCACAAAGGTGCTTGCATGTCGAATACCGTCACAAAGGTGCTCGCATGTCAAATACCGTCACAAAGGTGCTCGCAGGTCGAATACCGTCATAAAGGTGCTCGCAGGTCTCGAGTCTTCACTATCTTCGACCACCAAAATTTGGCTATAACATGTATGATTCATGCACATGATTTCTTCAATTCAAGTTAGGACTTAAGCATACTCAATTACATAAGTCAATCCTAGTTCCAATAGGTTAAGATCATAATCATAATCATCATTAAATTTGTCACAAAGTATAACTAGATCATGATTTGAACTTGATTCAAATCACATAAACAATCACACATAAGCAGAAATTTCAGAAAAGTAGAACTTTTTGTATGAAGTTCCCACATGAGGATCTAAGGTCTAGAGCGTATTAAATCCGATTCCTCGGAGCGTACAGGTCTAGAATAATTTAAAACAATTAAGAACTCAAGCAATTCTTCTAAACATCCATGAGCCATCATAAGATTAAGAAAAACTACTTAGAACTTTATTCAAACTTCAACCATTATTCTTCACTATTAATCCAACTTGAAACCAAATCAAACAAATTGAAACATCTTAGATTCACTACAACCTTCACCTCTTAGCCCTAGTTAAGAGTTTTAGCCATTCATGATCAAAAGAAACATGAAAGCTACTAAGAAAAATATAAAAACTAGAAGAACAAACTAGGAGGAGTTGTAAAACTCCGGATCCGTCTTCCGCCGCCTCCCACCATAGTAATTCTCTTCTAGGATACCTTAGGAACGAGCTTGAGGAGTCCTTTTATAGGTTTTGAGCCTTAGGTGTGAAGAAACTTAGAGAAATCCCGTAAAAATAGCGCTTTGCGCATCAAATTTTGGAGCTTATAAAAGAAGCTCTGTTACGCAGCCCATGGACGACTGTTCTCAAAAGTGGGAAAAACGTCCAGAGAGTTTTCTGCCCAAAAATTTAATTCAACGACCGGTCGGATGACCGGTTGTGGATGGTCTAGCAAGGTTTGTAGGAGGGGCCCTTCTGTTGAATGTTTGGACCGGTCGGACGACCGGTCCTGGGCTATGGATGACCGGTCGGACGACCGGTCTTCAGTATATTCTTCTGCGTTCTTTCTTCTCTCCTTTGCTTCTTTCTTCCATGCTTTGGCGCTTGGTCTTTTGATTTTCAACGCTTATAAATAGCATCTCTAAGCCTTCAAATGATGACTTTTCTCTCTCATTCCTACAACCACAAAACCATGCATTAGTTGGGTCTTTAATCATGTATTTCAAGCATAGTTAGTGATAAAATGGGGTTAGAATATACACATTTAAGAGCTTAACACACACCCCAACCAGCATTTTTCTAGTCCCGAGCAAAACATGTATGAAACAAATTTCATTCTTCAAAACTCAACTCTCCTTCAGAAACTATGTTTCTATATACCCAATGATATGCAAGTGTAAAGAATTATGAAATGCTAGTGATAGGAGTTGAAGCCTTGAATTTTTCAAAATCTACCAAGTACTTATATGAAATTCCCGCTGATTG
The DNA here is from genome assembly GCA_003013855.2 of Liriodendron chinense. Taxonomy (NCBI): domain Eukaryota; kingdom Viridiplantae; phylum Streptophyta; class Magnoliopsida; order Magnoliales; family Magnoliaceae; genus Liriodendron; species Liriodendron chinense. The sequence goes on along the minus strand of PVNU02000026.1, from coordinate 600,906 downwards.
ATTGATAAATAGAAGAATCCAACAATTTAACCTAGTGTGCTCAGTGAATGCTCATCTCATGGATTTTCGGGGTTACCTTCTTCATGAATTAGCTAAGGTATTGAATTTAACGGTGTATAGATCAACAACAAGCCTATGACAGGAATTTGCCTTATCGTCCTTCCGACGGCTTTCACACTACATTCCATTTCCGGCTTTGGTTACGGATAGACCATCCCCCGATTGGTAATAGGTAGCCCTTTTAAGAATTTTCCATCATATTCTCCATCATTCTCATATTTTCATCATTCCTTTCCTATTTTCTTTTTCATTAGATAGGATTTTTAGAAATCCATATCTTTCGTTATTTTCCCATGGACAAGAATGGACAAAGTACCTCGGCTTGGTTTCTCAACACCTCAAATCCAAACTTAACCAATCCACATTCTACATAATCCTTTCAAAGCATGAGAATCGTGTAATGTGAACTAGGTGTAAAAGTGTTTAGAAATTCTATCAATCATAAAATAAGAGAATTCGCATGTAAAACTAATATCTTCGAGATTGTTCAAGATATTCAACTTCACTCACTTCGCCTCTCCTTTTTCTTTTATACTTACACCATCCCAAATGCATAGAAACAACGTTTTCCAACGGAGTTTTGAATTTGTAGAAAAATTGAAAATTTTCCTACATAATTGCTCAAGATGTTGCAAAACACTAGATTCATCCTAGTGATTCCACACCCCCAACCAAATCTTGCATTGTCCTCAATGTAAAAGATATGCAATGAGCAAAACATGAGAGCAATCATAAAATAAAGGGATTGAGGAATGAGAATACATGAGAGAACAAGAACTGGAATTCTACCTCCTTCTAACAAACCTATGAAATAATAAAATAAAGCAACAAAATCCTAATCCTAAC